>JALECJ010000004.1:0-362515 GCA_023515745.1 Amoeboaphelidium protococcarum
CCCTGCCTAACCCTGCCCTAACCCTGCCCTAACCCTGCCTAACCCTGCCTACCCTGCCCTGCCTACCCTGCCCCTGCCCTACCCTGCCAATACATCGATTGGCTTCAGGCTTCAATGAGAAACACTCCGCTTAGTAATCAATGTTCAGACGCGTGTAAGAATTTAGAGATGCATGAACTAAATCTAGAGGTACAATAGACTCTGTGTGATACGATGATATTTCTACTTAGACTTAATGCGCCTACTAAGCTGCAGATCATGACATGTAACTCAATATTCGTGACATACAAAATATTGAAACAAGATAGACGCGTTCAATAAATTTATTCTACCATTCAACTAACATCATATTTCAAACATACTAAGCATTATTAGATCAGCCTTTTCTGGTTCAATGTACCGTTTATTAAGGGCATTCTAAATAGCGTTGCCATTCTTGTTCTTTCTGGACTACTGAAGTACACCACTTAGAGAGCCTTCGACATTTTACAGAGGTTGAGCTATTTGGTTGAAATCAGGTGCGGCGACAGCGAAGCCTTCCTTCAGTTTAAATAACACATTACCAAGTGTCCGATTTAGAATTGATGTCTTTATCATCGCTGCAATTTCAGTGATAGTTACTGGAATGTGGTGAAAATCGCAGATGAAAAAATGGGTGGATTGAGCCAAGCATCTATTTAAAGTGGGCGAGCACAGTAATTGGCTTCGTATGCTCTAAGCTGATTGGCAATCATTACTTGTTGCTGAAACTTGATGTGATTTAAATTTTCGATACACAACGAGTTATGCGGACATAACGTATTTGGTAGATGTTAAGAATTTTTGTATTCGTTGAATGATAAAGATTATTGGCGTGACATAGTCGAGTCCAGCGAATGAACTAAATAAACACGACTTCTTTACATAAGCTGAGCATGAATAAAATCGTGATGATAGACAAGTTGACACCAATAACGAGAGTATAGATATTCATGAAATCTTATTGACATAATGTTCGATCATTACTCATGCTCCCTCAAACTCGTATACAGCGATGGTGTTGGAGCCATAACATGGGATGATCACGTCAGAACGACCATTACCATCCAGATCATTGACAAAAACGCCTCCAACTGTGCCTTTGCAGTCATGAATCTCAACATGATCGTAGCTCCACTTTTTACCAGAATTACGGGGAACTAGCAAATGAGCACGCTAGTCATCATCGCCAGAGATCAAAATATAAGGGCGCTTCTGTGACTTCAAAGGCTTAAACACTACTTAACTACCAGGTGCGCCAGGAGAAGGATTAAATATGCTGGCTCGCAGTTTGAACTTATCAGACAGAACATGACGCTCAAAGGCTAAGCTGTTCATGTAGTTGGAGATTGGGCTACCGCTCTCAAAGACAATCTGATCAGAAGTTGTCGGCTTAATCACATCATAAGCAAACATCTAAGGCTTGGGTCCCTTCTTGCCATCCTAATGATTACCAACAACAAGTTGCAGGCTACCATCATTAAACAGGTCAGCGACTGTGATATCAAATGCAGCTCCCAGAGTATCATCAATGACGCGCTGTCTTACTAGATCAGTTTTCGTCCAATCACCCTAAGGATCCTCAGTCCACTAAAGGATCAACTTTTTACCAAAAAACTCTGGAATGATAAACTCCATAACACCATCACCATTCAGATCAATAGGTACGAAGAAACAGTCACATCCCGGTGCAATTAAGTGTTCAACATAAGAGCCATCTGGCTTTTTGTCCAAATAAATCATCTCACCAGAACCACTATCAAAAATACCTTTACGCCCGCGACAAGTTACAAGCCTCTTACCATCATCTGACTCACTCAGTGATGGTGGCGCAATCTGGACAACTGATGAGCGATGGAAAAATCCCTTGTCGTTGCCAATCAGTTCCTTCCACTGCGCTGACTTACCTGACTTGAACTGCTTCAGGTCCATCACAGAAACATGACCTTTCTTACCAGGAACCAAAAAGCCACCGGCAGCAATGAGCTGACCATCTTCAGTCAGTTCCACCTCATTGGGCCAAGTCAACTGGCGATCGCCCAACAGCTGGGCGTCTAATGACACGGAGGATCCGCGCTTAGCCTTGAACAATTTCGTGCCAATATCTTCCACCATCCAGACACCATCTGGCGACTTTCTAAATGGCAGCGAAACACCAAACGTGGAAATTAGCATATCCAACGAGCCATTGTTCAGCGGATTTCTGACAGCGGTGACGAAGGCTGGATTATTGAAAGGAAACTCGGCAATCTTGCGCAAGTTCACGCCCTCTTCAATGCGCCTTACACCGGACCCTTCGATGGCCACCGCAGAGATTAACAAAACCAGGACTGACAACATTATAGACCTTTTCAATCACTTCTTAGGAGATGATAGCAGAAGAAGAGGTAGACGCGATGATGAACGCGAATCGATTTCTACAGTGTGAGAACTGATCTAAGCAAAGTGGCAGACTTATGACATCACGACGACGAGCACGCGGTAAAAAAGCTCATCGCTTGTTTCAATATACGATCGCTGTTTGAGTCTCCTTCATCACGATCAGTTGTAACTCAAGCAATTATCTTATGCGAGGGCAATGAATAGGAATATTCAACTCAAAAGATTTCAAACATGATTGCTGGTGGAATTCGATCCAATTCGATAAGACAAATAGAACTGGAATATAGAAAGCCAGAAGGTGGACCGTCTCCTCCCTACTTTCACAAGAAATTAAAAGACTGGTGAAGAGATCGATATTTTGAAAGTGAATGATCAAGTAATAACAGTCAATCTATTAAGCTTAAGTACATGACAAAGCCGAGACTAGAATTTTAAGCTTTGTGAGGCGTCGACGCCACAGATGAAATTTCCCTTCTCGTTCGCACAGAGAAACGCGCGGACGGAGTTCTGTTTCTCTCGTACAATCGCGCTGAATTGCTGGAACACTCTCACTCAGTTCCAACACTAAACAGAATATCCTATATTGAACTCATCTCAACTCCTCTCGGGTGGATTCATAAGAAGAATAATTATACCTGCTTTGTGTGTGTGTGCTGACCAGTTAATTGCACACCTAGTTTTGGAATTTAATTTATAGTTGCAGTAGTAATAAAAGTAGTATTCAATTGCAGATCTCTGTTTATACGAAGCAAAGCACTCGTCTATTTTTGGTAAGTCTCGTGCGTCCGTTTGAAGAAGTTTCAACCGTTTCTGAAAGTAAACCCGGCCAAAGTTTGTTTTTGTAGTTTATATTTCAATTGCTTGCTTGCTGGTGCAAAGTCTAAATTCTATTCATTGATATAGAAGTATTTATTATTGCAAGTTCTGCTACTCTCAATCTCTCGTTATAGTTTGCACTCAGCTCTACATACAGTGTCTGACATTGAACATTATTTAAGACAACCAACCAACCATGCCTGAACCTTCTGGATACACAGCCAATTGCCATGGCAGAGTGACTGAAGAGGATTTTGAACATATGGTGCCTGCTCAGTGGTGGAAGAGTGTGTTTGCTGACGATTTGTACTTGAAGACTGACGGAGATGTTGTTGAAGATGCTGAAATTACCAAGGAAGAGTTGCGGTAAGTTTCTTGTTCATGCGTACTGAGTTTAAGCTTACTATTGTTATTCGAGTTTGTAGAATGTTGGAGTCTAATCCAAAGATTGCGGAGATATTCTAACGTGGTAGCAAGGAAGCTTCGGTTAACGGCGGGGATCTTTAACACTAAAGCTGGCCTAAAGTATTGGACTTGTGTTGTGGCCAAGGTAAGTTGAACTTGTTTTCGTAATGAGTTTCGAATTGATCTTTACCATTTCGATTTGTAGGTCGTCATACATTATTGCTGGCCGAGCGTTATCCTAACTTGCGTCTGTATGGTCATGACTAGTCAGCTTATCTTATTTCGCTCGCAAGAGAACGTGCTACCAATCTACCTGATGCTCCGTATCGTCAGAATGTACCCACCTTTACTGTAGGAGACTGCAGGAATGTGCCTTATGACAGCAACGACTTTGACTTTGTTATGGTCATGGGAAATAGCTTTGGTTATTTCAGTGCAAATGACCGTATGGAAGTTGACTTTACTGACGATTTCGCCAAGGATCCTGTTGAGACTGTGGTTGATCATGGAGATGAAGGAGACAGGGCAGTGCTGAGAGAAATCAACAGAATGTTGAAGATTGATGGTAAGATGGTGCTCGATCTCGTCGATGGTGACTACATGCGACAGAATTATAGTCCTCGCTCTTGGGAGTGGATCGATGACAAGACTTTTGTGTGCCGTGAGAGGGTGCTGTCCAAGGACAAGAAGCGTCTCCACTCCAGAGAGGTTGTGACTATGGTGAATCGTGGTGTGGTCAGGGATCAATTCTACAGCGAGCGTCTGTATAGTAGAAGTGAATTGATCTCCATCTTGAATGAGGCTGGTTTTCAGATTGATACTGACCAGGCTGCCGTGGTACAGGATGGTGTCAACACTGTGACTGCTGCGAAGGAAATGAGCCAGCGTGGTTAAGATTTAGGTATGATGGAGCAGCGTTTGCTAATCTAAGCTACCAAGATCCAGAATCATCCTCGAGCCATAAGCAAGAGAAAGAAGGGATCCGTCAAGGGCCGCACCCAAGCTCCTCACCCGTAAATGTCTGCCGAGAATGCTCAGGCTGTTAGGGAATGGATTGAGCGCCTCAGCTTGCAGGAAATGAATTCTGGCTTTGAAAATGATTTGCAATCCATCGAGTATAAGAAGGCTGTGATCGAGTGGATTGAGTCTTGCACGAATGGAGCCGATTCTACGGATACTTCTAGTGTTGATAGTTTAAAGTACAACAATGGTGCCAACTGTGATGATAATGGTGCCGGTCATGGATAGCAGTTTTAGATGGATTAGAATGGTGCTAATGGTAATCAAGCATCTACTAACAATGTTCTTCGCGAGTGGATTGACCGCGTCATTCTGCCACCTTCGTCGCATATTGAGCCTCCATCTAGCTCTGTAAGTTATAGCGCTAAGGCAAAGACGATTACTTTAGCTACTCCTTCACTGTACCATTTGCTGCCTCCGCCGCCTTTTCCAAACCATTAGCTCTCCGTGCTACTGGGAGATGTCTCTCTCCCTTGTCGTGATAAACTGCATGGTAGATGGAATGAGGAGGATCTGGTCACCAGACGAAAGATGATTGATGCGCTTCTAGATTGTGGTTACGATGCCTCTTAGATTACTATCTATGAGTCCCATCGTGATCTTGTTACCCGTCTGACTGTGCGCCCTCCTAGCTTTATTTTGAACTTGTGCGATGAAGGATTTTTGAACGATGCTCACAAAGAGCTTCACATTGCCTCCTTCCTGGAGATGTGTGGCATACCTTACAGTGGAGCTAATCCTGTGAGTTTGGGTGTCTGTTATGATAAGGGATTTGTCAATGCTACAGCCTCCAAGCTTGGTATCAGCGTTCCTCAGGAGACTCACATTATTTTGCCAGAATCGGTTGACACCAAAGACGTTTAGTTGGAAGATATTGTGAGATTGATCGAGGCAGAAGATCAGGCTGGTAACATCCGCTATCCTGCTTTTGTTAAGCCAATGAAGGGTGACAACTCGTTGGGAATCACCTCAAAATCTATCTGCTACAACAAACACGATTTGGCCGTGTATGTCCTGTCTTTGGTTAGTACGTACGGTTTGAAGTAATTTATAATTTAAGAGTATTTGACTGGTACTGAATATTCCGTCGGTGTAATTGGAAATCCCGAGACTGGTTTCCATTTCTTCCCAATTCTGCAGGTTGATTATTCCAAGGTGGTTTAGGGCGGTCTGGAACCGATTTTGGGCTGGGAATCCAAGTGGGATCCATCGTCCCCATATTGGACTGATGTTGATTTCTATCCCGCCAAGAGAATCCCGAGTCCAAAGTTGTCAAGCTGTAATTCACCATGTGGCCTTAAGAATGGCGGAGTCTCTTTGGGACAGCAGCAGCAGTAGTAGTAACAGAATTGTGCCTCATCGACTCAACGAAGAATATTCAAGAGTGGCGGTCTAACTCTTGAAGAGGAGGAGGAGTTGAAGCGTGCATGTACTATCCTGTTTGAACGTTTTGGCTGTAGAGATTATGCTCGTTTTGACTGGCGGGCTGACCGCGAGATTTTGTATGATGTTGAGACTGGCGATTTGTTCAATGTTGCGAACAATAGTAATGGAGTAGTAGGTGGAGATGAGTCTGCGCCTAACAATATAACTATTACAACTCAAGGTGTATAGATTGCGGTAGAAACCTCCGCTCAGAGTTCAAGTGAGAACAAGGATGAGATCAAGTCACTGGTTATGGACAATTCTACAGAATCTTCATTGAGCGTTACTCCCGATGTTAGACTCGACATGTCTGATTCTGGCCATGGCAGCGTTAGTTCTGTTCGCTCGCCCTCATCTGTCATTGATTCTGCTTCTGTCGGATAGGCTAGTGGGTATGAGCATGGTGCATCTGCGAGGAAACACGCTCCTAAACGTTCCATCAAGCTTCTCGAGGTCAATCCTAATCCAGGCTGGTGCTGGGATGGAAAATTGGCCAAGATGGCTGCGTTTGAAGGCATGTCTTACCCAGATCTACTGAAATGCATTCTATGGGCATCCTGGGAGAGATCGTTTGGCCACTCCAAAGGCGAAGGAAGAAGACTGCTCGCCGACTGGTGTGCCAATGCTATCCGCGGCGAACGCGTCTCCATGTCCATGTCGGGATCCAAGTTATAACAGCCGCAGCAGTGACAACTTGTATCGTCTTTGCATACTTGTAGACATAGAAGGAGTAGTAGTAGTAGTAACGGTTAGACTGAGGATAAAGCTGTGGCCATGTATACGAAGATATTTGATGATTGAATTTATATTGTGTAAATTCAAGCGCAGTGTACGATAAGCTGTTCTCCTTTACTTTTTGTTTCACCGTTGTCTTATCAATGGAATCGCGTTTGATATCTTGACCGTATTTAATGGTATGATTGCGACTCTTATAACTACAGTACAGTAATTCCCGGTCAGTACTGTAACTGGATCCATCCAATCATCGCATCGTTGTTGAGGCGGTTTCATCACGCCGGCCGGCTTGTGACTCGGAAATAATGACCGTCTGTCGGCGAACTCGTTTCTTCTCGTTTCTCTCCTCTTTCCATCACTCTTAATCAGTGCAGAGTAATGTGGAATAATCAACATGAACCTTATCTATATCAACAGGCTCATAACATAATAATGAGTACAAAATGGATATAGCTTTGCAATGAAATGAACGGCCACCGATGGTATTGAAACATTTGGATACTAATTTTTGATGTGTGTAGTTTGCCTAGAGATTTTTAACGTTATTCATTGTTGTTGTTAATTGCCTAGAGAGACTTGATTTGTGTTGTTGTTGTTGTATATGATTGTTAGTAAAGGTAATGATTATTATACATCACTATATCGAATGCAAGTATGATAATATGTATGGAGAATATGTAGTTTGCCGGTTTTTGTTTCGCTTTGCTCTCCTTGTCTGAGATATTCTATTACATCACTAGTAGTTGATCGGTTCATATATTACATACACCACATTGCTGGAGTCCATCGATGCCGTGACTATTCTGTATTATCAGATTTAGTGTCAACTCGGATAAGATGATGAACGCAGGTTGCTCCATTTTATAGCAATGTCTATCTATCTATATGTCTGTCTTGTTGTTGTTGTCAAAGTGTCACTTGCTTGCTCGATTCTCTCTGCTGTATCACCACCATCTCATCATGATCTTTGTTGCCGCAGTCGTTACTCTTTGGACTTTATTTCCTTGAATGTTGTTCACTCAGTTTATTCTGTAAGTGTATTATCTACTTATCTGTCCTTATCACAAATGGTTGTGTAATCAGTAATGTGTGTAGTTTATTCATCATCAGGTTACAGTCCAATCAATCACTATCGGCGACGACGTTTATTATATACATTTATTCACAAGGTGTGGAGGTAGAGTGAGTTATCTGGCTCTTAGTTTCGCGTTTACAAGTACCAAGGCTTGCGAGATTATTATCAGCATCATTGTTGTTGTTGGAGATTTTGTCGACATATCAATCATCAATGAATCAATTAGTCAGTCAGTCATTTATAGAGTCTGCAATGGGACATCCACCATACTATCAATTCACTCCAGTCTACAGTCTGTAAAACACTATTGTCTTGCTGTTATTCTATATTCATCTGTAGTCATCATCATCATCATTGTTACTTTGTTGTAGATGCTTATTATTTTGGTATTATCTGTTAGATATTACTATTGCCTAGAGATTAAAGGTAAGATTTTATGCTTTAACTGTCGGTAGCTGGTCATTTTATTGCATTGCTGTCACATCTCATCATCCATCTGTACATCGACCAAATTCTCATATACACAAGTTAAGGTAAGAGTTATATTTTGATGTTCTTGTGTTGTCATATCATTCCTTATTCTGTTGATGCAAATTGTTGGAGGTGATGTTCAGAACGTCCGCCCCTGGACTGAAGTTGAAATAAAGTATTACACAAGGATCAAGACACCACACTAATTGGCCTCTAGACGCTGTACGTGTGTTATGGCAACATCAACACCACATGCTGTTCCACGAGCGAGTTACAGTTCAGAAAAGGAGTTTTATTAATTACATTGGATTGAAAAGAAAGCGTTCAGAGGAAAGCGACTAGGCTGGGACTGCTCGTATTCTGACAAGACAGAGAAGCAAAAACTATGCTTTTATTGCATTGCATATTGGCACTTATCAGCAAGCGAGATTCACTGGGTCTATTGAAGTTAAAGTGATGGCCTTGAACTATCATACGATGAAAAGAATCTTCGTGGAGGTTGGAAGTGATCACCTCCGCAGGCATTGGAGAGAGATTCACGGCCGCTCGAGCCTTAGGCAAGCGCTATTTGGCCAATAGTATGGTGGTGTTTGGTTAGGCGGTCTCGTTGTGGAAGATCCCTCTCCTACTACAGGTCGTGCCCACAGTTCGCGCTTTGTCCGATCTGCCGTGGGCAGAGATACGCGCCAGAGAGTTGAAGTTCACAGGCAATAGCTACCAACTATCCGTAGAGATGAAGTTACTTCTTTGGCTCTCCCTTGGATTTAGGACTTAGAGACAGCTTCCGGTCTCCGATTTGAGAGACATCCTGAGAGAGTATGAGAGGGAGTTGGTTGCACTATATAGAGGCTGCAAAATTTGTGAAATATATGATAGTACTCTCAAAGGGTGGCAGAGAGGAAGGTTTGAAATTTTTATGAATAGGAATAGATGAAAATGCTTTACTGCCTGGTGGAAAGCCGCTCTACCACTGCAAGCAATTGTGTCGTTGCACTTGTCCGAGCTGGAATCATCTAGTCATCTCACCGTGTAATACAGCAAGTCAGCAGGATCCACGGGATTAGGGACAATGTGAGTATGAGTGTGTGTTTAAATATAATACGGTATATATATATGAAAAAAATGCTTTACTGGAATATTAATTTTTATATCATTTGTCTCTGTTTGATTTGACAGTTGAAACAACGGCCAGGCTTCCATCGGGCAGAACTAATTAGGCGTTTTGCTGGAAGATAAATCATGTGAATTTTAAATGAGTAAGAACGCAATTCATATCTACAGTATGTCAATCAAGATCTTCAAGTCATCAGCATCGCCTGGTTTTCCATCAACCAAGGCCTTCCAGATTAAGCGGCCACGCGAAGAGGTCCTCAATTTGATCTACAGTAGACTAGAGACTCAATGAGATGGCCGAGAAATTTAACCACGGGTTAGAATCTCGTGGATAATTCAGGCACGTCCGCTTAAATTGATCCATGCTCCAAACGTTGCTCACTTATTTAACTAGACCTTATCCAGAATATGCATGAACTAAACCAGAAATTCAGCTAGCTCCTTGCCCTCGACAAAGCTTACTTTCTGATTTAGCACAGCAGCATCCACTTCTCAGTCAAAATAGGCGAGGTAGTCAAAACTCAGGCTCGCATCAAAAAGGACGTCTAGATTCTCAGAGAATCCAGCCGCAAAGTTCCATATCAGCACGGTTTTGTTGTTGGCGCCTTCTTTACCTCTTCTGGCCGCGTCCTGGAGACTATTCCACTAAGCCAAATCTCTAACATCCTGCGATAATTTCTTCTTATAGACAAAAGCCTTGTTGTCAGGGGAAACAGCAGTCTTCAAACCTCTCTCTAAGAGCTTGTCCAGCACTTTAAATGTTGGAGCTTTGCTTGCTCTTCAGAAGACGCGCTGCAAGGGGACACTCATGAGACAGCGAAGTAGCTATTGTACTTCAGATACTGCTGTTCAATTCCATAGAGCTTAATATCATTGTTGAGACTAAAGCTCTGTGCTCGAGCAGTTGATCTGGAGGAGGACGACGCGAGAAGACTCTTGGCGCGTAATAAGAAGTATTTGCATCCTTGGAAAGTTACAAATAGCTCATCATCAGCTTTCTTAGTCTATTCCTTCAGCACCTCCGTAATAATTTCTTCCAACTAAGATATGGAGCAATAGGACACTTCACCACCATTATTCTTTACCAGCGCCAAGATCTTATTACGGAAATACAAAGCCGACAGACGGCTGAAACAATCCACCACTTCATACCCATTCAAAAACTGTTTAGTCAACTCTTTGACATAGTTGTATTCAGCTCGAGAGCGTTTCATAATATTTATAATCTACACCCAACTATTCCGTTAAAGATTGACATCTCATATTATAGATAAGAAGAGTATGCAACAACCAGAAGATAACCAGACAAGGTTTGAGAGACCAGATCACTAGATGGATAAGTAAAACGGCTCATCTTCAAATGACAAATCAACTCTTCAAGTCCACAAATAATATACCAATTTCCATATTTTTAGAACCTTGGAATCTGACTTCGACTTGGTACTAATTTCAGCATTATGTTTTGACGAAGGCTCTTATTTTGTGAACTTAGGACATCATTCGCATGTTATATCAAGCGTAGATAGCTTAGCGTGATAACAGGTGATCATAGAACTTATAACTTGGATCTTCATTACTTTCAATTCTTTAAACAGCTGGTCGCACACTACCGCAGGACTTATACCTATTTCTGTTATATAAATTATTCTGCCAGTAGATAGAATGAAGAAGAAGTAGAAGTAGAAGATAGACTGAGAACTCTCCTCTCAAGTGTTTGTTTGTTACTTTGACTGGAACAGAAAATTCACGAAACGATCTAAGCGCGACGCAGCGCGACTTTGACAGTTGAACGACAAATGACTTGTACCAGTGGCGTAACTAGCTCTAAAAAGGAGGTACGCAAAAATTTACTTCTTCAAAAATTTTTCTTCGCAAAATGCTGCTCGCTTCGCTCGCTTCATTTTGCTCAGAGTCACGCGGCATTGTTTCATCTTCATTCTTACTCATCTATAGGGAGTTGTATTAAACAAAATGAGTTCAAGATAGAAATTTAGCCTGTAAAGTACCAAACGTGAAGACAGGTTGGGGGATATTTAGTCATGTCTTCCTTAGTAAATGCTTAACAATTATGCCTTCAACACTTTTATGCTAGACTATTATCATGGAAAAGCTTAGAAGGATCCCGTAATGTAAATGAAATTGACCATTTTCCAATTAAACACTGTGGATTTTAACGATTAATATCAGAAATAGGGGATGAATTAAGCACATGAAAATTTGTCTCGACAGTACAAGTTCCTGATTTCCGGATCTGAAACTTATATACTTATCCCAAGGCTAAGAGGAATGCATTATTAGATTTACAAAGTTGATTTGATAAATAGCATCGTTTATTTTTATTGTTCTCTGGGAAGGAGCATCGATATGAAGTACGGACAGTAGATTGTAAAGACTATAGTTTTCATGAAATCATTCATAGGGGATAATCCTTAGCTGCTGGAGGAAGCTTTTACATTTTAAACTTTGCATGGGCCCAGGCAGAACAACGGATATGATTGCGGAGTATATATACTTGCTGATATCATGAAGACTATTGATGACATTGATGATTTTCCCAACTGCTGTATCTCTGTGCCTTGTGATTCCATAAGGCAGTAAGTGAAGTCGCGATTGATGATTCTCTACGACTTGTCAAGTAAAGATTTAGATCCAAAGAAGTTAGCATCCATAGGAAGACGCGAAATGCAATAATCTTTAGATAATGAAAGTCGACAGAAAAGAAAAATGAAGTAAGATATCAATGGTATCGCGTCATTCGCCAAGAAATCAAAAAATGGGACATTAGACTGTTTCCTGGTTAAAAAAAGTTCTATCAAAGGATAAGCGGATAATTAAAATTAGAGCACCTTGATTGATGATGGCTTAGCAGTTGGTAATGCTCACTTACCAGTTTAAAAGGTCGATCAGAATCAGATCGTGGCGCCTGATGAATAGTATGAGCCCTCTCGAGATAGAATTAATGGTTCAAAATTGGATGATGGAGATGTTGTCGATGATATTTGTGGTCTAGGCAGTGATATGGGCTCTAGTTCTGAGAGTCGACATTCAGCGTTGATCTCAACTAATTCCACCGAAGATGTTGGTAGTACTGTAGATAATCCCACCGAAGATGTTGGTAGTACTGTAGATAATTTATAATCAGTGTAGGATGTAGGTGTTGATGAGCTGCCTTTTGATGACTGTTTAAGATCTGGTGGTCAATCCGCATTAATAAACCGTGCGGTGTGTGATGATACGACTTCATTTGATCAATATTGTAGTAAGAGCACGCGTCTCGATGGGCTGACTGTCGTTGATAATGATTTATCTCTAAAATTTGCTCTGAAATTGGGCCCTGTCTAAGTATCTAAGAATCATGTGTTCCCCGTCGGTGGAGACGGAAGAAAATGTAATTTTAAATGGTTTAAAAGCTATTATGATAAGTATCGATTGACACTCGAATACTGTGCAGTGAATGATCTGATGTTCTGCTATCATTGTAGACTATTTTCTTACCAACGTAATAGTTTGAATTAGGGAAAACTTACCTCTGGCTATCAGAATTGGACTAATATTTATAGCACTGCTGCAGAGCATTAAGAGTCATAGGAACATCTGGATTGTCTTACTCTTTTCAGCCGGCATAAGTGTCTATAGGATGATCCGACTTTATAGTTGCATGTTTAGTTATAGAAATAGTCTCAATAACAAATCTTGGCCGAGCAAGAAGCTGAAAGGTTGCGTGAATATAATGTACTGGTGAAACATGATGTCATTAAATTGTTGATATAACTTGGTATGCCGTTTAGAGGTCATGATGAGTCTGAGGATTCCGTAAATAGAGGTCTCTACCTTGGAATCTTAGACTTAATAGCTAAGCATTGCGATAGCTACGCCAAAAGTTTGCCGCTAATGTATGGTAATGCTACCTATACTTCGCCTTCGATACAGAATGAGATGACCGCTGGAATGGTTAACTCTGTTCTCAAACTTATGGTCTAGAGCATTGAGAAAAGCCGATTCTTTAGCTTGATGGTGGATGAGACTACCGACAATTGTGGACAGTATCAAATTGCTGTTTGTGTTCGCTATCTAGTGAAGAGAAAGAAATATCTGGTTGAAGAACGGCTGGTAGATTTATCTCCTGTCACCGAGAAGACTGGATTAGCTCTTTCTTATCATATCTTACGCGTATTAGAAGATTTGCGGATTGATGCTCGCAACATTGTAGGCTAATGCTACGATGGTGCGTCGAATATGCGAGGAGAGTTTAAAGGTGTTTAGGCCGAAATTAGGAAAACAGCGCCAAAAAGTGTGTACATATGGTGTTCTGCCCATCGCCTAAACTTACTTGTGGGTGATGTGAGTAAAGGTATTAAATAGTGTATCGACTTATTCGCTACTATTGACTCCGTGGTGGGGCATATCAGGTCTTCTCCTTGTAGAATGCATGCTTTAAATGGCTACATTGATTAAATGAGATCGGATCAATCATTTAAAGTTCAGGCAAAGACCACAATGTAATCAATTTGTGACACCAGATGGACAAGTCGGTCTGGGAATTTGGAGGTGTTTGCTAACATCTATCCGGCTTTGATCTAATATTTCAAATCTGAGAATGTTTCCCAATCATTTATCCGTGATTTGTAGCGTGTTACTGTTATAGCGTCGTTGTTTTTATTGCAGCCTCTCTACAAGAAAATGTAATGGTTATCGGAGACTTTGCAGTCGTCGTAATTGGACTTTTTGCAGATGATGAGTGAAGTCGAGTCATTCAAAATCTGGTTGCTTTAGATGAAGTCTAACAACTCTCAATGTTCCGCGATTTATACTACTTCTGTTGAATATTGCAGATTAATTGATGGTGACTTAAAAGCTGTTAATAAGCATAAGTTTATCTTCGATTGCGTATAGTAGGCGGCGAAAGCGCTTCCTGTATATGAAGACTATACTCTTGATAATTTTAGGTCCAAGTTCTATATCCCTGTCTACGAGGCTATACTTGATCATTTGGAATAAAGATTCGAATCCTAGGTTCTTAAGGCTTTTTAAGAGATCCAAAAATTAGTGAGGTTCGATTCAGACTTGAAGATTGATTTTGATATTATATCTGAATAGTTTGATCTGAGTTAAAGCAATTTAATTGATGAATATGATATGGTATAAGCCAAAGTCGCTGCTTCTCAGATAACTTTAGAGTGCAATGTAGTTATACTCTTAAATTAACTAGTCAAGCATAATTTGATTCGTGAAGCGTCCCATCCGACTTTGATTATACTGCTTAGTAAGGTGGCCGTCATTGCAGTTAACTCTGCGGAGTGCGAGCGATCATTTAGCGCGTTAAATCAGGTGAATAATCAATAAAGAAAGACTCAGACTGGAGACAGATTGAATAATCTCATGGTCGGTAAGATGAACAACGACCTTTTGAAAATGATAGACACAGACGCTGCTAAGGATGCTTTTCTCGCGAAGTCAGACAGAAGATTACATGGATAGCGAAAAAAATGATGTGTTACGATGGAAATATGTGTTTGAATTTTAAAAAATTTTCCTTTATCTCAGCATTGGTACGCACATTAAACTGAAATCTCAAAATTTTGGGTACGCTACGCGTACCCTTGCGTACCGCTAGATACGCCACTGACTTGTACTAAACATACACAGTGCATCACTGTTTAAAAACGTTATCTACGTCAAGTATTGCCTTTTTAGGATCGTCTTTGTGGATGACAAAATGCCCCTATAGGGAAGCCATACTGATTCCGTGGAGAATATCGTTTTCATCACATGATTCCACTTTGCCTAGACTCTTTTTCAGCTTTGTGATAAACTCGTCAACCAACTACTTGCCCTCTCCATTATCATCGTCATCATCATAAAACTTTAAAAACATTCTCCTAGCCTACTCTATTGTCGCATCGTCAACGTGCAATTTAACGTCAATTCTGCCTTATCTGAGCAATGCGGGATCCAATCGCTCTACATGATTTGTAGTCATGAAGATCAGTCGACCCTCCTCTGAAGATGATACACCATCGAGTGCATTAAGAAGACCAGAGAACGTCAGATTATTACCAGCCTATGAATCGCGATTCAAGAATGCAGCGTCTATATCTTCCAAAAGGACAATAGTGCGCGCTGGTACAGAGGCAAATAGCATAGCTAATCTATCATCTGACATCCATTTCTCGGCCAGATTAAGGGTGGCGATATTAAATTCCAAGTGTGAAGCCAGAGCATAGATGAACGAAGTCTTGCCGGATCCTGCTGGACCATGTAACAAATATCCACGCCTGTACGGAATTCCGCGTTTAATGTACCAGCGGCCACCTCTATGAGGATCCAAAAAATCTTGAACATCGTTTACAATCAGCTCAGACTATCCGCGTTTAAGTATGACTGAATCTATGCTGCGACGTCTCTTGGGACTTCCAAACGGTCGCCATTCGTGTCCCATTGCAGTATATAAAACCAATTTACCTTCCTGCAATTCCAGTGCGTGATTTCTACAATCATTCAGCATCTCAGTCAGTACATCGACATTTTAAGTAAGTCCTGTCAGAGTGATAGACTCGCGCGGCCGTGTATTCAGTCCGCCACTTGACACGGCCATACTCATCAGAGCGTCTGAGCCTTTGTCCCTCAGTCGTTCCACCTGGAACCACGCGCCTCCGTACCTAAAATAATGAAAGCCTTGACCAGGTAGAAATGTGAAATGAGTAGATACACTGCCATTATCATGCTATAGGAAAGATGTCCTCACTGATAAATGTCTTCTCGACCCCAGCTGCTTCTGCGTCATCCATTACATAAACCAATCGTACGATCTATCATGCGATGGAATCTCCAAAGTTGTTAGATATCTTCGCTTTAAGAGCATTACTCCAGTCTTGGAAGCAGATCTCATAAATGCCAGTCCAGCGCCTACTCCTATCAATCCAGCACCAGCAGAGAACACTTAGTTTTACTGCATTAGTTCCTAAATGTACTCCATCATTTAATTTTATCGCGCGTCAATAGATTTTTATTAATTCTTTAGCGGATCATCAAACTGAAGCGATTGTGCAATTGACGCAAATCTTTCGAAAGCTTAACGCTAGATCTACTAAAAAGGGAGAGAATTGAAAATGTCTTATTTCTTACCGCATCTTACTAATGGCTGGTAGGTGGACTAGGCCATACTGTCAGAAGAAGATCGAGTGGTGGTGATCCGATTTGGATATGACCGAGATCCGCAGTGCATTGTAATGGATGAAACTCTGTTCAAAATTGCTGATCGCGTCAAGAACTTTGCCGTCATCTATCTGGTGGACATCACAGAGGTTCCAGATTTTAATATCATGTACGAGCTGTATGATCCTTGCTCAGTCATGTTCTTTTATAGGAATCGACACATAATGATTGACTGCGGCACTGGAGATAATAACAAGATCAAATGGCCCATAGAAGACAAGCAGGAGATGATTGACATTCTGGAAGTTGTGTTTAGAGGTGCGCGTGCCGGTAAGAATTTGGTCATTTCACCCAAAGATTACTCGACCAGTTGGAGGTTTTGAAGAATATTATCCTATTTCTCATTATATGAATTGAATGCATGCATTGTATAAAATAAAAAATTCTTGTTATATTAGTTCATTGAGATGGTAGACAGATCCGCCTAGACCGATCGTATGTACACAGTCTGAAGCAACGTGAGCCGTTTATTACCAGATACAGGTCAGCCGTTCCGCGATAGAACTCTTTAATACCAAACTTGGCGTTATTCAAACAGAAATTTTCATCATGCAGTGTTACGGTAGCATATGGTACTACCACCGCCGGCTCTTTTAAAGATGAGACATTATACAACGATTACAATTAATAGCTAATATCTACAAAGTCAAAGAAGTGTAATCGCGATTAATGAGCATCATTACACTTAAACAGCACCAGCAGTATACATTCATCAGGATCGAGTTCAACATTTTGAATCTGTATATCATTGTCAAAAATATCGTACCCATCAACACTCAAATTTAGATTAATGATATGTCTAGCAGTGATGATACCCTATGAAATTTTCTATTCCGAAGCATATTACTCTTTCAGACCATCCAAGTGATATATTTGCAACTGTTAACAAAATTTGAATTGAAGTAAAACCCAACCACCATCTCCAAAAGGAACAATACTGTCTATACACGCATTCCTGCCTCCCACATTGACACGCCCAATATGACTTCGCGAATACTGATTAGACAATGATGTGAATGTGAGACAATATAAATCCCCAGTATTAGATGCGTAAAGCACATTCTAATGCTTGATTGTGGCTACGGCGCTAACTTCTTGACCACGCGACAATCCCAGGCCGACTCGAGTCTTGAACTTTGTCTGCAAATTAATGAGGCTTGAATTTTGGTCCATCAGCAGAAGAACAGAATCAATATTGGGTAGATACACCAAGAAATTCATTGGATTAATACTCCTCTCCCACCAGAATTCACAAAATTTATTGCGAATGTTGAACAGCTAACGGTCAGTAAGGAATCGCATGATGGCATAGAATCGAGTAGCTCTCTACACTGTGATGCAAGATTGATGGCTCCTCTAAGTAATATCGATAGCATCTGTGATATGTGACATTATTGATTAGTCACTTAAAGGGGTCTCCCGTACATTTACATCCTCCGATATCGATTGCATTGTGCGCGGGGATCGTATGTGTTAAAACGCGTATATATGCTCATTTATACATAAACATTACTCTGGCTCTGGCTTATCAATCCAGCTATTACCAACATACTCTTCTATAGCTTATTTTAACGCGAAATACTCTATCATATGTACAGGATTTATATTCACAGGGCGTCCATAAACTTTTCTACTTTATAACTGACGCGTCAGAGAGTACGCTTTCAGATCAAGCAAGTCGAATTATTATTCATCAGCAGCAGAATTTTGTATATCAGTATCAGACTACTCAAGCTACTTTAATTTCTTTCTAGGACTTTTAATGGAAGCATCTTATTTAAAATATCTATTCTTTACCGGATCATAAATATATCCTGGAATGTCCATCGTAAATTTTACTATGAAGCTAAGCGAAAGGAGAAAATTGATACAATTTTTAGGCCTCAAACCGTTTGATTAAGCTTTAATTCTTATTGTAGTAGGTCATAATAAATTTACGCGGTTATTGATACTGTGAAAGTGTTGAGCTATATGAGAGGCGGCGTAACAATTGTTAGCATTGTAAGATTTGTACTACATCTCAATAGTACTTGAATTGCAGAAGGCGTTGATCTTGCGACAATTGCGACTTTCTTTTTGCTGAATAAGTACCACAAAATATTGTCATGGCTATCAATCGCAGACGGACGGACATCTTAATCTATTTGAGTATAATTGTATTATTCTCGCTCTTTGGAGAATCGCTATTGGACAGTATTGGAATAAATTTGTATAATGTAGATTGGATCTAGTATTTGAATCATACATTTGTAAAGATGGGCTGGGCGTGGACGAGTGGTTTATTGTTCGGCGCGGCGCTACTTTGTCAACGATCGCCCGTGTAGACTCGCCTTCTTGGTCGCCTACTTCTAGCCACTCTCTACTGGTACTCAATGACCGTGTTGGTATTTGACAATTTTTACAAGCACTGGAATCCTTATGCTTTGTGTTTGACTGAGTAAAATGTCACCGTCTTGACTGATTATCATTCATGCAGGCGTATGCAGCACACTTGGAACTCATTCGACATTAGCGGTCACTGCTTCATTCTTCTCCACTCATCTCTGGTCATCAGACAGGAGTTGGTTCTATTTTATGCACAGCGAAATTAGACTGGTATCAGGAGCGTTCTAATCCGCGCGTTATTGTTTGCTCTGAGAGCTTTACTAGCTTTGTGGCTTTTCATGCTCATCATCACCAGCACTTACTATCACTCGTTCGCCGAGAAATTCATCGGTGCACTATTTGGTGTGGCTTACAGCGCGATAATGTATTCCTCATGATTGAAAGGTATTTAAATTAAAAATAGAGCTATACTGTAGTTGTAATAAGATAAGAGATTATATTATCCAACATACACTGTCTTTATGATCAACCTACAGTAAATTTGGAGCCCTTAGCAACCACTTGAAACGAAACGAAAATCAACCACTTTTGTTTCAGCACTTGGCCCTTTGTCTAAAAAAATCGTCATTAAACTCTTTGATTTATCAATTATCCGCTTTAAGACATAGTTAAGAGTCAGCAAAAGGTAGAAGCTTAATGTCTTAGGATAGAGAAGATATTAACAGTGATATCCGAGTTGAAAGTCCTTAGGCGGAATCAGCTGGCGAACAGCCTACATCGCCATCTCCACTGCTGGATGAGAGAGTACTATAGTAGCACAATGATTTCACTGGCTCCGTCCGAGTGTCTAATCATTAGTTTGTGCGCCCGGATATTAGTGCTGCTGGTCAGTTTTTGAGTGTCGCTGGTGGTAGCAGTGGTGGTCAGCAATAGGATGGAGCAGGAGGTATGAAGAAGCTGACTGGTGCCCATAGTGATGTCAGTCTATTTAACACTGATGCAGATCAAGCTTCTCTACCTCGAATGTCTAATGACACTAGTGCTGCTCAAACCGGTGATATGAGCAAAGATCGTAAACCGCTAAGAATTGAAGCTATTTAGAACAGCACCAACAGTAATGGAAGCAATCAATAGAGCCGCACTGGCAGTAAGGACCAATTTAATAATAATGATGATGATGAACAGACTATTCGCTATGAAGTAGGCACTCCGTAATAATTCACAGCAGGAAGTTCGGTGCCAACACAGCCGTCTAGTGCAATCACTTCCGAATCAACTGAAGCTGAAGATACTGTGCCAATACTGAAAGATCGTGATACCGGCAATTCATTGATGGCCGTTCGAGGAAATACTCTGCCAAAGCAGTATCAGTCGCTTACCTCATCGAACTATGGTGAGAATTAGACGTAAATATCAGTCAATAGCTCCAATACGATGACTACTGTACCTGATGCTACGAATAATTACGAGAGAGTTGACGTGGTGACTGGAGAGCCAAACGAAGCTGATCAGTCTCTGAATAGTCCTGTATTTGCGGTACCTGCATCGGATCAAGATCATGTGCGTATAGCAGAAGATCTATCCAAGGTATTAAAGTTTGATTATAAGAAGATGACAGTGAAATAGCGCGAGAGCTGCAAGTAATATCTTATGGATTTTATTGCACATTATAGAGTCATGGCTAACTTTAAAGCTGCGCAGACATTCCAGTACAATAGTGATCTGATTAGCTTAATCTTCGAGTTGGTGTCAGATGACAAGAATCCATTTTTGGACAAGATTCTGCTGTTGTTGATGATCTTGAGCAGAAATGCAAAATCTCATAAGAATGGTGAAGAAAGTCGTATTAAGGCCATCTTTGAGTTGTTAAAGACTCCAATGATACCTCAGGATGTGGTGCGCGAGGCTATAAGATCGTTGATCAACTTTGCTGAGCATAACTCCAAGGCTATTTTGGACAATGCATGGCTTGAGGTTCTGCATTAGAAATTCGCCGCTGCTATGAATGATCGACAGTCTGTTGCTTCATTCTTATGGCTATTTAGAAATCTGACAGTGGAGTCGCATGCTCGCAAGTACGTGATTGATAGAATGGGCTTCATGGTAACCAACTCGGCGAATGGTGGAAATCTTCAAGATCCTTAGATTTGTGAGCAGTTTTGCTGGCTACTTGGCAATCTAGCTCTATAATCAGAAAGTGTTCATTCTCTGATCTAGATGGGCGTATTCCCAATGATCAAGCAGATTTTGACTATACATCAGGAGCGGGAGTAGAATGTGGAGGCGGCTTTCTGGTTTTTGTTTAATGTCACTTTTGATCAGTAGAGTATTAAGATTATAATGCGCACTTAGTTGGAGGAACATGTAATTGGTGGCATAAAGAAGTTTGGTCCGACTAATTAACACGTCCTCGAGTGGGCAGATTATATTCTGCGGCGTATAAGAGCAGTGGTCCAGGCTAGTACTCCCACAGCAGTTGCCGAACGAAATGCCAACAAGTCAATCCGTGAAGGTGTGCTCCTGGTACAGATTGGGGATTGTACAAAGAAAATGCAAAAGCATTGTACTCTACAGTAGGCGCGTTTTATTATGTCTGTTGATGATAAAGATCAAGAGATTCAGGTTGAGATTAGATTGAAGGACGTGGTTGATGTGTCCACTTATCCGCCAGTCATTAAGGAGATTGTAAAGAAGGCTGATAGCGCCGCCGACTCTCCGGGCAGTGGCGGGAGCAAAATCGCCAAGACTGCTGAAATTGTAATTGAAGATCAGTCTGCTGAAGTAAAAGATATTGAAAAGAGTATTGAAGTGCAGCTTAGTATTGCAGAGCTTCCAAAGTAGGAAATTACAATTGATAGTAGTATGAATGAAGGAGATAATTAATCATCAAAAGAACAAGGTACGGATTCTTCTATTAAGCGTGAGAGTGACGTCTAGCAAGAAATAGTTAAAGATGATAGTATGGGCACGCAGATCGAAATCAAGTCTAATGACAGTTCTGCCGATTTGGATGAAATTGAGTTGAATTCTACCTATCCCACCATGATCACAAAGATCACAGTTCCAGATAAGAAAGTTGAAGAGGAGAAGTAGTAGTAATAGTAAGCTAAAGTTGCTATAATCACACCGGTAAAATAGATCAAAATTACCACCAGAGGACGATCTTATATTCTGGAAAGTGCTGATCAGTCTGTAGATATGGCTGGTTGGTTGACTGATATTAAATCTGTATGGAAATCTGCCGTCAGTGCAGTGACTGAAAACTTGGCGCCCGCTGAGGACAGCAATAAGAAGCAGAGCTCTGCTCAGTTTCCATTTTTTTTCAACGTGCAAGATACGGTGTTACCTAGAGATTTGGAAAAGTTTTGCCTTGCGCACGTCATCCATGACATTTACACTAATCCTCAGTTTCTGATGTACACTTTCAAATGTTAGAAGCAGTATCCTTCCGTTGCAGTTTGGGATTACTTTGTCGCCAAGATTACTAGACAGTTGGCGTTGGATTTCATAGCTTAGTATGCGAATTAGTATAAACTGTCTGATAAGGATGTCTATGATGCGGGTAAGATTAAAAGCAGATTGAGTGGCATTGTAGAGAATCGTCTCCTGTCTGATGCTGAAGAGTTTGATTAGAATCCAGATGAGCTGAAAGAGGCACCATAAGTTCCCACCAAGTATGAGTATTGCGCCAAATAAGGAATCAGACCGACAATGGAGGATCGTCATATTCATTTGCCTTATATCGATGTGTTGGTGGACAGAAAATAGGCAGTGGAAGATCCGATATCATATTATGCAGTCTACGATGGCCATGGTGGTATCCACGTTGCAGCATTTGTAGAGACTCATCTGCATTACAACTTGATGAAGCATCCCGAGCTGGATACTGATTTCAAGAAGGCTCTCACAGAGTCATTTCTCAAAACTTAGGATGAGTTAAAGGAGGCATCTGACAGACTTTATCTTCCAACCACAGCCGGTAGTACTGGTGTTGTAATCGTGTTTAGGAAGAACAAGATGTTCGTTGCATGGGTAGGTGACTCTTTGGCATCACTCTATCGGGAGAAGGAGACTATAGAGCTAGTCAATCCTCATAAGCCGGGATCAGCTACGGAAAAGGCGAGAATTGAAAAATTGGGTGGATTCATATCTGAGGAGGGTGGAATACTGAGAGTCAACGGCATCGTTGCAGTGACGCGAGCATTTGGAAATATTAGGCATAAAGTCATCACTCCAGATGCCGATATCCTGGAGGTTGACATGCGAGGCGATGAACAATATGTTGTGCTGGCCTGTGATGGTCTCTGGGATGTGATGACTCCCGATGCTGTTCGTAAATTTGTCAAGAAGTACATGAAGAAACATGGAAATAGAACGAAGGGCATCAGTGAGGCTCTGGTTGACGAGAGTCTGAAGTTGGGCAGCACAGACAATGTCAGTGTGGTTTTCATCGAGTTTTATCAATGGAAAGAACCAAAGAGAACTTGATTTAATAAAGTTGCTAGTGATTGTTGTAATAAATAGATGTTGGCTTGTTGAATGATAGATATCTCTTAATCTATACTATTGCTTTACTTGTCTTTTGACTATCATCGTCCACATCAAAAACTAAATCAGATCAAAAGCAAGAAATAACTAGTAGGCTGTATATTGCACATTTTTAATCAAGCAAGTAATCAAGCATAATGTTACTAATTCAAAGCCTAGTCATGGAAACTACTGAAGCCGTCCTGGTGCAGTTGTTCCATACCGGCAACCGCCAATTAGACCAGCTCGTCCTTCTTCACGCGCGTACGACAGCCGCGGCCATTGTTCACCTTCAAATGTCTATTCAACGCATCCAGGCGCAGAAAGGACTTCTAACAATACTCGCACACGTACGGTCTCACGCCAGCGTGGATGCGCTCGTGACGCTTCAAATCATGATTTCTACTGAATCGCAGTCCACAAGTCTCGCAAGCGTATGGACGCTCAACGGAATGACTCTTGACATGGCTCTTCAGATTATGGTACTTGTCAAACTATTTATTGCATCCCGGAAAGTCGCACGCATACAACTACTAACCTTCAGTCCCATCTTCAACGGGAGCATCGTCAATCTTCTTTCTCTTTCGCGACTTTTTAGCTTTACCTGTCGCGGCATTGTCAAAATGCTACAGTGAATCCACGCTATGGCCACTAAAATGATTCGCATGATGCTAGTGATGACATCCCGCACCAGCACAATCACCGCCAGGATGACTGTCAACCAGAAACGACATGGCGTCTAGTAACGGCTATCCATTGGTAGGCTACGTCTCCAGAGGCCAGTAGCTCTCATCAAACAGGCTGGTGTAAGCACCTTCATTAATGGACGCGCGTCTGTTCTAAACCTGATGCTAATACTGAACCTGAGGTATGCTAGCGCCATGCATAATAGGACTCTAACTATTATTGTTACTCAACATTGAGAAAGCTCTTCTTCTCATGGCAGAAGGCTTCTTATCCATCGACAATTTGGCGTTTTAATTACCACTTCCCAGCAGTAGTGATGATCCATGCTATCCGTCAGACCCCACTCCATTATTATGAATATGATGTTGTTACTACTACTACTGCTAATGATGTAATTAATGATGTTGATTGTACATAGGAACCTCTTGTAAATTCAGAGCCATTCCAAAAGAGGCGGCAGCATTCTTAAACAGTGGACTCAATCCCAAAGTATAGAAATCTTACTGCTACTACTACTATGCTTGTTAAGAGATGAAAACTCCATCATTATCATCCTCCTTCTAAGTATTCTTTGACTCTGTAAGATTGTTCTACTAGCCGCAAACATTAAATGATTGCTACTATTACATTTATCCGTGATGATTTCCCCCACCATAATGGAAATCAAGCAGATAACTATGATCTCCACAACTAGCGCCGCCACCACTTACTTCAATATCATTCAGAAGATTCCCAGAGCCCGTCAATAACTGCTCCAGCTAGTCGAAACTTCCATACTAGTGATGATCATCAAATACATTTACAGTTGAGGAAGCAGCAGAAGAAGCGTCAGGTGTCAAATCAAGCTGCTACTTCCCATGATGGGCAACTTCCAAATGATTAGTTTCCTTACCACCACCTTCTAGCTTGCTCAACTATCCGCCATTATACTTTCCCTAATGATTTTCAAACTCGACTTGAGCCCCTTTCTAATCATCATAACTATTGACAAGCACCGATTATGGTCGCACCTACTAACTCACCATACATCCTGGACTTCCACTACGCTTAGGTGTAAACGGCGGCGTATTGGGTAATAGAGCCGAACTGATCAACATGTTCTGATTATGATGAAGTTGATTTATATTCGCAATGCTGTTTGATTACTACTATTATTATTCCAAAGTATCAGAACTATTAAGCGCAGATTATAAACCAATATTATCTTGAGAATAAAGTTTACTGCCACTATGCAACTCTAAAGGAGGATGATAATGAGGCTGTTATTGGTACTACGACTACACTTCCTATTGCTACTACGAAGACAACAGAGACGATGATGATAAGAATAACAACTAATCTTGTTATAACGATTATTCTTAAGATTTCAGACTCCGTTGCTGGGAACGGGCTCCAGGTAACAACTGTTGCAGCTATTTATTATTATTAGTATCTGAGATGGATGCAAATTGGGAAACTTTAACAGATTCAACGTCGTTACTAAGATGCTTGGTAACAGAAACAGCATCATCAGTAGCAGCGGCAGAAGAGCTTAAATGACTATTCCACTGATGATTACCAGAATTATATTGCTGAATCAAAGAATTATCGTTCTCATCAGACATTACTATTATTATAATTACAATACAAATACCAACAGGTACTACACGCATGTAAAAGTTCAATTAGAACGTACACATGTATAATGACGATGGTCAAGAGTCATATAATAAGTACCTACTATATATATATACAGAATATTCACAGAATTAATCAAACTAGTGTTATAAACAATTAAATGCACAGATGGATGGTGGACAATACTTCACTTTCACAGAGCCAACCAGTAGTGATGATGATTACTTGACAATACCAATACTAAGTGAGTGACTGATTGTGATCCAGCAGATGAATGAAGAGAAAAGAACAATGGACGGACGCGTTTCGTTCCACCCGCACGACGATTGCCGGATCATTTCACACACGCGCACACACACACTTCATAAATTATTATTGCTGCGCCTCATTGTAATTGTAATCACATCCATTTCATACAGTCATAAAAGCACACATAGTTTACACATACAGGATATTCTGTGTTTCATATTTCTTACTGCAGTCTATACGTTGAATTTACGCTGCTAGATTTTTCAGCTTGATTGTCTACTTACATGGGCGAGGCAGATGTCGCTTAGTTTTGCCACATTAAGAGTAAATGTGGTGCAATCTTGTTTATTTAAATTGCGGCGTTTTTTCTACTCGAGTTGCAACAGTATCTTCATTGCATACATATCATTGTATTTTACCATTCTCAATGTTTGATACATTCATCGACAATGACAATGATCGATGCCTGAGATTTAGCGTTGCTACGTGGAATGGCATGAAGGATCGATGCATAACGAACCTGTTTTGAAACAAACAATTGAGCTGCTTTCACTATTAAGGAAAGTAAAGCAACAAGCAACAGTGTCAGGTAAAACGTTAAAAATAATGCAAGAGCAGATAAGAGCGATATGGCGGGATAGATATGGAGGTCCTGATGCTTTGTACATGAAGAAAATTGACAAGCCGATTCCTAAAGAGGACGAAGTGCTGGTGAAAGTACATGCAGTATCTTTAAACTCTTCCGATCTGCGTCTGTTAAAGGCTGATCCTTGGATGATCCGCTTAGTTTTCGGTTTTTCTAGTCCAAGCATAAAGATATTAGGATCTGATGTTGCTGGTGTAGTTGAGGCTGTCGGGCCTAAAGTTAAAGATTTAAAAGTCGGCGATCAGATTTGGGGTGACATATCCAGTGCAAATATGGGCAGCCTGAGCGAATACGTCTGTAAACCGGAGAAACTCTTCTCCCTCAAGCCGTCTAATCTGGATTTCAAGTAGGCCGCTTGTATTCCAGAAGCATGTGTTACTGCATTGTAGGCTTTGAGAGACCACGGTAAAGTTAAGAAAGGGGACAAAGTGCTGATTAACGGTGCATCTAGCGGCGTTGGATCCTTTGCCGTTCAAATTGCTAAGCACTATGGTGCATATGTTGTTGCAGTTGGTCAGAGTTCGAAGGCGGATATGATCAAGGGACTCGGTGCTGATTCTGTCATTTGCTACGACAAAGAAGATGTAACAAAGTTGACGGAGAAGTTTGATGTAATTCTGGACATGGCGTGTTTTGATTCTGTTCAGCGTTTGTTACCACTTCTAAAGAAGACTGGTACGTACGTTGTGGGTGGCGGTGGTATGTATCCTCTAGTTCAGTGTGCATGGACAAAGAACTGTGTCCAGTTTACGGCTAGTAATTCTAGAAAAGAGCTGGATGAAATGAAATCACTGGTAGAGTCTTCCGCGATCAAGCCTTATGTAGACAAGGTTTTCAAATTTGAAGACACTGTCGAAGCGTTCAAATATCTAGAGGACAGAAAGGTGAAGGGCAAAATTGTGATTGAAATCGCTTAATGAATTAATTATATTTAAAATGAATAAAATATAAGCTATGCTATAACAAATATAAATGCTTAAGACATTGCAGTAGTCAATCAACATTGAGAGGTGACAGGAGGTGAATTTCAGAATTTTCAGGGTCTGAAACAAGTGACGCGATATGCTCTAACGACAAAGCCCCTTGAACAATTATAGTCCTTTTCACTTTACTTTCAATTGAAATTTAAGTTGGATAATTTTTTAGTTCATCACTTTGCCTATTTAGTATTAAAAACATGATTATGCAATCATTGTTGGTGGCTTCCTTGCTTCTACTCTCTCACGTCTATGCGCGTTACGCGGTCATTGATCCTGGTCAGAATACTACTTGGCAGGTGAATTAACAAGTGGGTGTTCGTTGGCAAATTAATGAAGGAGGTCCTGCTGCCAATTTTTTGTCTGTTGAATTAATCACAGGACCACCATCGAAGGTTATGTACGTGACTACTCTTTGCAATGCGCTATCTCCATAATCTACTTATTGCGGTTGGACGGTGCCTGATTATCTATTCACTTCCACTTACAGTATCAGAATCAGTTATAATAATGCTGTAGGTAATGCCCAGCCAGATTATGATTATGGCTCTCCATTTTAAATTATTGGTACTGCTACTGGCAATGCATCCACTATTGCAAGGCCCCCTGCACCTCAGTAATGCATCGGACCATGTGGGCGCAACGTGACCGACCCCTCGAATGGCGCATCTAACTCACTTTTGCATCGCTCTCTTACTGCAGCTTTATCAGCTATTACTCTGTTAGTTTTGTGTTGAAATTTATAAAGATAATTTAAATTGCAAAGGCACGTCTTGCTTTGGTTGCGCTCATTGTCTTGTGATTGTATCTGGCATACATTGCATAGTAAATCTGCAATGCCAAAAGTAGTTTTCACATTTATCTCAATGGAAAAGTTTAACCCATTATTTGACAGAGTACTAGACGAGCATCCGTTTATAGTGGCTTTTACTCAGAACTTGTCAACGCTCGGCTTAGATTGAGCCTAATCAGGCTATTTATAAGATCGTAGGTGATTGGCCAGCAGCAAATTGTACTCGAAACAACCACAAACTTAGTTATTACATTCTATCATCATCCTTTTGTCAATATAACAGTCTTACTTTAATAGTAGCAAATACGAAATTTACAATCTATAATTGCCATATAAAATTGCCATACCAAAAATGTCTTCGCAAACTCAAGATCAAGTGCAGAGTGTGTAATAGGTGCAGTAAAATGCATCGATCGCCCAGCAAATCATCAATGTGCGCTAGCTAAAGAAGCAGGATAAGAGTAATGATGATAAGCTTAATCCTGAATTGCAACGGAGCCTCGATATGGTTGAGAAGAGGTGGAACGAATGGAGTGTGGCTGTGAGACAAAGCTTTGTCAAGCGCGTTCAGGCTCACGTCTTGTCCTCAGTGCAGACTCGAATCCCGAAGAAGCAATGGAATCAGTGGGAGGTGACGCTGAGATTCTGCTTGGATCACTTTTTTGATTGTGCGCGAGCTGCTAGCCAGTACAGCACTTTCAATGGTGATGCTGGACATGAAAGCGAAAGTATTGGTCACTTGCTCAAGATGATTGTGATGGGCAAAGAGCAGGATTTCAAAAAGGAAGAATTTGATCAACGCATCAACGAAATGCTGAGCGATCAAGAGGTGAAACAAGTGCCAAATTTCGATCCTGCCGACAATAAGCACAAGGAGACGCTTCTGCAAATCAGATCCATGTACATGGTCGAGTGGGCCGCCTACTTTGTGCAGAAAATGGTTGAAAATTGATAGCTTTCTCTGAATAATGAATTATTCATTAACTCGCAAACACATTTCTCTATTTGTTTTTCTCTTATTGCCAGTTTATATCAACGTTACTGTAAGTATGACAGAAAAGACCAGCTTGCATGCGTAATCACGCACACGAAATAGAGTAGATGATTACCATTACCAAATTGACGTGATAAATGACCTTTAGACAAGCCGATGACCTCCAAAGCATTCTATAGCATCTAAATCCTTAATCTTTCACTTTGATGCTTTACATCGATGCTATTCTCAATCTACGGCAAAGACTATGCGCCGTTATATCTCTTTGACATTTTGAAAATGCACAATGCAATGGCAATAGACGCGATGATAATGTAAGACACGACGATTACAACAATTCTCTCGGTCAGGCTTTAATCCAAATGGTTACAGAGATAAACGCAGGCTGTCCCTTTCAGATCAAATGGAAGCTTCGATATAAGATTCAGCAGATATAGTGACCGAAGATCCATAAAGGAAATACTAGCACCGATTAAACCGGCTATAAGGATACTCACAGACTTGACCTGCATCGTTATCAGAGCGTATGTATAAGACTTTTTCAGATAGTACCCCGCAATGTCATCTTTGTCAATTTCTGCATCATAGCTTTAATCAATCACAGTCTCGGTTGAATCCGAATCCAGACGTGAACTTTTAATTACAATCTAGGCATTCGTGATTTCATTCTTAACGCTCATGGACTTTACTTGTTACTAATCACCGCGACCATAGAAGCCAAATTGAATTCCAACATCATCTTTACGAAGCTTCTTTTACACCTACATAAAAATCTCCGTCGCTGCTCCAGTAATGTCAATAACATTGAACGCCACAGCAATACTCACAGAAATCCAGAATGCAGGACTTTTAAACTCTTTAACAGAAAGAAGCAGAAAGAACTGAATCAGATATTGATATAGATAAACAGGAAATAGTAATACCGGTGCCTACTCTTTCTAAGAAGCGACATTAAGCACTAGATGGTAAAATATTTTTGACACGATAGAGACCAGCATTTCATACACAATGAGGACGGCAATTTGATTTGACGTGTCACCAGCAGTAATAAAGCTATTAGCCTAAAAGTATATAGATGCCAGTATATTCAGATAAAACTCAGGCATTATAAGCAAGAACCAAGTATAACTAAAGTCGCGATAAAAATGCTGCTCCCTCTCGAGCCACATGAACCAGGCAGCAATACTGATAGGAAATAAAAGCACGGCACTAAGATCAATACTCCAAACATAAACAGTCCAAGAAGTGAGGACTTTTACAATAACCATACCCAATATAGCTCTTTCAATACCACTAAATGACTGTGGAAGCCTCAGTCTTGACTTGATAAAGGATAAAATTTACCTGGTATATCCCGAGTCTGTTGCTCCATCGCGTGACTTCTTCTATGATTACTGGTGAAAATGATCGTGACCAGCAGATAAGCGAAACAGAGGAGTCTCATTGCGACAGCAAAATTCATCATGTTCGAACAAGGCCAGCATTGGATTGTGCTCAGCTTCGACAAAATCTGGACGAAATATTAACGGCCTTACCAGATATATATAAATTGCAGCCACTGTTGAATGAAGTGTTAATAGCCATGCTTTAGGTAAGACATCTAAATATGCAGAATAGCTGATCAAGGCAAAAAACACGTAGTAGCCAACAAACTCTTTCACGTAAAGTTTCCACCTACGATTCCAAGATGTAACATATTGATAAGCCATACCAAATGCGTAAGTCGATATAAACATATTTACGATACCTAGTTGTGTTAGAATAGATGTCAGCACAAAAGTGATATACTGTGTTTCATCGTCATAAAGCCTGATAACGTTAATAGCAGCAGCGCACGCCATTACTGCTATCAATGCCACAGTTGTCAACGGCAAACATACCGCAGTATACACGTAACGAATCCAAATATCCTGATCCAACATATTATACTGATTTCTTGTTAAATTAACCAAGAATAATAATAAAGTAAGAGCGGTCTGTCCACAGTTAAATTTAGCCTTGAAGTGTAATTGGAACGTGGCCAATCAGAGTATTCAGATCAAATGGTGCCTTGGCCATTGAGGCTGAATACAATTTCTTTCAAGTGAAGAGAAGCTACAATACTGAACAGCAAGCTCACACCATAATAATGTCTACTACCAATGATAGTATGGACGATTTCATGGCCACTTATTTATCTTAATAATCGTCAGTGAAAGCGTCTTCGCCTTAGATGAAACAATTTGAGGTGAAACAACAACAACCGTCTCAACAGACTCCAATGGCGCCCCAGAGAAATTAAAGTCATAATGGACAGAATATCAATATCCTCAGTCCTGCTATGGAGAACAAATAAACTAGGCGTGATCAAGAATCTAACTTATTAGCGATGAACATCAAGTTTTATGTGCAGCATCCAGACACTATAACTTTTGGAATGGATACCAGAGGAGAATGCTTGGCAGGTGATGACAAAGACAGCACTAATGATACCGCGTCAGAAAGCACAAATTCTGAGCGTAGAAATTCTCAGATGGCCACGTTACAAGTACAAGATGCTGACATTGCCACAGTGGAAATTTTTGATACTGTCAATTACCGAATGACTTGCCGTGACACTGTGAAGAATGTTTTAAGGTGCACGGGCGTAGATCTATACAACTATGACGTGTTTGGACTTTACGAATGTGCATTCGTTGAGGAGAAGCAGAGAGAAATGTCATTGAAACTGGGCGATGAGTATCAAACGCCGTAGAAATAAAGAAAATACTCCACAGTTACTCGGCGGCGAATTTTGCGACTAGTTCATCCTGATGAGTACCCGTTGATCGCGTATCATAACTGGCGATTTGCTCCTACTACAACTGAGATGCCTCGGCGACGCAAGAGCTCTGCCACCTCGAAGAATACTGCTGCAAATTCAGAATCTTCATCTAAAAGTAAGAGAAGGGATAAAGCTGTGCTCAAGAAGAGGGAATTTCATTTCTTAATTAAGGAGTTGTCTTTGGAGGATATGAACATTCTGTAGATGATCAAACGTGGGATATCATTTAGTGTTATTGAGCCAACTGCATTTGAGCAGATCAAGATCTAGTAATACGCTGGTTATGCAATGGAAAAGCTGGAGACGCGTCTGAAACTGATCGAACGCGAGCAGAATAAACAAGAGAGCGCCGTTAAAGAGAAGTACCTTTAGCAGATAACATGGATATCGGATACTTTTATTGAAAGGGCTTGACTAACTATGTGAAATAATATAAACTTAAACAGTATACACACTAAGTCTATTTTAACAAATAATAACTAATCATTATTCAAATTTACGCAACACTTCGCCCAAATCGCCATTACAACTCTGCAATACTCGTCGAACATCTGATTCAGTGACATTGTTAGGCAGACGACACTTGAGCCAATTCACTTTACAGTTCAATTAAACTTCAGCCATTCGGTCCACTGAATACTGCTGAGATTCCAGCTTGACAAAATTAAACTTTTCAACAGACTGCATAGATCGGTAGTGAACATTAAAGGCTGAATAAATAGGCCTGTGATCAGATATCCAGCATTCCAATCGACCGTACTTCTCTTGCCGTATCTTTGACTCCTGGTTATGCATTCGACACGAAACATCGGGCCTGACTTTGGACATTTAAGAGATACTATCTCTGAAGAGAATACGGTCGCACCAGGCAGGAACGCGCTTCTTCTCACTAGTGTCATAAATATCAGTTCCAGGATCATACTTGTAAGTGGGCGCGAAGTTAATGACACCTTCATCAAAAATCTTCAACAGAGAAGCGGTGCTTGATTACTTTTTCTATCGTAATAACTAATCATGTAACTTCAATTCCTCCAACTATCCATCATTAATCAGCTACACCACCTTGTCTCGGTCCATGTCAATTCTGTAATTAAGATCTCCAGCAAAGAAGCAAAATTCATGATCTAAAGCCTAACAACCATTCCCACCATGCGAAAGACATAAGTCCAGCGACTAACCAGCCTTGGACTTTAATTCACCCAGCGTAGATGATTTCACAATAGTCAGGGCATCGACGTTACGCTTGGCCACTTTATTCTGATGAGCGGGGAGATGAGCATTGACAAAGCAGAAGGAAGAGTGATCAAGGACAAATCGTACCACAATACCACCCTTATTACCAAATGTACCACCGAGACCGGTACTAATTAGACTGCAACTGACATTCGAGATAAGATTTTAAGCGTTTATATCTTCTCGAACAAAAATACATGTGAACAGTCCCACCAGATTCTTGCATTCTAACAAATGGTAAGGGCGCTTGTAATTCTAACGTAATAATCGCACCAACCTATCTTTCCATGCTGTTGCCCGACTGGCTTGCTGACTAGCCTCCTCAGCAGACATTGATTGCACTTGATCCGCCGTGGCCTTCTTACCAGAAGCTCGGGAGAAAAATCCACCTGCAGCAACTTTAGTGCTCTCCAAATCCACAATCTCTTGGAATCCAAAAACAATTATATCCGCACCACCTTCCACCTGATTGACGTACTTATCGAGAAAGTATGCATCCTCGCCCCTTACTTCCAAAGCATCAGGCTTATTAGCATCAATATTCCACGAGCACATTAAAAGTGATAACGGAGTATAAGTACAGAATTGCTATTCCCTCATCCTGACAAACATGTCTTCATAATCTTAGCTGAGTAGACCATCATAAAACTAGACATGACCATCCTTTGAGCAAGAGTTCACGAGGAGAGAATCGCCACGTATTAAAGAGTCAAAATCAACTTCAAAACTCTCAACAGCGTGCCCATGAGAAGCAATCCAATCTTTCAAGCAAGTAACAGAAGATTATCCAGAATCCTATTAAGTGGTGGTAGACACGTCAAGGATGGAGCATCGACCAGTTCCGGTACCAACCCAGAGATGACCATCAATTGTATTCAGCAGAGCTGATATTCTGTACGATCCCATGTCAATAAGTCGGATAGCTGCTTGCTACTACTGCTCAGAGTTACTGGTTGACCATTCCAAAATTTTGCCATCAATATGACCAGTATAAACTCTACTATGAGTTGAATGCTACGCTGACGATGAAGAATGTAGTAATTAGTACGTCTGTTATGGGGAGGAGATGCAGGTGAGAGCACCGACCGTTTAAGGAACTTCAACACGCCTGGACATGGAATCTCTACTGAATTAGTGAGCATTGGCAGTTGAGAGAGGTACAATTTCAATAGAACGATCTTTGATGGTCCATAACTAAGTTTACAACTACAAAGAATCTTAATTCTACGACTACACAATGCAGACACCAACCTATTTCGGTGCAATACGAATAGTCTTAGGACGACCTTCCAAACTGATAATCTTTCCAATATGAATAGTCTTTGCAGATGACTATGAAGTCAACGTGGCTGCTGCTTACAAAGCGGGAATATTAAACAGCTAGACGGAAGAAGGATGAGGCTCAGTCCATAATTAAGCGACCCCATTATCATCTATCGTCAACATACCACAGCTCTAGCTATTATTACCACTGCTAGTAAACACCACGCGCTCAATAAATGTAATCGCATGAGAGTGAGCACTGGACCGCCGCTCCACAATTTCCCCACTGAATACATCCACAATGAAAACTTCACCATCACGAGCACCTACCCACAGATATCGATATTCAGTATCCCATGCATTCAACTGAGATCCAGAGTGTCCAGGTAGAATTGGAACTGTGGCGAAGCATAGAGCTGAACATTTAGCTGACTCCTGCTGCTTCGACTATGATGATGAACTACCTTAATTGGAAGATGATCCAAGAGATGAGGATTAATTAGAGGATGATGACGACTAAACATTAAGCTAGACTGTAAAAGCCAAATCTCCAGTCTGCAAATTGTACAACTTTAATGTCTGTGAGCCAACAGCCAGATATCCTCTACCAATTGCCGCGCGGTACGGGGAACCTTTAACACTCAACTCCTTAATACATGACGGTGTCCTAACATAGGGAGCCTTTCTATTGGCATTGAAAGCATCCGGATATGCGGCCGTCTTTTCTAAAGAGCTTTTATAAGATTTAGTCACTCCACTGGATTTATTACTAACATTACTTGCAGCTTGTGATGACGCCACTCCAGGTGACTATCCAGACTATATATCAAATACTTACTATCCACCACCAGCGACTAAAGGAGAAGATGCAGCAGATGATGGCAAACTGACGATATTCAGAAATTCAGTGGATGATATTTTAGGACGCGCCGGGAGAGGTGGTCGATTAATAACATTGCGGCTAGATGATGATTAAGAAGTGATAGTATTAGGAGAACTGTCATTAGTTGGTCGAGGTGGTAGAGATGGCTTATTAATGCTGTCGCCACTGCTACTACTCACAGTATTATTAGTTTTTCTTTAATAAACTCTACTCCCACTATCATCAAGGCCATCTTTGCTATTATTCAGAGAGAATTAACTAGAAGTCTTCACCCGAAGACTATTTCTACTATTACTGGCAGAGGTGTTGGATGCACTAACGGCGAATTCATCAGAGAAGGGATCAATAGCATAATTGGTCTTATTATTAGTATTAATATTACTTCCACTACTGCTACTATCACCACTTGAATTTGTATTGAATTGCGATCCCAGTTTGAGTTATCGAATAGCACTCTGCACAGTCACACTATCATGGCTGACACTTTTAGGTAGAGCGGTCCTAGACGATGTAGCATCTGGCTATTACGAAACACCGCTTTATTAAGTATATAAATTGCCCATAGACCGCTATCTACTCCGATCTCCAGATCTGGATAAGGGCAGACTTGTACTGCTAGAGGAAACTGAAGATTATTACGTTGAGGATGGTTGCGACTACTCCTCTTCCATCTTTCGGAAATGCATCTTGGCCTTTTGGAATGGAGTCAGCATAGGCTCATTTTCATCATCGTCATCATTTCCCATAATGTACATAGAAAATCAATATAATATAAATATTTCAGACTAATATTATAATAAATCAAGTGTAATTCAACTAGAATAATAAGCGGCGTTAACTTAGCAATTCCGTTAAACGGAAAGGATGGAAGCTCTTAAGGCCGACGGACGACAGAACGAAACGGCTTGAAAGCTTTACCGCGTCTATATAATAGTCCATTCAAAAAAGTAAAGTAAAAAATTACCACGTATCAAATCTCAAAATGGAAATAGCCTCTCGATTATAAGTCTTGTTACATTTATTCGCATCGAAGTACTCTGCTCTGTACTGATTAATCAATTCAAGTCTCTGATATATTCATACACTTCAAATATATATTTCTACCACTGAAAGGAGATCAATGTTCAATCCATATCAAATTCAAAAAAGTCACTTGTAAACTTTGAAGAGTTAAGTGTTAATACTGCGCCACTGAGTGCAGGCCATTATATAACAAGAATGTATCTCTTATTCAGCGCGCAAAAGAAGACCACATTGCGTTTATCATGTCAACTTGACAAAAACTATCCCCAAAGCCAGAGTTATTTTTGAAATCCTCAGCCTTGACACCAACGGACTCTTTCAAGCCGTTTTCATTGCGCCCAGCTTACGACTTTACATTATCATCAGCAACTAAGCGATGTGGGGACCAGCTTTTGTCCGCCAAAGTGACAACATCGCCTGAAATGCAAATCAAAGAGTAAGCCCGATTACCATTTCCCTCCTCTTTAACGGCACACACCTCCATTTTGAATGAACACACCGCATCTCCATCTAGACTGGTACAGTGTGCACTCACCATTGCAAAAATATCAGCGGCAGATTATCCAATAAAAATATTCAAATCATCCTCCTATCGCACCACAGCATTAGAGGACGACTAACCAAGCAGGGGTAGAAGAAGCAACTTTTTGGGAAACGCCAAAGGTCCACCTGAACTATTTTACCTCCCACCACCTGAAGATGAGGCAGCATTCTGATTCTGTGAATAATTTTCAAAATGAAATCCAAATCCACTTTGCCCACCACGCATATGTACATTTAAATCCTCATTTATCAGACAGATACATATCCTGTCAATGTGCGATGTAATGATCCGACCAGGCACATGAGACAGTGGCGTGACAATGGGCTATTCTTAAGTGACTGGTTAAAACAATGAGTATCGCATCAGAGGATTTAGAGTTTAAACGGTTGTGCTCTTACCAAGGGGTATATCATTGAATGATGTGTTAGACATGCCACAATTATCAGCATTCTAGTTATTCTTGTCATCATTAGACTGAAGTGACAACCTCACCTTCTCTTAAAGCGCTTCATAATATGACATGGATATGGAATATAGACCAACAACATAGCAACTTAAAACAATGTCTATCGCATCCTTCTTCAACATTGTAAGATTAACGTTAATGTCACTGATTATAGCAAATTGGTATAGAACCTTGACTTGATCTTTCAACTCCATGTACACTGAGTTGACAATATCTGTGAGCTGCCTATTTTACCGCAGCTCTACAGAGCCCAGAGAAATCTGCTTTATGATATTCATTGATCTTTAATCAGCTGCATATACAATAGTCGAATTGTCTTTCTCCACCTTGAGTATATTACCGCCAAACACAGGATAGTTGGAATTAGATGAAAATTATTATGATGCTCTATCGCAACTAGAATTAGTCAAAAACTGAGTCAAAAATTGCATCTCACTACAGTATGAGAACTGGCAACGTGATACATTGCATCTTTCAACAGTGCGATCTCCGGAATCATAGATGGGATCTAACAAGAGACCAACTAAATCTTCGTCCATGTCATCATCAATCTGTATAATCACATTAGTACTTGGTTGATCATCAGAATCAGATGAACTCAGGGATTCATTGTCAGACAAGAGGTCTTATTCTCTGGCTAGATTAGCAGACATTTTCCGGCTTCTATTAGGAGTTTATAGGTTAGAATTTATATCAGATGTGCCAGTAATGGAATAAGAATTCATAGAAGATGGACTCGCCACCATCATCGGCGTTGATATGTCTTCAGTTATGGAGGATAGCACTCCGCCAACTGCATTGCCACTACTATTAACTAGCTGACGCCGTCTCACCAGCATTTCCTATCTCGCCATCTCGATCCGTGACTTGTTAGACGAGCTGAGTTCCATTATTCTATTCTACAAAGAGACAAACTACTAATCTGACGCGTCAACCACCTCCATATTGGATCTCAGTCTCAGAGGAGGCAATGAAGGAAGAGCAGCCAGGAAGAAAGCAGTTCCCGTAGCCAGTGCCAAAATCGACGTCTCACTAATGCACAACTTCACCTTCAGACCAAAAATTGAATTAAGCCCAGCGATACGCAACTTCATCAGCAACTGACGATGAATTTCATAATCAATAAATGGAAGAACATCGCTTATGGCACTGGCATTAGATTCGCCATCTTTACTCTTTTTGCTTCTGCATATATGAGCCTCAATGAGCTGAGAATCTCCTACAGTGAGTAAATCGGCAGGAACCTCAATATTCGTGATCAAAATTTCTGGTACATATCTCCGTTTACAAATCATACACTTTGTCAGAGTAACTTGAAATGGTAACCTCCGCTTAGAATATGGAATGTGACAAGCTTAGCATTCGGACAGATACGGACCACTTGACTGCAATACAGATGTAGGAAGCCCACCATCCTTGAGAATAGGTGAACGATAGTGAGAAGAGTCAACATCCGAGGCGCTATTACTATTTCTTTATAACGTTGAAGATTGCCGTGAATTTAATGGCGAAGATTCCTGAATTGACATTAACCGTGATAGCTGGCGAGACTTTTACCTAATGTTCGTACTTGTGCCACTCTCTGCCAAATCTTTACCTTAGTTTACTTGACCAGTACCAGATGGATCCTGCGATATGTTTCCATTGTTATTACTTTCACCAAAGTATGTGGCAGGAGGAGGAGGAGACGCATCTGCATCCAATCTCAAATTGACAGCTGTGCCCATAGCGCTAAGTACACACAAGTCATCACATATGGTTACAGATTCCTCATATCCAAGAACAAATTGACAATTAAGAGCTTTAGCGTGAGTCTCAATCTCCTCCCTCAGCTCATCCCACCAGGCATCTCTCAGCTCATCTTCATCTTCATCAGTGTTCTCATCAAAAAGCTTTACAGACTTGGCAGACACAATTCCACCGATATTCTTTATAAACTGAGTAGGAAGATCATTCAGGGTCATTATCACAACATCGTCATCATTGCTAATGAATCTAACGGGCCGTTTAGACAAAGATGACAAAGGCAGGAGAGCATTCGTTGAAGTTTTAACAAATAAGTCTCCCTACTACTGTTACTGCTACTACTTATTGTCATCAGACGGACTTCTGACCAATTTACCATCTCTTTATGCTGACTGATCAACATCGCCACCAGGACCACTTTAACTGAATGACGCGTCATACGGATTGCCGTCAGAGCCAGGACTATCAAGATACTGAAAACTTTCATCTTCGTCAGCATCAGCATCTTCATCTTCATCATCACTATCATCGGGAACGAGAGTAACACAAGTACCAATAACACGGCCAGTTATAACAGATTCTTCATTCTCAAAATCAAAATACTGCTTATACCCGATAATGGCATTACCTTTCAACTCCAACGCCTCCCTTCCTATGAATCTTCGCAATTAGCCACACATTCGACACAACAGTTTCTACCTGGCCTCATTACTAATACGCGGTGATCTGAATGAATCTGCCCAATGATACTCGGGATCATCCATACACACGATTGATGTAACAAGACCTTGTACCTCCTGTATTCTATATCCCTCCGGAATTCCACCACCACTGAAGATCAATACACCGGCACTACTGTCTTTAAATGGATTAGTATCGCCAAAATACTCAATTCTAATTTAAAGATTCAACTCACCTCTACTACCACGTATAGTGTCATAAATGGGGAACCATCCACTGATCAAATTACCCAACGACTGCCTATCTGTAGACTTACTTAGTACATCACTCTCTGATATCTTATTCTCTAAAGTAATCAATGGACTAAGATCAATGTACACCACACCAATACTGTCATTGGCAGAGTAATTATCATAATCTAGAACCTTGAATTCCAAAACTTCATCTTGCACTTCAGCATCGTCTGAACACTCTATTCTAAAGTCTTCATTCCAAATTGGATTTAACGTCTTCCATTGAATGGATGTTCTGAGAATGTCACTTGATGATGCGACATTCATAGTATTACTAGGAAGATTACTAACATTATTATTCTGTCCATGACCACTGAAATTATTCACATGCTAACCGTGACTGTTGACCAATCCATCTCCAGCGTAAGACTAATTGTTACCACCAGCTTAATTGAAATACTAGCCACCAGAGTTGTTATTATAGCCACTATTAGCATTTCCTTAAGTAAGAGGCAAATTAGGAGCAGGTCCATTACTCTAGCCTTACTAATGAGCGGCAAGTCTAATCTCAACGTAACTATCCGTGTTATCACTGCTCTTGTCCATCACGGGAACATCTCTGGCAGCCACCACTTTAATCTTTAAAATGCACGGCATTACTTAATCTGTTCCTATACAATGTATTCAGGTATACTACAATTAATAATGATAGAATTGAATGTAAATTACTAAGAAGAACGGGAAGATTTTTCGACGCCAGAGAAAGAGAGAGAAAGAGAAGACGGTAATCGAATTTGACACGAACTCGGCGCGTTGACTTCAAGGCTTTAGACATAGATTCACGGATGAACTTTTTAATTAACATTTTTAAATTCCTTGTATTCATGGCTATATATATAAGACCCATTTTCAACCCATGGTGTTAATAATTTGCTTTCACAGTACTATGAGACTGTGAAATGTGCATCGATTCTGTAGATATTGTAATTACTTAACGGCAATTTGATGCTCCAAAACGTTTCAAACACGCGCCCAGATATTGAGCTTTAGTTTCCTTATGATGTTTCGCTCAAGGCTCGTCTTCATGCCGTTGAAGAATTTATTTTATGGCGAAGTGGAATTTGATTATAATCGATTATTCACTGCCATCTTGAAACGTGTTAAAATTGATCAAAGAGACTTTTACTAAATAGCAAGCGACTTCTTAAATTACAGGAAACGCGAAAGTTTGTAAATAATGTTTCGTTTAGCTGGTGATATACTGAATGATTAGATTGATAGTTAGAATGAGATTACTATTGGAATGGGATTGAAAGTGATGGAGGAGGAGGGGGATCAAGCGTCCGAAATGGAATAAGAATCTGTGCAGTTTACTCAAAGCGGACTCTTGATCCATGCTAATGATAAATTCTGGGTGGAGACTGATTAGAAATTTTACAGTCCCGCCGTGGGTGATTCTATACTTGGTGTTGTATGCGGTAAAATAGGAGAACTTGAGTTGTATCGCATTGATTATGGTGGAGCTGTATGTGGTTTATTGCCTTTCCTGGCTTTTGAGAATGCCACACGGAGGAATAGACCAAATTTGAAGAATGGAGATTTGGTTTATGCGCGTGTAACGGCTGTTGTACGGGCGGACATTGAATGTGAGTTGTCTTGTGTGAATGAAGATGGTAAGTCTTCTGGATATGGCGCGTTGTTAGATGGTCTCACCGTACAGATTAGCTGCAATTATGCTCGGCGGCTTTTCAATTCCACCATGCTCAAGTCCAAGAATTTTCCCGCTGTTTATCAACAATAATAATGTCTGATAAGTACTGTGTTATTCGAATTGGGGAAACGCGTCGCATTCGAGTGTGCTGTTGGTATGAATGGACAGTTGTGGATCAAATGTGGTTCATTCAAGTAGATGGTTCTCATAAAACGCGTCGTTCTCGACTGCGAGTTTATGAACAAAGCACACACTCTATAACGCGTAAAGAAGGCACTCAATGAGATGGAAATTGACTGAATTGCGCTCTCATTAAAGTTTATATACAGAAGTATACTAATATCAGATTGTCAGAGATGAAGTATGGTGTAATCATAATAGATCATACTGTTGAGCTTGAACTATTTTTTATCTCATCATTCAATCGATAGTAATTTTTAAAAAGAACACTTACGACGTGTTTGCTTGAAATTGAGCGATCGCTCAATCTAAGGTTAGGCATCCAGACCCTGAACGGGCGACACGGACATGCGCTAGGTATTTACTGTAGCAACGGAGAACCATTGGAAAGGTTGTATTACAAGGCTTTTTGCATGCAAGCAATTGTCTTTGCATCTAGGACTGGTCGCTTTTATAGGTCAAGAGCGCCTGAATACTTTAGTCGCTCTATAAAGTTGTTACCACGCTAATTTTTGAAACTGGAATCTTGGTAATTAAAAAATCAGAGGGTGATCAGTAAAAGCAATCGATCACTTATCATACTAAAAGCAATTTTCATAATGGACAACATTCACACAGATTACTGATAAAAAATTTTTAGTTCTGTCTCCAGTATTTAAAGCCAACGCCAATAATTAAGCAATCAAGAGTTTAGAGATGATAGCGCAAAGGCAGAGCTTTTGACGAATGGAATAGGATTTTGCATTTATCCCAGACTGACAACCTTCATATTTTGAGCATTGATCACCGCTAGACGAGACTATTTAACTCTGAAATCATAAAGAATAGACACTAGAGCGCCATCATCTTCCTAAACACCAGTGGGATTAGGAATAAAGACAGGCTTAGATGGACAGCAGCCATCCTTCTGCCAACTAGCAACAACTTTCTCTGCCAAATCAGCCTTGACAATCTGGTCATAAATTTTGGACTCACTACCACTCAATCCTAAACCATATGCGTAACGGTAATCAACACATTGAAACTGAGGATTCACTGCACTCATCTCCAGAGTCTGGTTGGTCCGGTAAGAGAAGCTGGCCTCCATCGAGCGCGTCAAATCCTGCTACACCAAGACATTAGACAATTTGTAACGACGAACTACATTCCCATCAACAGGACACATGCCAGCGGTGCGCAAATTCTTGATACTAAAACACTTTTCAATCAAGTCAGTCTCATAAACGGCAGTATCAACGTAAATAGAATCGCCATCTTCAAACGCATTTATTATGTTACGACAGTAAATTGGAGCAGATTTGTAAACCGCAATCAACTTTCGCTGCGTCTTGCTTATTACAAAGAATTGCGTAATTTGATTTTTATCAAATTTAAGAGAATCATATAAGCGCATGTTATCCATCCATACTAACAATCCATTCAAAGGAGCTTTAAACGGCAGTAATACCAAGATGATAAAGTTTCTCGTGACTGCAACTCTGGCAACTCCAATACGCGTAGACAGGCGACAAATGTCATAGCTTTCTTTACCAAATGGCCTGATCGAAGGTGTTCCCTTGATAGTAAATTCCATCCCGGACAACTTGAAATCAAACGTGATGAATATCCACTCTTCCTTATGCGCGTCATAACACAATTAGTCCACAAGTCCAAATCCATGGCCGAGTTGAAACAATCGTTTAACTTTCAGAGTTCCATCATCCAATTCTTGTAATAAATTTTAAGTTCCAAATAGAAATAGAGATTTCTCTTATGCGGTGGATTCAGGCGATGCCTACTCCCCACTGGCAATAGACACGAAACAGCCACTACTTCCTACAGCTGCATCTTCTGATGACAGCTTTTCACTCACCTTCATCTTTCTTATCGCATCTGATATTAGACTATTAGGATGCAATTTCTGATCATAAACGAACGAGTAATCTTGAGCATACTACCTCAATCTCTCCATAGCCATCGAGCAGGGAAGAGAAGATTGATACAAGACGCGTCCAATGCCATCACTCACTTTCTAAAACGTGTACTTATGAACCATAGGAAGTCCATCCTACCACTAACCCAAAGTAAAGCACGACAATTGCCCAGTCTCGCGATTAACATACTCAATGTCAAACAATCCTGGACCAACGAAATACACTACATAGCCATCAAGCCAATCAGAAAATTGTTCATCTTCACTTGCGGCAGTAAGTGCTAATTCCACTGGATCCTTCACAATCACACCATTAGCAAATAGCCATGCAAGGGGAACATTTCCATCAAATAGGTGATTTTTTGCAGCACGTTGACTTATATTCTGAACGCGAAGATCATACGACAGTGTACTTTAAGACACAGCACCAATTTCGCTGACCAAGGCTGCATGTGGCTCAAGCAAGGTCTCTGCAGATTCCCCTTGCGCTTCAACGCCACTCAACTTTGGATAGGCAACTTCGTGTTGTTGGGTGGACATTATTTATTATTAATATTTTCTTTGGTCATGAGATAGAATGGAATAGTGATGCTTTATTAACAATTGAGACTGCCAGCTCATCGCATCCCATCATGCACAGTTCATCATGCATCAATTAAGTTTAAATTGTTAATATTAGGCCAATTTAGAGCGCAGTAATGCATATATTGCTGCAAGCGTCAAGGATGCAGATTATCAACAAGACCAAGTTGGAAGGGAATTGATAAGCAAACAATAAGAGATACTGAAAGCTGATTGGCTGGTATCAAATGATCGTGACTAAATGAATTGCGACAATATCACATCACTCACTATTTTCTTCTTGTATTAACTATCAAAAAAATCGCGTCATAAATGAATTTAAAAGCGTTACTCATACTATAAGTAGCAGCTATGATTAGCTGTATGCCAACATAGCTGGTTTTTAAGTCCCAAGTGTCTCCGATAGACTTGTAACATCCAGCTTACACGTTTCAGTGCAGCCACAACGACAATGAACGGCAAATGTCAGAAAAGATTGACGTCTGTTTCAAGTATCCCTCCCTTCCCACAATGGCGAAAGTTGATCAAATGAACAAGTTTATCGTCCAGATTAGTGTCTCTGAGGAATAGTTTACATTCTGGACGCGTCATGCTACTCTGGCCATTGAAATTGCTCGCGTGTCGTCATCTGATATTGTTGAAGATAGTCAACGCCAAGAGACATTAGAGATCATGGAGCGACTGGGTAAATTGAAAATTACATAGCCAACGAAATTAGACTATCTGATCAGTTGGACCCCAGATGCAGACTTGTATGGCTGTTAAGAAGTGAAGTAATAAGAATATCGCATTGCAATGAGTCAACTTACATGGTTTGGCTGGGTATCATATCCCGTATACATAAGCGATGTAATCTACATGTGAAATATATTAGCTAGAATATTTTAATTTCTATTTGATATTTTACTGCCATCTTTCTCTAGTTACCACAGCTAAATGAAGCGTGATAGTAAAGTGTTGGACTGAAACGCGATCGCTGACGAATGTTTTTCTTTTATTCCTTTTGAAGCTTTGTCCTTCGTGATTTTACTCAATACTTTGTGTGCAAGTCTCTTTAGAAAACACATCATTCAAATGACTAGTAGACGTGGGGAGGAATTACATAAAAGTGTATCGACTTCTACCTTCAGGGAGGAAGAGTAGAATAAGGTGGTAGAGTTCTTTTACAAGCCTCATACTATTTCTGTGCTGGTATTTATGCTTGCCTATTTCCTGCATGTCGCACTTGTTGAATAGACTGATTATACAGATTCTTCTCACTCTGTCGGATCTTTGTTTTGGTGGAATGCAGGTGGGTGTACTCATGATAAGCTAGGGGATGCAAAAGTTGGCCTTATTGCAGTGTTCTTTGTATTTTGCTCTCTCATAGTGTTGATGTTCCCACCATCGCCATTCATACGTCCACATCCGATATTCTGGAGAGTGGCCACTGCGATGACTGCGTGGTATCTGCTTATGCTTACCTTTGTCTTGTTCTAGCCCAAGCATGCGGCTCGCCAACTTCTCAAGGACTGGTTTGATTCTTCTTTGGGTGTAGCTTTAGGAGAGAAGTCCTACGCTGCAGATTGTGATATCACTAGCTCTTGGTCTCAGTTCAAGAAGAATTTTCTGCCTCAGCTCTTTGATGTCTTTGTGATTGCTCACTCGGTCGGATGGTTCTGTAAAGGACTGATGCTGCGTGATTACTATATTGGGTGGATACTCTCAGTTGCTTTTGAGTTCTTGGAGTATTCATTGTAGACTTAGCTTCCTAATTTTGCAGAGTGCTGGTGGGATCATTGGATACTGGATGTACTGGTCTGTAATTGGCTTGGATTGTACTGTGGAATGAGAGCATGTCAGTACTTTGAGATTAAAACTTATGAGTGGCGTGGTCGTCCGTATTCTAGAATGCGACGAGTTGTTGGACAGTTTACACCGCTGGATTGGACCAAATTTGAGTGGGCGTACACCAGGAGTTTCAAACATTTCATGACTATTATCTTGATTTGCATCGTATTTCTGCAGGGCGAATTGAATGCATTTTACCTAAAGTACCTGCTTTGGATTCCACCCTCGAATCAATTGAATGTAATACGGTTGTTGTTATTGTTTCTCTCAGGTACTGCTGCTATTAAGGAGATTTACTAATATCTGACTGATCCTACTTGTAAGAAGCTTGGACATAACGCGTGGCTTACCATCGCGGTAGTTTAAACTGAAACTCTGATTTGTATCAAATTTAGTCGCGGTGAAGGATTTGGCTGGATTCCCTGGTAATGGATGTTATTTTGGGCTCTTATTGGCCTGGCTTTATCTGCTTATGCTGTATGGAAGTTCCTCCTCTATCCACACTAGCCATACTATCAATCGCCTTCACCGTCGCCCATTGCGATAGAGAGACGTCCACTTCCTGCTGATGGCGATCTCTCTTTAGCACCGGTTGAGGAACCGTCAACTAAACTTAATGAGCCTGCTTCAGATAAATACGACGCTGTCAAGTCTCCCTCTCAGGCTAGAAAAAGACGTTAGAAATGATAAAATTAATTTTTTACTTGGTTTATGTATTGTTTTGAGTGCTTGTTTCATAGCGTCTAGTTTTGTTTTTGCTGAAACTTTGTTAGAAAGAAGGGAGTTGTCATAAGACTAGAAAGATAGTGACATGAACATTTTTGTATCAGTTTTGTAATGTAAGTTCAGTAAATCAGTAAACATATGATAAGCATTGTTGTATAGTGTAGTCCGCAATGTTCGCTTGCCAACAGAGTTTTTGAGCTCGAAGCTGTAGACCAGTTTACCTTAGGATGTCCATTTTGACTTGAGAGCATAGTTGACTTTTAAGTAAGCGACATTTAATTTTGAACAACCAGATGCAGTTTTGGAAAGCGAAAAGTAGACACTGAAGAATGACAATTTGTATTTTGATGAGGATTTTGTATGGGACATTTAGTTGAACTCTGACTAAGAGTAAATTTAAAGTGGTGACGATAAAGCGAGTATCTAACGACTGCGGACATTTCTGGATTTGAACGCGGCTCAAATTGGGGTAACTCTAAATGCCTACACGTAGCACAATTCAATAGAGTATGGTTCAATTAATTTAAAAGTGCAAGACTTTGAAGAATAGGACATAGCCGAGGCATGGATTCCTCTATAGATCAACAATGCAGTGCTTTAAGATTGTTTTGAGAAAATTGGTCAAATGCCTGAAGTTTTGCTTTAGTTTGGATTTGAAAATTCTCTGGTTGAGGAGACTCTTGATCATGGTGACGTTGGAGAAACAATTCAAGCGTAGGTTGAAGAAAGCGTTGCTGAATAAGAATTTGCCGTGGATGATTTCGTTTCGAAACTTGAAACAGAGCGATTAGAAATTGATCAGCCTAATCACGACAGGTCTCCCATGTCTACATTCAATGACCTTAATGAAGAAAATATCACTAAGATGGATTTCACTGAGCATAAATACACGTTCGATTCTCCATTGAGTGCCAAGACTAGATTGAACAATGAAAAGTATCGAAAGTTGCTCGTCTTGCATTCCGACTCTCAGGCTCTTAATCTCAAAGCTAAACTGCAGTAATTGGCGTCCTCTGAGAGTAGATTGCTGAAACTGTTGGATTAAATCACTCACGATGATGAAAGAGTAGAACATTTGTATAATTAGATTAATGTCCAAAGAAAGTAATTGATACTCAAGCATGAATCGTAACAGAGAAAGTTTGAAACTGAATAATCGCGTCTTCGTGATCAGTGGGAGAATGCAAACAGTCAACAGTTGAGTTAGCTACGTTCTGCTGAGATGTAATCTTAAAAGTTGAAAGTCAAGAGGGACAAACTGGAGTCCACTACTCAACAGAGGGAAGAATAGCTTAATCAGCTGAGGTTGCAATTTATGTAACATCATTCCTCTGCTGTTGAGCTCAAGTTGCGCAATGATCTCTAACACTTACTCAAGCGCATTAATGACACGCGATCTGACGTTGACACTCTGCGACATTCCATAAAAAATGTACGCGTACTCCAATCGAAAAGATAATGTGTTCTGCGTGATATCACCACCAGGTTAAGTAACAGGAATTGATGTTAATATATTGTATTGTATATATTGGTAAAGTACTAAACTAATATACTTTATTTTTCGCATATGCTTCCTTTAAAGGTGACTAAAATGTTAATTGTTTCAGGTTGAAATGCTTTTTGATTCGATAAATGCTTGACCATCTCTATCGTAATACTCGAGATAAAGAGATCATTTGACATCTAACAATGTAATATGAAGGTAAAGTATATATTGTCTTACAATCAATCTTCCTCCATTGATTCACCATCCTCGGAATAATCTTCACCTTGATTGTCATGATTAAACATGTATACTTCTTCATCTTCGTTCATCTCCTCGCCGTCGCCATATCCGTCCATGCCATCATCAAAATACTCGGCGTCGGAATCGCCTTCTTCATACAACTCCTCGAAATCATTGTCGTTATGAACAATCTCCATTTCAATAGGCGGATCAACCGAGACGACATTACCGCGTTTCTTGATTAAAGATTTGACAGGTGTGAGGGATTTCTTGTCACTTTCAACAGACGCAACTTTATCCATACCCGAGTTCTTGGATATAATTTCTTGCTTCTGAAATGTTTAAATCTTTTTCATTGGGCTGAATTGAACCGACTTGCTAGTCTGGATACTATTGTCCAGTTATTTCAGAGAATCCACTGAACAACATTGACTCAGATCACGAACCAGCCACGCACCAGCATATGATTTGACAATTGTCTTGCGCTATTGGGATACAGTCTCCTGCCTACACATTGTCTAAGTAACTTCTTCATATGAAGGCAAAATCTTCCTCATCACGGATTAAAACTTTTACACGCCTTCATTGGAGTAACTAGCCAGAGCATTAGCAATTTTGTTCACTTGAGCAAAATACTTGTCTTGATCAAACGAGAACTGCTCTGTAGATGAACACTGAGAGAATATGTCATTTTGCAGTTTCTCAAGCCAAATCTTATCAAACTAAACGTTTCCCAACTTTTTGGACTGCTCGAGAGCGGTTAAAATAACCTCATTCACATACTAGGGAAATACTAACAAATAATGGTAAAACTCTGATTAGTTCTCCATAACAAACTTTTGCTGGCTACTTTCAACTGCCTCTTGATAGCAAGCCAAGTAGCAACCAGTCAAATGATACAAAAGACCGCGAGGACATCGCTGCGGATCATCAACATTGAGAACCGATGACATCAAAACATCCTGATATAGCTCAATACATGCCTCAAACAATACAGTGTCGTGTTCCACCGAGATCAGAAACTCAAACGTGGCGACCATGACGCGTTTCACCAAAAGATAAAACTTGTCGAGACGATATTTATCAATTTTCGCCCATTCTCTTGCCATAATGATCCAAAAGCCACGAAGCAATTCCATACAAACCACGGCATCATCATCAGCCATCATGAAAATCAGACTAGCAATACCATTGGCAGCTCTTTCTTGATTAGCAGGCTTATCACACATCCACATGTAATAGAACAATCCCTTCTGAATCTTAAGAACGTTCAATCGAAATTGATCATCATCCTACTCATCAATCAGATGGTATAGACTTTTCTGCAATTCTTAAAAAGCTTTATCACGTAGAGTAGCATCATTATCGGCCAGCTATTTGATAATAGAGACCAAAAGCTTAGTATTTCCCATGATGTAAAAGGCAGATCTGATGATTGTAATTGAATTTTGTATAGTATCAACAACTGTATCTACAGAGATGAAAAGGTTGCAAAGAGATTTTTTTACAATTTGAAAACGCGTCAAAAAGTCTTCACTTTCTCTTTTCTCTTTTCTCTCATATTCAACAATCTACTACACGTCTAAATATGGCACCATTCAATCGAGGTGGATTTAGAGGTGGACGCGGTGGATAACGCGGTAATTAGTCTTTCTAAACTGGCCCTCCTGATCAAGTGTATGAGATGGGCACGTTCGCTCATGCCACCGAGGGTGAGATGGTGTGCAAGTCGACCAATGTCAAGATCCCATACTTCAATGCTCCTATATATCTGCAGAATAAGACACAGATTGGCAAGGTTGACGAGATTCTCGGCCCTATCAATGAAGTTTTCTTCACTGTGAAGATGGGCGAAGGTATGGTGGCTACATCGTTTTCCGCTGGTGACAAGGTGTATATCGCTGGTGACAAACTGCTGCCTCTTGAGCGATTCCTTCCCAAGCCAAAGACTGCTACTGCACGCGTCAAGAAGCCTGCAGGTGGCTTTTCCGGTCGCGGTGGCAGAGGTGGTAGTAGAGGAGGACGCGGTGGTTCATTTGGCCGTGGTGGAGCTGGTGCCGGTAGAGGTGGTCGTGGCTCTCCAAGAGGCGGCTTCCGCGGTGGATCTGGAAGAGGTGGTCGTGGTGGATTCTCATCGCGTGGTGGTCGTTGATTTAAATTTGGCCTTATAGATATTTGGTTTGTATTGTTCTTAATTGTCGTTCTTGTCATTGAATTACGCATCAATTTCTCATAATGCAGGCTCTATCCCCAGGCTGACTTGATGTGTCAGTTTTGGTTAGAAAGGCTTGCTAAATATATATATTGGTGTAAACTTGATCGTTTTGAAATGCTCTAACTCATATCAGAACACTTAATTGCACCTGAAATATTCACATTCAGAATATTTTAATTATTAACCGTTAACCATTTTCCAAGGTACCATATTGTTCCGCAGTTGCCTAACCTTACTTCAGTTCAGTTGATCAACTTTGACATCGCCGAGAATATACGCGTCTATCATTTTAAATTCAGGGGCTCTCTCTCTGTTTATCGCTCCGCAGGCATTCAGTTGGATCGCCTTCAGCACAGACAGAACGCGCGACTTCGCCGTGAGCGCGTCTTCCTTTCTGTGGTGAGATTCAAGTTTGCCGAGATCAAACTATAATAGTGTCATTGTTGTGAAGGGAGATTGACGTTATGGCCGAGTTCGATTAGTAGTAGTAACCGATGCAGTAGACTGGTGACAGCGGGGATGGTACGTCGCTGTATGTTGGCAACCTTCCATGGGCTATGCGCTGGTAAGAATTGAAGGATATGTTTAAGCCTGTGGGCGATGTTGTTTACGTTGACATTCCTCGTTCCATGGACAACCGCTCTAAGGGATTTGGTATTGTACGCTTCAGTAACGTCGATGATGCTTAGAAGGCTATCCAGCAGTTCAATGGTCAGGAGGTGAATGGCCGTGTATTGACCGTGCGTGAGGATCAGCAGGCTAACCGCCGTCAAGGTGGTGGTTCTCGCGGCCAGGGATACAACAACGGAAGTGGTGGTTTCCAGGGAAGAGGTGCTGGTGAGGAGTATGGTGCACAAAAGTTTCAAGTGTTTGTTGGCAATCTACCGTGGTCTGTCCAATGGCAAGATCTGAAAGACATCGCCAAGCAGAAGGGATTAGATCCATTGCGCGCAGATGTTGCTGTTGGCTTTGATGGAAAGAGTCGCGGGTGGGGTACTCTGGCATTCGCCACTGAAGATGAATGCCAAAAGGCTATCCAAGAGCTGAATGGGCTTGACATGTCTGGTCGCGCCATTGAGGTCCGCGAAGATCGTAAGCGCTGAATTCCAAGTACTTCTACTACATGATTACGACTAATTATTATTTAATCTATTTAATTGGAATTATATATTTTATCTTGTTATGTATTCTATTGTTGTTCTAAGTCGATTTTCCCACTACTGTAATAGAGTCAGTCGCCTTTTCATCGTTAAATTTGACACGCCGAATGACTTTAAGAGAGCCGACACACAATGTCATCAATTAATCATTCTGAAGAGCAATAGTTGATAGATGTTTTGACTAATCTTGGATATTATAGAGCTTTATCAGGAGAGTTGGGTATATTCGATAAAATTCTTGAGGGATTTGCATGGTGTGTGATATCGATATCATTGCTTGGAGATAACAATGACCTTTCTCATGATCAATAATAGCTGTCATCAAATAATGCCCCATGGATGAGCGATCTGCTTTTAGACTATTCATAAAATGCACCACTTGGCCACAAGATTGCACTCTCAGAGGTGGTGGTTGACTGCTTACGCGATGAACATTTCCTCGCTGATAGATTGAGCGTATACGTGCCTGCTTATGTGACTGAACTGGAGCCTCATTAGATTCAAGGACTTGATCTTCCAGCCATCACTAAAGTATTCTCCTTTCTACTCGATTCTATATAGAATGCTAGAAATCGAGGTGCAGACGCGTTATCTGGTGGCCTTAATCACAGTGCATTTGAATTCTGGAAGAGCAAAGCTTTGGAATACTATGTAAAGTCTACTGAGGAAGAGGAGTCTTAAATTGCTTTCAATTTAATCCCTCTGATGGTGGAAATTGATCAACTGGAAGATGAGTTGAACTAATTGAAACGGCATTCCCCCTAAAGTTCCTTAGTAAGTAACTTGGCACCTGTCGATACTCATTACGACTCTGAAGAGGTACATTAAATTGCATCGTTATTGTATAGTCAAGAACAAGTTAATCAGTAACTACATCAAGTATAAGAGACTTGGAAAGACTCACTACAAATGAAACAGGATTAAATACAATAGGTTGAAATTTAAATACAAGATCTTAAAACTGCCAAGCAGTAGAAGGTGTAACTGGCTAATGAAATCAGAGATGGCGAACAGCGTGTTGTTACCATAAATGCAGAGATAAGTCATAAACGTGAAGAACTTGCCACATGGATGGAAGAGATATAAATTTTAAGAAAATCTATGCCAAGCGATGCAGAATGGACTGCATTTGTTAAGCGCTTGCAGAGTTTGTATAGCATTCTATCTAAAGCGACTGATGGTATTAAAGACAAGTATTGCATTCTGAATTCTATTCAGGATTAAATTTCTATTACAAAGCGCGAACATGCATCATTGAAGAATGTGATGCAGGCCCTCAATCTAGATCAACCAGATAGATCCCGAAATACCTATCCTCAGTTATCTAGAAAGAACCAAGATGTAATTTTGAACTCCTTATATGACTATCTTTTAAGCGTAAAGCAGTAAGACGAGAAACTTACGGCCAGGGTGAATCAATTAGATTCGGAGCTAGAGCCTTTACGTCTTCAGTATGATGTTCTCTAGGAGAAGAAAAAGCAGATTGTGGAACTTGTTAAATGCTTTGATGGCCTTGTAAAATAATGAATTCTTTATTCATATTACCTCTTAGCTCTGTCTCTCGGTCTGTTTCGCGTCGTGCTTTACCGCGTCTTTCTTACTTAGAAATTATAACACGACTCAGTTTGTCAATAACAAGTTACTCCTACCAATACTATACAGCAATAATTATAATACATTAGAAATGCCGAACGTACAAGAGCAGCACGGCACATAAAATGAAATGTGGAACACGACTGAAATCTAAAAATTTTACGCCAAATATGCCGAATAGTATGACAAGGAAGTGGATTCTACTGCTGATGGCGATGCAAGTTATCCGTCGCCCACAATTTTGTTTAATTGGGCACTGAGTTGGTTTCGTGAGCGTGCATAATTTTCTAGAGCTTTGTCTCCATAGCTTAAATAATCATTAGCGGGAAGCGAGTCTCTGTCGGTGCTAGATCTGGGATGTGGAACTGGTTAAAGCTGTGCTCCGTTCGCAAAGTATTAAAAGGCATGTACCGATTACTCTTTCGATTTCTTTGGTGTTGATGCGACTAAAGAGATGTTGTGCAGAGCGAAAGAACGGCTGAATTTCCGCGAATTGATCCAGCACGATCTAGAGTCTTACCCGTATCCTGATGCACTCAGAGGCTAAGCTTATGACATTCTTCTCTGCGTCGGCGTGATGGACTTCATCAGAGATCCGGTAGCGTTCTTGGGTAATGCTGCGCGTTTTATGAAGTCCGAGTCCTCTATCCTTTGTCTTACCATGCCGGAACATTTGCCCGATTCGCTGAAACAGGAACTGTCATCTTTCTCGCGCGCCGAAATGGAATCGCTGTTTCACTCCGTGGGCCTGAAGATTGAGCGTCATGGGAAATGCATTGGCTATAAAGACTCAGAGTCTGGTGTGGTGAGAACTTACCACCTGTGGATTCTTACCATTTGATTTATAACGCAGCTGATTTGTTGTACCATATGAAGAAACGCTTTTTCTCCCTGTAATAGTCTCTTTGCAAATTTTTCATTTATACGTTTATTCAGTACATCATTGTATAGAAGATAGTAATGCAAGCAATTAGTCAAATTGGAAAGTAAATTACGCGTAAATTTCCATCTTGGATCGATGTCCATCCAAAGATTGTTCAAGCTCTGCATGATAAAACTCCCGTTATTGCGTTAGAGTCTACGATAATAACTCATGGTATGCCGTATCCTCAGAACCACGAGACTACGAAAGCGCTTATTGATATCATCGAGACTCAAAGTGGTGGACAGGTTCTAGCTGCTCCTATATGTCTATGGAATGGTAAAGCAAAAGTTGGGATGGACCTGGAAGAGCTGGAGAGATTGGCACAGATTGGATAGACGGCAATGAAGTGCAGTACACGTGATATGGCGTATATTTTAGCAAGAGGAAAGCTGAAATCTGGATTTGATGATATCGGAGCTACCACCGTATCGTCTACGCTATATATTGCATCTATGCTTAATATCCCTTTATTTTGTACTGGTGGCATTGGAGGTGTGCACAGAAACGCGTAAAACACGTTCGATATCTCTGCAGATCTTATGGAACTTGGTACGCGGTTGAACTAAGATACTCATGGTGTTGGTGTTGTTTGTGCTGGTGCAAAAAGCGTTCTTGACATCGGTCTGACATTGGAGTATTTAGAGACTTAAGGTGTTCCTGTTGTTACTCTTAGTCAGAATAACGATGCCATGTTTCCTTCTTTTTATACACCAGAATCGGAGCATAAAAGTCCGCTTGTGATGTCTTATATTGAAGAGGTGGCTACGGCTTTGCAAATGCACCGCGAGGTTAGAAATAGAAAGGGAATGGTGATAGCTGCTCCTATTCCATCCGAAAACGCTGAGGCTGGTTAGTTGATTAATGATGCAATATTCTAAGCGCTGGATGAATCGGTAAAGTTGGGCATCTCAGGCAAAGAGACAACTCCATATCTTTTGAAAAGAATATCTGAGCTTACTAAAGGCCAATCGTTGAAAGCTAATATTGCATTGGTAAAGAACAATGCTGCAGTTGCTCGAGACATTGCATTGAAGCTGAGGTGAATCGCGGCTGACAAGCAACCTTTACAGGTAGCTTAGACTCGCATCAATAGCGGTGTAGTAACTAATAAGCCCGTCTTTGTTGGTGCAGCCGCTGTGGATATCATTACAAAGCTAAAGGATAAATCCGATAATTTCTTGGAGACTAGTTCACCATCTACTACGCGCTATCTGGCTGGTGGAGTGGCAAGGAACGCAGCTGAGGCGTGTTAAAGAGTGCTCAAGGTTCCCAAGAGTGTCCACCTTCTTTCACCAGTCTCCGTCAATAAAAGTGGCGTACGAGATGATCAACTAAGTGCCTAGTACAATTAGGTGGAATACAATTTTGTCAGTGACCCGTAATGCGATTTCAATAGTCCGATTTACAATGCCATTTTGGCTTCTTAAGGCAAGTTGATAGTCGCAGGAGCATCAATGGAACTTTTGGAGAGGCCATCGATGCGCTTGCAGTAACAGATTATGAATCAATTCGTTTAGCTGATATAGAAATAGAAATAGCATTATAATAGCCAGCAGGTGGTATGCTTTGATGCCAATTTGCCACACAAGTTCGCTATCGAGATGATGAAGACTGCCAAATAACACGATGCTTTTATAGCTTTCGAGCCTACGAGCGTTCCCAAATGTACTGCTTGGTTTTCAGAGATGATATCGCGTGATGTCTCGTTATTGGTCGATTTATGGTCTCCAAATATTGATGAGCTCCTAGCTGTATCTAAATTGATTACTAGTAATGAAGCAGGGAATAGTAACATTGAATGCAAGCACTTTGATCAGAGTGGAATTGCAATACATGACTAAGGCTCTAAAGTAATTTCATCATAGATTGTGCAAGCTTTGAACTAAACTGCGAAATTTATTCCGATAACATTGCTAAAGATGGGTGGAAATGGTGTCGCAATATGCTAAAAGAAAGATGCCACTCTTAAAATCTGTCATTATCAACCGGCGACTATAAAGGATATTGTAAATGTCACAGGCGCCGGTGATTCGCTTGTGGGTACGTTCATAGCGAAGCTTTATTAAAAGTCAAACTTGTAATCTAAAAGTATTGACAGCATTCTCAGCGATCAATTGCAACTAAATGACATAATGGTGACTGCTCGCAAGGCAGCTGAACTGTCATTACAAGTGGAGGAAGCGGTAAATCCAGCTATATCAAATCTATGATTATACAAAGTTCATATAAACGGTTAAATCATTCATCTTCTTACAGTCTTCTCTAATAGATCTTTAGCCTCATTAATCTTGCTGGCCATAAACGGCGATCCACCTCGATCAGGATGATTTAACAACATGATACGCCTGTGGGCTTCTTTTATTTTATCACGCGTCAAGCCAGCCTCCCGTAGGCCCAATATTTAAGCAGCTTCTCGCTTGTTCATCTTGGCTTCAAATCCGCCTCTAGCATATCCACTTGCTCCAAAAGTACTATTGATTCCCTGATTAATCTATGATGCAACACCCGACAACTTATGACCGTGCTGTTTATAAGCTCTCAACGCTGCTCTCGTACCAAATGCAGCAGCTGCTATTCCCAGGCCAGCTATGAATGGGGTAGCCTACATTAAATTATACTTGATCAATTATGATGAAATTTATATTATACGCTTACCATTTTAATTGATTATCAATACTATAATAGAGATTGATGATAATAATGACGACAATCAACAATTTTCGGTTGCCTGAAAGACGATTAGAGAAAACGCGTCAAAAGTTTCATCAAAGCATAGTCGATCACTCTTTCTATTTCCATTCTTGCAAACTAGTAAAAAGTCATAGCATCTAAATATCATAAAAAGAAGATGCGATTAGAAAAGTGCTACTTTTGCTCGTCAACGATCTATCCTGGTCATGGTATGATGTTTGTGCGTAACGACAGTAAGGTGTTTAGATTCTGTCGGCGCAAGTGTCACAAGAACTTTAAAATGAAGAGAAATCCGCGTAAAGTAAAGTGGACCAAGGCTTTCAGAAAGGCTGCCGGTAAAGATATGGTTGTGGATTCAACGTTCGAGTTTGAGAAGAGGAGAAATATTCCGGTCAGATATGATCGCGAGCAGATGCAGACTACGCTGGTGGCAATGAAGAGAGTGCTCGAGGTCAGAGAGGCGCGTCAGAGTCAATTCATCAAAAATCGTTTGCGGCCGATCGGCACAAATCAGAAAGAGTTCCAGGCGAATAAGGAATTAATCAAAGACGGAATCGATCTAATTCACGCTCCATCAAGCAAAGAACGCGTCAAAGAGCTCGTCCGTGCTGGAGTCGTTCAGTAAGATTAGCAGAGTCAAGATTATGAAATGGAGTAGATTTGACTTTAGATTAGATGAGAGTTTGTAGTTTAATACACAAAATAAAGTTCAAAATCTGATTTTACTTAATAATCTTTTATTTATGGCTAGTTCTTCATTCAGTCCATTGAATGCTCTTCAAGTCAATACCTTCCTGAACCATTTCATAGAGAGGAGACATTTCACGCAACTTTTCGACATGAGTTGCAACTTTATCAATCACAAAATCAATATCTTCCTCAGAAGTGAATTTGCCGATACCAAATCTGATACTACTATGACTTAACTCCACATCAGTGCCGAGAGCACGTAAAACATAGCTCGGCTCTAAACTAGCGCTAGTACATGCAGAACCAGAAGACAGGGCAATATCTTTCAGAGCCATAAGCAGACTTTCACCTTCTACATAGGCGAACGATAGATTGACACATCCAGGAAATTGCTTGCTATCATCTGGGGATCCATTACGAGTGACGTACGGGACACGAGAAGTTATGCCATTCACAAGTCTCTTACTCAGTGCCGAGATTCTCTCATAATCAGTCTTCATCTCCTCAATGGACAAGCGACAGGCTTCACCTAAACCAACCACCAGTGGAGTAGGTACTGTGCCAGAGCGGAGTCCACGCTCCTGGCCACCACCGCTAAACAGAGGCTCCAATCGGACTCTTGGTCTACGCCGGACATACAGCGCACCAATTCCCTTTGGCCCATAGATCTTGTGTCCACTTACACTGAGAAGATCAATGTTCATCTTCTGGACATCCATCTCAATTTTACCTACAGCTTGAGCTGCATCAGTGTGGAAGAACACCTTGGCCTCTCTGCAAACCTTACCAATCTACTCAATAGGCTAAATTACACCGATTTCACTATTTATAGTCATTACGGAGACTAGGGAAGTATCAGGTCGGATGGCCTGGCGAAGTTGATCAAGATCCAAAATACCTGATTAATCCACCGGCAAATACGTCACCTCAAAGCCTTCCTCCTGCAGAGCGCGACAGGAATCCAGCACTGCCTTGTGTTCAATCTACGTAGTAATTATATGTCTCTTCTTGTTCTTATAAAATCTAGCGACACCTTTAATCGCCAAATTTCCACTCTCAGTTGCTCCACTTGTAAACACAATTTCCTTTGGAGATTCCGCGCCAATCAGCTATGCTACATGCTTGCGCGCCTCTTCCACAGCCTATTCACTCTCCCACCCATACTGATGAGTCTTGCTGTGTGGATTGCCATAGATCTAGCTAAAGTATGGCAGCATCTTTTGAACAACGCGCGGATCAGTAGGTGTAGTTGCTTGGAAATCCATATACAACGGCTTACCCATCTTTCTAACTAGCCGCACAGGCTCAAAATTATCAGCAACTACCACTTTCTGTGTATCGGCTTACTAATTTAGGACTGTCTGCGAATATCGCCTCACAAATTTGTTCAGCACTACTCTACTTCTACTCGTCTAATACATCTATCACGGTTTTAATTGTTTTGCAGAGTTTCTGATCGGCAATGATGAAAAGAGGAAATTGTCGTGATCGATCATTCAGCGAACAGACAAAGTCAAAAAGCGACTAAATCAAAACAATTAATTACAAGACGACTCAAGTAAAATAAAAGATTATGGTAGTAAAAGATCAATTGTATCAAGTATCGTACGCAATCAATTTCCTTTTAAGGCTGCTTTTAGATCCGACTCCAACTAGGCCAAGTCCTGAGTTCCAACACGAGCGATAGGCTTACCGAAATACTTGGCAATCTCCTCGTTGACGCGCGCGCTCTGCTCATCGTACACAAAGTTGATTGATATTCCGCGACGACCGAAACGGCCAGTTCGCCCGATTCTGTGCAAATACGTTTCAAAGTCTGGACGACCGCGTCCGTCAGTCGGCAGATCATAATTAATGACCAGAGTAACGTCCAGAATGTCAATACCACGAGCCATCACGTTCGTTGTGATCAGCACCTTCGTCTGTCCAGTGCGATACATATTAAAAATGCGATCACGATCCGCAGCGTCTAGTTTTCCGTGTAGAACAGTAATCTGGTGGCCATCTTGAGCCATTTTTGCAGCAATCTGATCAGCAGTGTCACGTCTTCCACAGAAAATAATAGATTGACCAATGTTGCACAATCCATAGATATCACACAATACCTGATATCTATGATTAGAATTCTAACACTCCAAGTACAGCTGACGAATGGCATCAACAGAAAGCTCTTCCCTCTTCAATTGGATCATGTTGGCATTCGGTACAACACGTTCAGCAAATCTTCTCACATCATCCCGATAAGTTGCACTGAACAATACGACTTGAGTGCTAGGAGGTAGGAATCTCTACACTCTAATAGTCTGGTCTCCCATGCCTTATTTATCCAACATTTCATCAGCCTCATCGATAATAAACACTTAAATAGCATCTGCTTGAATAATCCTCTTGCGCAGCAAATCCTACAGCGTTCCTGGAGTGCCCACAACAATGTGGTCATTCACTGTCTAGCCAGGAGTAATAGAGTCTTTAGTGGCAAGAATGCTAGAGATCTGGGTAAATTAAGACATCGCTTTGACTACACTCAGAATCTAATTGGCCAGCTCTCTTGTTGGCGCCAATATAATTCCCTGCGCCTTTTGCACTGAGGGATTAACTCTACACAGCAATGCCAATGTAAACGCAGCAGTCTTACCAGTTCCACTCTATGACTAACCAATAAAATTTCTAAAAGGAGTAGTCAGCAATAAAGGCAAAGCCTTTTCCTAAATCTTACTCGGCTTCTAGTAACCCATAGCATATAATCCTTTCAGCAAGGGAGGTGGCAGATTCATGGATTCAAATGTGCTGGCACTGAGCAAATGTTGAGTGGGGTCTGCAAGCTTGACTTGTACCTCCTCGGTAGGAACCTCCAATAAATCTTTGACTTTCTCTGGTTGATCCATAGCGTCACTCTCGTGATACTAAGCAGAAGGCTTAAACGGGGGTGCACTCATAATTTAACTTTTTCGAATACGTTTTCACGATTTGTTAAGAAGGAACGAAAAAGAAGACCAGAAAGTAGTGTCTTTAGGCGAGCTTCTCTTCGAATGAGTTCGCGTGGCACCGTTAGTCACACTAAGTCCAACTGCCGGAAGAATGTACATCTATGCAGTCAAAAATGTATGCGTTCTGTGAGACTCGAACTCACGCCCCCGAAGGGAATGCCGCCTAAAGACAACTGTATGGCCGCTAACAGAAGAACGCGCACAATGGTCGATTTGTTAGCACACGCGTCGATCAAGTATCAACAGAAGACTCTATGGGGCTTAGATGATCAACATTGTTTCAAGTGCGCGCCTCTTTCATCAATTAGATCTCGAATAGGCAAGTATCTGCAGTATATATGCGCGCCTCTTTTGGACCTTGATTCTTCCACTTAACGTGTTAATAGAGTATTTATCTTATTAACATATTTTATCTTCCCGTATTTCTGTTAGTGTCTCTGCTTGACTCCTAGTCCTTGTATATAACTTCCTGTCTGTTCCTATTGTGTATATAATCTGTCCTAAGTTAAAACTTAACACGTTCTGATATTATGAGTGGTTCTGGTTCCTAAACTCCTGCCGTTGATGTTAATCAGTTGATGTTGATTAATCAACAACTCCAGTAACAGATACAATATTTATCTGATTAAATGCAATAATTGTAATTGCATGTTGCTTAGACCGCTGTGCCGCCTGCTATACCTCTGGTCGCCCCGACTTCATAGAAGAAGCAAATAATATATCCTGAAAAGTTTGATGGATCTGTGTCGGAGTTCCGTTCGTTTGTAAATTAGTGTTAACTCATGTTTGAGTTACATCCGGACGCCTTTGCCACCGACGACATTAAGATTAAGACTGTTGGATCGCTTCTGACTAAGAAAGCCAGCAAGTACTACGACCCTATTATTGAGAATCCCTCTCAGTATAAAGAAGAGTTGAAGTCCTTTGACACCTTCATCGCGTGTTTCAAGGAGTGGTTGTGTCCAGCTAGCCAAAGAGACTGCGATGAGAAAGCTCTGAGAAGACTAAAGTAAGGCTCAATGACGGTTTCCGCCTATGCGGCAGAGTTTAGATTCCTGTCGTCTGGAATAGGGTGGAATGTTATCTCGCTGAAGTCCGAATTTAAAGAAGGACTTAACAATGATGTACGCATAATGATGTTGTCCTCTGATGAGCCTAGTACACTAAGTGATCTGGTGAAACTTGCAATCCGTTGTGGTGAACGAGTTGCTGACATGAAAGCTTTAAGCGGTGGTAGTAACTACTCTAAGAAGTTGTATTCATCTGTCAGGTCTTCCTCCACTTAGTCGGCCTCTGCTCCTACCAATTCGTCTGCCTCTACTCCTGGCCCTCCTAATCCAGATAATATGGATATTGATCAAGTTAAGCGTGGGCCGTTGTCCGCAGAGGAGCGTCAGCGTCGTTTGTCTTAGAGACTGTGTCTATATTGTGGTGGCTCTGGTCATATCAAGGCTAATTGCTCGCTATTGAATACTCGTACTTAAGGATGACTAACTGAGAAATATATTTTAAGTCTGAATTATGAGGTCTCTACTAAAATGATCCTTCCCACAGTCTTAAAATATGGAGCTAAAGAAATTTCTGTCCCTATGCTTTTAGATTCAGGCGCTGATAGTTGCTTTTTAGATGAAAGTTTAGTGGCCGAGTTCGAAATTCCTGTAGTGAAATGCAAGCGTAAAGTCTGTGTATCCTTTGCTGATGGTGACCGTAATACTAAGACCTTTATTACTCATCAAACTGTTCCGCTGTAAATGCATATAGCTAATCATATTGAGACGGTCACATTCTACGTTATAAAACTTGCTCAAAAGGGAATTATTGGTTTCTCATGGTTAAGAATGCATAATCCTGATATTGATTGGTCAGCTGTGACTGTAAAATTTGGTTCACAATACTGTTTGACTAATTGCGTAACTTCGCCGGAGTTAATATCATTGTAGCCCGATTAAGTATCAGATCTCTAGTCCAGTTCTATTAGTGATCTTTCTGTCTCTGCTGATCATAAGTCTTTGCCTGTCTCCGACCATGTCTCTGTTTCTACTGTTGCTGATCATTAGTCTGTCTCTGTCTCCGACCATGTCTCTGTTTCTACTGCTGTTGATTATAAGTCTATCTCTGTCTCCGACCATGTCTCTGTTTCTACTGTTGTTGAGTCTGTTTCTGATTCTAACTCTGTCTCTGTCTCCACTCCGTCTGCTCTTTTGACTAAGTCCACTGCTGTTGATGCTTCCGAGTCTGTGTCCGACTCCATCTCCACTCCGCCTCTTGTATGCATTAATGCCACGGTATTAGACATGTATCAGAAGGATGAAGAGAATACTATCATTCCAGGATTTGTCTATGAGAATGAAGATGGAACTATAAATTATCATTGTCTATAAGATATTATTCAAGAGTAGATTTGTTTAATGAAAGATGATACTGGAGTAAGTAATCCTGTCTTGCCTGATCAGATAAGAGAGTTTGGCGATGTATTTATGAAGTAACAGCTGAACGAGCTTCCACCTCATCGTGAATAAGACTGCACTATAGATTTAGAGCCTGGGGCTAAACCTCCGGTTGGTAAGTTGTACAAACTGACTTAAGAAGAAGATGCTGTCATGCGCGACTGGCTGTAGAAGAATGTGGATCGTGGATTTATTCGCAAGAGTTAATCACCATATGGTGCTCCCTGCTTCTTCGTCCGTAAGGCTGAGTGGACATAGGATTCCAAGTTGCGTCTCTGCATGGACTATCGCGGTCTGAACAAGATCACTATCAAGAATCGGAATCCTCTACCTAACATTTCTGATCTATTCCGCTCTCTTTAAAAAGGAAAGTTGTTTACTGCATTGGACCTGGATGGTGCCTTTGAGCTTTTGCGTGTCAAAGCTGGTCATGAAGCTAAAACCGCATTTCTCACCAAGTATGGCTAGTACGAATTTCTGGTGATGCCCTTTGGATTGGCTAACGCTCCTGCTTAATTTCAAACATTCATGAATGATCTGTTTAAGAATTAGATTGGCAAATTTGTTGTGGTGTATCTGGATGACATTGTTGTATATACTGATGGTGATGAAGAGGAACATTGGTAACATGTACGCGAAGTTTTGTAGATTCTCCGTTGTAACAAGCTCTACTGCAAACTGTCAAAGTGCAAGTTTGCGTAATCCTCCACGTCTTTCCTAGGTTATATTCTTTCTAAAGATGGTATTCTCATGGATCCTAGAAAAGTCGAAGCTGTTACTCAATGGCCAACGCCAAAAAATGTAAAGGATGTGATGATGTTCCACGGCTTTGTGAATTTCTACCGTAAATTTATTCCGCACTTTGCAGATCTGACGCGTCCTCTGACTTAACTACTGAAGAAGGATATTGTTTTTACTTGGGATGCCGAGAAGTAGCATGCATTTGATTCACTAAAGAAGATGTTTAATAGCAATATTGTACTAAGTCATCCGGATGAAGAGAAGCCTTTCGTGGTTGAAGCAGATGCGTCTGATTATGGCATTGCCGGTGTATTGTCTTAGTAGTCTGACTCTGGAGAATTCAAACCTGTCGCCTTCTATTCAAGATAACTCAATCCTGCTGAGCGTAATTATGAGATCTATGATAAGGAATTACTGGCAATTCATCAATGCTTCAAAGAATGGCGCCACTTTCTGCAAGGTGGTAAGCATCAAGTAACAGTCCTGACTGATCATAAGAGTTTGCAATATTTTATGACCACAAAGCAACTGACAAGGAGATAGGCTAGATGGTCTCTATTCTTCTCTGAATTTGATTTTGTCTTGACACATCGTCCTGGTGCCAGAAATGGTAAGGCTGATCTGCTCTCTAGACGCTCAGATTATGCGGTTGACGAAGAGAAGTACAATTTCAGATGCTTGTTAGATCCTTCAAAGTTTGTGACTCCGTAAGAGTTGGATCTGTTTTCCATATCCTTTGACCAAGATCTGTAATGTCAGCTGATCAGAAGTGATGTGCTCAATAAGGAATTTGATGAAGAGCATGACTGGCCTCTGGTAATAGCGCATTTCCTGTTGACGGACGAATGGTTGGATGTATCTAGTGACATATTGGACAAATGTAAGTAAGAGTGTCAACATTTCATCATGGTGCATGGAAAGTTGCACAGAATTTTGGCTGATAATAGATCGAAGAGACCTTACTTGCTGAAGTCCGATAGAGATGCTCATATAGCTCGATTCCATGATGGGCTTGGTCATTTTAAGTATGATTCCATAGTTGACCTCATTGAACGCCGTTTCTGGTGGCCTGACATGCATGCCGACATCAAGTAGTATATTAAAGAGTGTGCGCAATGCTAACTTGATGCTTCCAAGAATTAGTTCACGTAATAGACTCCTCTGCGTCCTATTCCTCCCGTTGCCCTCCCATTCGAGAGATGGGGTATCGACTTTGTTCAGGATCTGTAAACGACTAAATCTGGTAATAATCACATCATTACCGCCATTGATTACGCTACTCGTTGGGTGGTTGCTAAAGCTGTGAAGTTTAGAGATTCTGATACTGTTGCAGATTTCCTCTACAATGATATCTTTATGAATTACGGTGCACCTTATGAGATCTTGTCTGATAGAGCGAAGTCATTCTTAGCTGATGGTATAGCGAAATATGAAAGAATGCAAGGCGTTAGACCAATTGCTACTGCACCTTATCACCCTTAAACTAATGGTATGGTAGAGAGAATGCATTCTATGCTCAATCACGCGATAACTACCTTAACTAATGGGCGTCCGGAAAGATGGGACGAGTATCTGAAGCAGGCTTTGTTTGGAATACGCTGTCGAACTCATGCAGTTACCAAGAAGTCACCATTCTACATGCTTTATGGTGTGGAGCCTCGTTTACTAGGTGATTCACGTCCTCCTGAGTGCACTTTGCAGCCGTTGGATGAGATTGAATAGCTTGAGGAGAAAGGAGAAATTATGGCAAGAACTTTTGAAGCTATGGGAGATTCCAGAGCTGCTGCATATGAGAGATCTAAGACTTAGGCTAAAAGTATGAGAAGACGTCACAATCTTGATCCGAATGCTCCAGAATATTACTTCAAGATTGGTGATTGGGTCAAGTTAAAGCATCATAGCATGAATAAGTTTGAGTTCGATTGGAAGGGACCATATCATGTTGTCGACGTTGGATTTCCCGGTACTTACTGGTTGATGTCACCTGATGGAACACGATTTGATGCTACAGTTAATGAAAGAGATCTTGCTCCTTTTCTGGCTACTACTGAGAGAAACAAGGACTATTTCTATGATGGATCTTCAAGGAGTTCTGTGGATTAGCTGCCATTTAGAGAGGGGGTTAATGTTAGCACACGCGTCGATCAAGTATCAACAGAAGACTCTATGGGGCTTAGATGATCAACATTGTTTCAAGTGCGCGCCTCTTTCATCAATTAGATCTCGAATAGGCAAGTATCTGCAGTATATATGCGCGCCTCTTATGAACATTGATTCCTTCCACTTAACGTGTTAATTAGAGTATTTATCTTATTAACATATTTTATCTTCCCGTATTTCTGTTAGTGTCTCTGCTTGACTCCTAGTCCTTGTATATAACTTCCTGTCTGTTCCTATTGTGTATATAATCTGTCCTATGTTCCTATTGTGTATATAATCTGTCCTAAGTTAAAAGATTTGATACGTTAGTACAGACAATATAGACAATAGGAACAGACGGGAAGCTATATACAAAGACTGAGAGTCGAGCAGAGACACCAACAGAAGTACAGGAAGATAAAATATGTTAATAAGATAAATACTCTATTAACACGTTAAGTGAAAGAAATCAATGTTCATAAGAGGCGCGCATATATACTGCAGATACTTGCCTATTCGAGATCTAATTAATAAAAGAGGCGCGCACTTGAAACAATGTTGATCATCTAAGCCCCACAGAGTCTTCTGTTGATACTTGATCGACGCGTGTGCTAACAGATTTTCAGGCGCCGCTCAATCTATGTTAGTAACGGTCGTTGGAGAATCTTCGGTGTGTCTTTAGGGACTCGATTTGAACATTCATAATCCTATTCATAAGTACTGTGAATTCTGCCACGACAATTTAACAATCGTACATGTGATTGACACCACTTACTTTTCGGAGTTTACGTCACGCTCCGACGTTTGCAAGAATGGGTGTACCTGTACTGATTAGTAGCAACTTCTCGCGAGCGTAATTTAGAGTACTCTGGTAGTCGATTACGTCGATAAGAGAGGAATATGGAATGTGGTATAATCGCCTTGAAAGTACTAGTCGCGACTTTTATATGACATTTTCTTTCGCAAAACTCTCATGCGATTTTCGGATCAATTTCCGATTCTTTCTGCTCTTTTCTGACCAACTTCATTAGGACTGCGATTTTTGTTCCTTATTTACCTATCACTATTTATTGAATAGAAGCTAGTTTTAGAAGCTATATTGACAGACTCACGACAATAACTATGCTATCAACTAAATTGTTTAATAGCTCATTGTTCGCAAAGAATGCCTTGGTCCCATATAGACCATTGTAAAAGGCGCTGATGGCAACTAGTGCTGGTCAAAGCAGCAGTGGTACTCCAGCTATGCGTACCGGACCAGCTGTGAATTACGTAGACCCAAATGAAAAGATGTTTGACATGACGCTGTGGAAGCAAGGGAACAAGGCCGAGTATGCCCTCTCCACCATTGACAAATTGATCAATTGGGCGCAGACTAGCTCCTTCTGGCCAATGACGTTTGGTCTTGCCTGCTGTGCTGTTGAAATGATGCATATGGCGGCTAGTCGGTATGACCAGGATCGATTCGGTATTCTGTTTAGAGCCAGTCCTCGATAGAGTGATGTTATGATTGTCGCTGGTACTCTGACTAATAAAATGGCGCCGGCCCTGCGTAAGGTGTACGATCTGATGCCGAATCCAAAGTGGGTCATCTCTATGGGATCTTGTGCCAATGGCGGTGGATATTATCATTATAGTTATGCTGTGGTACGCGGCTGTGATCGAATTGTACCTGTGGATATTTACGTGCCTGGCTGTCCACCAACCGCAGAAGGTCTTCTTTATGGCGTCTTGCAGTTGCAAAAGAAGATTCGCCGTAACAGAAAAACATTGACGTACTTTAGAAAGTGAAATGATAAATGTTTTTAATAACATTATCAACCCGATTGAATTATTTTACGTGTGTCCATTTTCTTTCTATAAAAGCATTCGGAATTTAGAGTAGCGCTATGACGTTACTATGGGAGGTGTGTTCTTGTCCCTTGGGTTGAGGGATCTTTTGAATCGATCACGTTAGATTTTGGACTATCATTAGTTGGTTATGGTGTAACAAGGTATAGATAAATAGGAGAAGCTGGAGCCTTTCGGCGATTTGGTGCAGCATAAAATTGGCCATCTACTCACCGCAGACGCCTTTAGTATCACCCTCTTTCCTATTTAGGAAGCGCGTGAGTAGAATAATACCAAAATTACGCGTAGATTTCATCCAAAATACGCGTTCTTCTGTTAGCGGCCATACAGTTATCTTCAGGTGGTAATCCCTTCGGGGGCGTGAGTTCGAGTCTCACAGAACGCATCCTTTTTGGTTAAAGGAATTAATGATTATGTTTTTAGATCTACCCAACTGCATGAGCTCCACTCGCGGTAAAAAGACGTCGAGCTTACCACCCTTCGGTGGCCACCTAAAGCTCAAAGGGACGCTGCCTTTGGCCCGAAGGCCGGGGAGTATCGGATTATATTCATCAGAATGCACGAACAGCAAGCAATGAATATCACTGAACCTAGATCTGCCGCGTATAGTTCGTTGCAGCAGACGTCAACGGTCCTTACCACCCGTGAGGGAGTGTAAGACTTGAGCCTTTGCACCGCTCGGCCTTTGACGATTTTAACCAGTTCGTGATCGGATTTAAAATTTCTCCTCTCAGACACTGGAAATCTTCGGCTTCACGATGCAACGAAACATTCTCTAACGCCGGTTAGTCTCACAGCGACTCGTACAAACAACTCACGAGAAGTTGATCGACGCTGGAAGCTGCTTGACCGGTTGGCCTCAAGAACCTCAAATCCCATGAAAGTTTGGATGAAATATACTGATAGAGTAGAGAGTGTGTGACGTGTCGTGATCACAAACCGCTATAATCTGTCAGATGAAACATTTTACTCGAGAGCATTACATTAACGGGTGAAACGACTGAGAAAGAGAGAGAATACTGAAGTATTATATATATAATATATTTAAACACACACTCATACTCACATTGTCCATAATCCCGTGTCTCCTGCTGACTTGCGGCATTACACGGTGAGTTGACTAGATGATTCCAGCTCGGACAAGTGCAACGTCACAGTTGCTTGCAGCCGTAGAGCGGCTTTCCACTAGGCGCGGCTCATAGTTTGGTATGTTTTGCCTGGTGTTTATCGGAAGCTTTTCTTTTTTAGCATCCATTTTAGACGAAGTCTTCATCTGAGTTGCTAGGGAGTTAACGCTTCTTCATGTTTATCTTGATCACAGGTGTCGGGCGCCGTGGTAGTTTGATCTCTACTGTTGACTTGGTGATTGACTTGCTGCTCGTACCTTGCTTCAGCCTGATCTTGCGGGAGTACTTTGTTCTTGTCTATTGGACAGAGTCTCGGTGAGAAGCTATAGAGGTGGAGGAGCAGGTCAGAGTGATGAGTTTAAGGTTTTATACGAGCAATTTATCCTGCAGTTTGATTTGAGCCTAACGAGCTTTCCAGATTTCTTCATACAACGACGATAGCAGGCAGTCTAGTCCATAGAGGAGCCATTATTATACTGAGTTTGGGAGTTTTAACGTCATCTTTGCCCGGTTAAAGATATCTTAGGATACTGTCATATTGAGAAGGTTGGAAATGAATCCCAGCTCTGGATCTAATCCGATGACGGCTGCCAGTTCGGTGACATTTGGCTGAGAGGAGGACTTTAGACTTTGCTATTTGAGAGAGAGGTGCCAACAGCTACCTAAGAGCGCAGTCCAAGTATCCTAGATTTTTTACCAGTTATCGCTAGTATGGGAGCATTGTAGCAGGTGGTCGAAGGATTCTTCGTGGTCTTTGCATCTTGATCAGATGGTTGATCCATAAATGAGGCCTTATTCTTTCATAGCATCGAGAGTGGGTAGAGAGAATACTGAAGTATTGAATGAAGTAAGTATCACTTATTTCATAGAGTAAATTACATAGGGAATCTACCTATGTTAGTTGCCATTGTAAGTCCGATTTTGAGAATGTTTATTGCGGAATTCACATCTCCGTTAATGACGAGATGACAATGTGCGCATGTGACTATATCTTGGTCGGCAGTCCTTCTTCGGACAACCCTTTACTCGCAGTTACTACAATGAACAGACGTACCCTTCTCATGGGTAACATAGACTGTTGCAATCATCTAGACATAGTGGAGCAGCTCTTTGGAAGCTGGATGGCATTTCCGGCCGGGGAGATAACGATTCTTGAATTTTTTCATACCTCCAGTTCCCCAAAATACAATGATCTTGTCCTTCTGCGAGTTACTATAAGACTTCAAACCAAGTAGTCTGGCTGCACGCTCTTGGAGTAATGTTCTTCTTAGCAAATGTCTCGTATACTTGGCTCTTTGGACAGAGCGATTAATGTACAGTGGCATACGTTAGTGGGTGACTACAGCAGCATTCGCAGCCTTCCTCTTGGCCATCTCAGAATTGAAGCAGTATCTCGGCTCAGCATAAACATACTCAGATAGCTGTCTATCCTGCTAACTTAACTTATCCCTCACTGCAGCTCTAAAGTCAGATGTCTTCAGCATGACACTTTGGATAGAATTCTTTGGCGTTGCTTCCAATACTTGCAGCGCGTCAGCTCCATCCTTAGCCTTCACAATGCTACTCACTGCCATAAAAAATAACCCCGACGTCTACTCCAACATACGTCTTACTCGGATCTGCAATGTCAATCTGTGGGAACTTGGGATTATTTAACCAGCTGTAGTCTGTCTTGCCTGCAACTGATGGTGCCAGTTCATACTCCTCGCCATCAGATTCTTCTTCACGCTCATCCAAAGCATCCTCAAAGTCCTCATCTGCTAGTGGATCTTCCTCTCCTGCTATAATGCTATCAACTTCCTCTATACCAGCTTCGACTTCTTCTGGGTCGTCTATTGGATCATCAGGGCAATCCTATGACTGTGCATACTTCTGCGCCAAAGACTTTCGAGGCTTCTTCCATTCCAGAGGTTAAGCTTCGTCTCCTTACTTCCGCTTAGCTCTTAATGGTTAAAATGTCTCAAAGTCTTCTGGTTCCAAGTCAGCTGGATTCATACTGGTGACTGAAATGCCAGGAGATAATTGCAGAGATGATGATTACTTCTAGCTGCTCTTCTAAGATGATTTCAACTCTGGATTAGACTAACTGCTCGCCTTCGTGGTCTTATCATCAGCTTTGATCTAAAATGGTACAGATGCAGAGTACAAATCAGTGTAGAATTCCTTGTACCGCTTGTACTTCTTATCCAAAGCAGAGAACTTGAAACTACTTTCAAAGTTATTCTCACTTTTCTGCCCATTATCGCCAAATAATTATGTTCTAGATGCTATAGTCTTGTTTAAAGTAATATGGAATGGCGATAACTTAATATCGGGGCAGATGTTGAACATGGGCAGATTGTGAGCATGAAAGTATTACTGCAGAAAGTACATCATCCGCAAGTACTCGCTTCAATTAGTATCCGTTACATCACTAAAAAGGTATTAACTTGTGATCAACACAGCATACGCGTAGATTTCATGATAAATCTAATTCAAACTTATCACCAATTCATGCGTAACTCGAATGTTTATTCCCTACTTTAAAAACTGCGCTAAGTCAACTGCATCCATATTGAAATTCTGTTTAGAGTCTAAATTAATTTCTATCAAATCCTTAGACTTCAAGACATTATCAGAATCAGCCTATTTCAATGCAGCGCTGGAATACTTACGCACGCGGTCTTAAATATTGACAGCAGTCTAAACTTTACAATGCTTGACATAACTCTCGGCAATCGTATAGACAGTCTTGTTCCATCTATCAAATATCAAGGCGAACGGAATATCCGGATCACGCGTCTCCTTCCATTGAGTCCATGCCAGACGATGTAGATCATTTCTAATCCAATGACTTGATGGGGGTAGTATCTCCATTGCGAACTTTGTCAGTCTAAACTCCGCAAAAAGAGAATTTAATCGTTATAACAGACAGTTCAGGACAAACTGCATCGATATCAGGATTCTCCAAAAAAGCGTACAGGTATATTTTGAGCAAAGCCCCACCCTCAGGAATGAGGCGCCATAGATTTTCGCAATAGTCTGATAAGTTTTAACGATGGTCAACAGACAGATTCTGAGTAATTTGCTCGAAAGGAATTTAAGAGTTGCAGCTTTACTTACCATACTTTATAATCTTTTAATTGCCGTTGTATTTAAGTGCAAAATATGATCAGTCAAAAGAAAATTGAAATAAGGGGCCACCTATTCGGTGACGCAGTAAGACCAGCCACCTTCATGCCGGAAATCCAATTTCCATCCCGCGTCACCCCGGCATTTATGTAGATGAATTGTGAAGTTTTTCGCTAATGTAGCTGTATTTGTCAGATGGCTCTCTTCTACAGTAAATCAATTTGGTGATTGACTTATTAGTAATGATCTACAATATTAAAATCAGTCGTTTTAAGACCATGATTTTAATAGAACTTTTCCCATAAGTGTGTTCACAGAGGCGTCGCAAGCTAAATTATTAGATGCCATAGAAATGTACAATATATCATAGCAGATGAGACTTTATGATTACGATGAAATAAAATGATGCCTTTGAACTTTAGTTCAAGGTTTGAATGCAACAATTGACCTCCACAACGGTTTTGTTTGTTTTTTTCATTGTTTGTTCTCACGACTTTGATCTCGCACCCATTGAATGTAAGTATCGTCCATGCATTACTCTTTAAATACCGCCACTGCTTTATATTAGCTCCTTTAGTGGTAGGTACAGACATACTTTCTCTGCGGATGTAGCGGGCCGTCTTCTATCTCTGAATGATACAACAATACTAAGAGGATAATAGATCGGCTGATTAATCGCAGTACGTAACATTCGTGAGAATAGAAAATTTAAATACTTTAGTAATCTACACACGTTCATTAATATCACCAGAACCAGCACTATCATTTACGAATGTTTTCGGCTTAACCATAGTTCGGTGGAGACTAAAACTTATTGTCAGTGTCAGACGAATTCCCTGATCAGATTTTAATCACTTATACAATAGAGACATTGAACTCATCGTAGCATAAAGTATGAGATATATAGCGTCTCAATCGCGGCGTCTCTTACCGTAGATATGAGTGAATGTGTAAAGGAACTACTATTTAGGGAGGATCACCCGCTTTGCAGAATGTTGTTTCATCTCGACATACGATATGAGGACAGTATTTGACTGCGATTACGCTCATTTTTTTTTAGCATTAAAAAATTTATTGTCAGCTTTCACGAGGATTCTTGAACAATCTGAGTTCGGAATCACTCCCTATTAACTGATTGTATAAATTGCCCAAGAACATACTATGATATGCGCATCATTGTGCAAACGGGCAGATATCGCAGGAGTAATATGCAGGTACACATAGACAGAAGATTACTTAAGGATGATGAATTACAACTCGGCAAGAATAGAATAAGTTAAACATCACCTTGCGATCAAAGTACTTTAAGACATGTTGAATAGACGCGTTCTACTAAATGATATCGATATTAAAGGCCATTTAAGGTGAAGGCTGATGTCGGGTTGAAGCCGTTAGTTCCGAGTTGACTTGTATTAAGACTTAAGATGAAACGCAAATGCAATAATGTGGATATGATGGCCAAATAACTTAATATGAACCGCTAATAGAATAGCCAACAAGTCAGCAAGAAGACTTAGACCCATCAAGTCTGCTTTAAGGATTGATATTATAACTGGACGTAGGTACGGTGTGTGAATGACATGACAAAATACGCGCCAGGTTGGAGTTGGATAAGCAGCCTTTGATTTATGAAAACCAATTTACCGTCCATATCCAAGAAACTACCGATCCATAACCCTCAACATTATGCGCTTTACAGTACTACAGGTCGCCTTGAATCATTGCGCTTCGTTTAATAAATTCTGTCTTCTTGAAAGTGTGCTCCTTTTCACATAGATTCAAATTAACTCAAATAATCAACAATGATTTAAAGTAATTGCTATCGCGCTCATCTTCAATTATGTCTGAATAGCTTTAGCATTTTTCGGTGAAAGTTCAAAGGCATGCGCGTATGGCCGTCAAATTGGCACGATTTGGCTGGCCAACTACGGCATCATTGAATTGGGTCAATATTCTTAGTTAACAAGATGCGAGTTGTTAATCGAAAGTTTTCGAAGACCAAGATGTACTCTAGGCAACACTTCTTCTCTCGATCGCGTATTTTAACATGACTGCATCAATCGCCAGTGTCAGTCTAGTTCTTTCAACAAGCTATTTAGATACGACTGCCAATATTGATCCATTTGACACTTTAGCTTCAACGATAAAAAGCTATAAGGTGATGGCCAGTGATTTTTCACATTTACTTTGTTACATATATGGCATTTTTGAAATTTTACTATGTTTCACATGTAATCGTAGGAAAGTGGTCTAATCCGGTGTCTTAAGGCGGCATTCCTTTCGAGGGCGCGGGTTCAAATCCCGTCGATTACAAGTATTTTTGCTTCTATAACATTTTGTTCCTCTTGCAGACTAACTGGCCTTGTCAAAGTCGACAAAGTTTTTGCCTACTTACTCTCCAGAAACTGTCGGTATGGATCATCAAAGACCAAATTCTAGTCTTTGTTGCAATAAAATCATACCCAATCTAATTGGGCGCGCAACATCCGCGTTAACAGACATGGTAATCAAACTAATCTATATTGTATCTTTAAAACGCTCATTCATCCAAGTAAAATTGTTACGTCTATCTTTCGTCTGAAAATCTAATCTTGACCCTGTTCTTCATCGCGCAATTCTATGGGTCTATCATCTTTTTGCAATACTTCTTGTGATTCTACCAATCTTCATTCATGCACCTTTTAGAACAATAATAGAATTTCAAACATCTTGAACACGTCCTGGAAGTTTCTTAACCGCAATTAAAACAGTCACTAACGGGCGTGACTCTAAAGACTCGGGGATACATGACAACATAATCAATATTATCCCCCGACTGAGTCCACTCAATAGTAATTTTTCCAAACTCAAAGCCATTACCGGCCAATCTTTTTATACGCTACATTCTCTCCCATTCATGAGCAAGCTGATCTTTAAACAAGAGGCCATACATCTATCTAGAATCTAAAGCAGGATTGAATATAAACTTGATCGAAGGATTCTAATGCAGAGGTTCATCGAGAGACACTGTTCCTGAGACGTGATAAGACTTTATCTGCTCATTAGGGCTTTTAATATTGTCTTATGGTTGTCTTGAGCTTGCTCTAAACTCTGGTATCATTAAAACAGAATCCATTAAATTGGCCGATAAAACAAGTGCGCGCTTAAACCCCAATACTCCGAAGCCAAATAACTCTCCAACATCAGGCTTCATAGTAAGATAGACTTCTGAGCCCTGCTTCGCATACATAAAATAGTCTAAAGATTAGATATTCAATGCCACCAACTTGAACATGAGTCCGTGGGAAGTCTCATCACCAGAGCCAAGAGCAGCTTTAAGTTCGATACAGGGCCAATTCGATACGCCCATAATTTGCAAAACAACTTTTCGCATATACTCGTGTTATAAATTAATAGGTATTATGGTAAATAGACGTGATATATCATTCAAATCATCCTGATATGATACAAGTACATTTTAAAGCCTTGGAGTTATTTCATCGATCCGATCGAGCAAAAAGGCAAAAATTTTAGCAATAGTCTTGCGATGGTTGATGCTCCTGATACAATCGCCAAGTCCAGAACCATAGCCAGCAACCCAATTTACATCGTCTGGCTTCCTTTGTTGTACGACGGGCGCCATCAAATTGTAAACTCTCGTACAGCTCTATGTAGTTTTTACCATTATATCACCACTGAATAGCTGCTAAAGCAAATTCTAACGAGCATCAGCAGAAAATCCTAAATCACGACTGGACAAATGAGCCACAGTCACAAGCAAATCAACCGCAACTACTCCATTATCATTCGGAGAATAACGGAAATCAGAAATACCATAGTATCGAGAGTAAAATTAGCTTATTCTATCAGAAAGCTGATCAGACACGACCAGATATGACAGAAGAAGCCAGTAGATTATGATCATGACTCTTACAATTTCACTCTTGCTGAGAATGAAAAATGAAAATCTTAGGCTCCTAAGTCCAGAAAGCAACAACCCCTTATAAATTTTGTGCCAAAATTATGATCAATAAATTCATTATTTATTAGTATCACAAACATCATTATCATCACTACTAAATGTTCTACACTTGTTCGCGCATTTCTTAAGTTGTGACGCGGTCTTGAGCTCGTTACGCCCATGCGCGCTGAATCAGCGAAAGGATTAGAGAGAGACGTGTGTCCACAGCGATAGTATTGTACAGCTCAGCTGGGACCTAAGGTCGAACTCCTCTCAATACATAGTCGACAATCTGATTAGGCGCGTAACCACGCCATGCTGGGCTGCATGTAATCATTTCATACCCCAAAATTGCCAAAGCATACACGTCCCACGATAGTTTCAGCTCACTAAGTTCATCCGCATTAAGTTCACCTTAAAGTTTATGTAACAACTCAGGAGCAGCATATTTTAGTGACGCTCCCTCAAGCTTTGAGACGTGGAATGCTTAGACAAGCATAGCCTTATTGGATACAATCTGAGTAACACCAAAATCAGAAATCACAGCGTAGAATCTCTAATCTCCAGCATCCTGATTTAACAAGATATTAGCAGGCTTTATATCAGAGTGAACAAATCCATTCTTATGCATCTCAGAAAGAGCTTCAACAATGTCACAGAACAGCGGAATCATCAAATCGAGAGACCACATTGCATAAGTAGATCTGCCAATAAGAACATCCTCCAAGTTTCCGTAAGGATAATACTTCATCACTATAGTGTTAGGATTCTGAGAATAGCCAACCAGTTTGACAAACAGCCTGTTATTACTAAAGAAATTCAATAATGACACCTCCTATATAAATGCTTGCTAATTATCTTCTTCACTGGCAGCCTGATCAAAACTGGCAGAAGACTTTAACACTTTCACTGCGACAATATCAGAACCAGCCCTCTGCATAGCCTCTTAATTCAAAAGTCTCCCAGTATAAACTGTAGCAAAACCACCTTCGCCCAGCTATTGTTCAATAGCGTAATCCTGATTCGGCTACATAATTAAATAGCCAGGAATTGACATTTCACGCTGGTCTCCTACTGCTGTCCTCATTGTCGTGCCACCTGCCATGTTTGTCGCTGATGAGCTGTTGAATGGCATGTCAAAGGATGTGGGATTGAGTAATGCACCAGAGTGAAGACCGCCATTCTCAATCAAAGATTACTTTTGTAATAAACGTTGCGCTCTACGGTGACGACGGTACTTTACAGCGAGAACGGCAACTGTGAACACAAACACCAAAACAGCAGCAGCTCCAGCGTACAGTGGTAAACTAAATACACTGGATTCATTAGCAGGCAGTGTATTGGGAGAAACATTACCAGTGGATGTGAAATCCGTGCCTTATGAGCTCAACGGGATGCCCAACTAAGAGTTAAAATTACCAAACACATTGGAGTTATACACTGAGGAGGAGGAAGAAATACAACCAGGAGACACGCAAACAGATGTCTATTAGTCAGCCACCGATGTCGCACCATGCTATGAAGACAAAATAGAGCCTTACTAAACCGATGCAACAGAGGCTTATTAAGTGGAGCTCAGAGATTGAATTACATTAACATTTACTGTAGACGAATATGAAAGAGAAAGTTACGACTATTAGATATTTGGGCCAGAAGAGGATGACGTGGAGATAGTCGAGGTTGACGCGTCTGATGGCAGTGCAGAGGTGAGAGACGGAATAATGAACGATGACTCGGATTTAGCACCAATAGTAGACACGCTTGAAGATAATTGACTTGATGGAGCACCAAGTACAGATGAGACTAAAGTAGAAGTAGCAGATGAACCAGACGATGACGTAGTCAATGTTAAAGAGGCAGAAGTAACCATCGATGATGAGGTGGACTAAACAGAGCTAGATGATGTAGTGGAAGTAGAGGTAGCGGTAGAGGTAGATGATGACAATGAGCTAGTGGCTGAGGTGGTAGAGGTAGACGACGATTATGACCTTGAACTAGTGGATGATGAGGATGCAGGCGGTGGCGGTGGAGGAGGAGCCGGGCAATTTATATCAAGAAAACCTAAGCAAAGAGATAAATCACCTTTTACACCATATTAACACAATAAAATCGCGATACTAACAAGATTCTTCATCATTTTTTTTCTCTCTTTCTATCTAAGTGACGCAAGCTTTTAGGCAAGCAGTATTATCAATCTGTCAAGAAGAAAGAAGCAAAGTTAAATGAACTCTGGAGAGGTACAATTTCTGGAAATCTACCTCATATGCTTGTGAAATATTATGATTAGGACGCTGTGATTGGACCTGAAGCAGTCGTGGATATAATTATAAAAATGATTTAGATCTTACTGTTTATTTCACATTCATACGAACCTGATATTGTTCAGTGATATTGACGCGTAAATATCAACACAAAAGTACAGTAAGAGAGAGATAACTTTACTGAAACAATTGAAACTAAACGCGCTAATGATCAAATGATCAAACAATCAATCGGCCGAGAGTATCCAGCTGCAATCCGGCGCCGCCTCGTTTGATCGGCTGGCAAACAACTTTTCCCACACGATTCGCACATCACGAACGGCTAAATAGAGAGAGAGCAAGCATTACAGAAAAGCGGGCGGGACGAGACGAGGAGTTCTTTTGATTCCGCCGCAATTTATTCGTTCAATTCTACCCCTTGATCTGAAACTGTGATTACTTAATTTGGATTTGCTTCTTCATTATATTATTATTATTAATATTGTAAGTGTTGCAACACGATTTGATTTAGAATGAGATTGCTGGTATATCTGGGAGTCTTCGCGTTTTTGTGTGCAACTCTAGTGAAGGGAGCAGCTGATGATGATTCCATGAGCATTGTGCATTAGAAGGGCGTTTGTTTAATGTCTGGCCAGTATGGATTGTAGCCTCTGCTGCACAATAAGAATGCTACTGTGGTGGATATGTAATCTGATTTCGTACGTGATTTCCGAGAAGTGTGTGGAATATCTGCTGATAATATGCTGGGCATGTATGAGGAGAGTCGCCTGTGCTGTGATGATCAGCAATTGAGCTCCCTTATGAATAAAGTAATGATTGCTCAGCAAGTCATTGGTACCTGTCCGGCGTGCTGGTAGAATTTTCTGAATTTCTTCTGCCACTTCACCTGTTCCCCTGATCAGTCTACATTCTTACAATTGAAAGAGACTGAGGATTTGGGTAATAACTAGACTGCTGTGAAGGGCGTATACTTTCATGTGAATGATGACGTAGTGGACTAATTCTATGATAGTTGTGCGGAGGTGAAGATGATTTAAGACAACTCTCTGGCTATGAAGTTTATTGGTAATGGTGCCAAGAATGGTCATGAGTTCTTGTCATTTATGGGCCGTCCCACGTATTTGAACCCTGTTGAGATGATATTCCCCACTGCTGACGATGAAGATGTCCCTGATGTGCATGGTGACATTACTCCTTTTGAGTATGAGACATTCAGTTGCAATGATGACAAGTATGGATGTTCTTGTGTGGATTGCTTTGCCGCCTGTAAGACTGATTTCTAAGAGAAGATCTCCTCTGATAGTACATGCTTCATTGGTAATACCAACATGACATGTTTATTCTTTTCTTTTCTGTTCATTTACTCTGCCCTGCTGCTTGTTGTGCTCTTGTCCACGTTTGGTTATAGATTCTATCTCTATAGACGCGGTAAGGGTAAGTATGAACGCGTATTTACTTCGGATGTGCAGGAGCAAGGTGATCGTGAATTTGATGATGACGATGACTTGGATTAGCTAGCGTATGAGTCTACTGCCACCTTATTGTCACCTGATAGTTACGGTATGGGATACGATCTGCTCGAGTCTGATGGCAAGCTCGGCGGGGATGAGCGCAAATAGTATGATTATAAGCCTTGGATCTTGGATCGCGTCCTGTCCAACTTATTTTACAAGCTGGGCCTTGTAATTGCTCGTAATGCATATAGCATTGTTATAATCTCTGTGTTAATATCAGTGCTTGGTAGTGCTGGATGGTTTAAAGCTGATGTTGAGACGGAGCCTCTAAAGTTGTGGGTGGATCCAAATGATATGATTTTGCGTTAAAAGTAGTACTTTGATGAGAACTTTGCTCCATTCTATCGAGTGGTCCAGCTAATAGTTACCAGAATTGATGGTGGAAATGTAATTGATTTTGAAACTTTGAATACTACGTGGACTTTGTAAGAGTAAGTTGAGTCATTGAATGTCACCCATGTCAATTGTGAAGGATCCTCTCAAGTTATCACTTTGGACGATTTGTGTTTTAAGCCAGTTAATGATCGTTGCGCCGTGCAATCTTTCACTGGTTATTATCAGCACGATTATAAGGCGTTCCTCTCTGATGCTAATAAGATGGATGAAGATGGCAAGTTTACCACACTGAAAGGCTGCATATTGGAATCTGGCAAGTAGGAATGTTATTCAGATTCTGGTCAGCCTTTAAGTCCTATGCTTGTTTTGGGTGGATCTTCTAGATATAATTCCACTACTGCTGATGGTGGCGATAATGACCAGTAATAGTCTGGATCTCGCCATTATAATGATTGGTTAAACAGCAAGTCGCTGGTGGTCACCTTTGTGCTCAACAACTCGGTCAAAAATGAATCTTATTTGAAAAAGTCTGAAGCTTGGGAGCATGAGGCGGTCAAGTTAATCAGTTAGTACGTTGACAATCTGCCAAATAAGGCTAAACTGAAGATTGCCTACTCTACAGAGATCTCCATTGAAGATGAGTTGGTGCGTGAAACTTATGCAGATGTGTATACTATTGTGTTGTCGTACATTCTCATGTTTGTCTACGCATCACTGGCTCTGGGAACTTTTACTGTCAAATTTAAGCAAGGATTTAGGGGATTTAGAAAGTTCAAGGTGGAGTCAAAGTTCTTTCTTGGTGTGTGTGGTATCTTAATTGTTATTGCCAGTGTGAGTTTGAGTGTAAGCATCTTAAGTTTGGCAGGTCAGAAGGCAACTTTGATCATTGCGGAGGTTATTCCGTTTTTGGTTCTAGCTGTGGGTGTGGACAATATCTTTATACTTGTGAATTCTCTGGAGCGTGTAAAGAGGCAGTATCCTGATCTGGATTTCACTCATCAGATTGCTTTGAATCTCAAGTTGGTCGGTCCATCTATAATGCTCAGTAGTCTATGTGAGACCGTCGCGTTTGGCAGTGGCTTCTTTGTCACTATGCCTGCGGTGAGTATTTTCAGTCTATACGCTGCCACTGCGGTCTTTGTTAATTTCTGTCTTTAGTCAACCTGTTTTATTGCTTTAATGGTGATTGAGACGCGTATCTTTGGTGCTGGAAGTGGTGGCCTATTGAGCAAGTTGCGTATTGATTACGATAAGACTTCAGATGGAGAGAGACGTGATGAGATGTCTGCTCTGGAAACACTATTTAATAAATATTATGCACCTGCCCTGTTGAAATGGTATGTGAAGCCTTTGGTTGTTATACTGTTTGCAAGTTTGTTCATGTTTTTGGGATTATAGAATTTCCAGAACGTACAGTTGGGATTGGAGTAGAAGCTGGCACTTCCATCTGATAGCTATTTATTGGATTACTTTGACGCTCTTGAAAATGAGCTTGAGGTGGGACCTCCGCTGTACTTTGTCATCCGAACTCCACCAGGTTCCAAGTTGGATATTCGTACTACTGAAGGCTAGAAGAATCTATGCGGCAAATTTTTGGACTGTAATGACTTTTCTATCGCGAGAATGTTGGAAATGGAGTACTAGAGAAACATTGTTAAGGGTGGCGGTGGATCCACTTTGGCTGCCACTAGTGCTATTTGGATTGATGATTTTGTCATGTTTATGAGCAAGCCTGGCACACCGTGCTGTTACGTGACTGAAAGTGTGAATTAGTGCTTCGTCAATGGCGACCCTGACGATGAAGATGATCCGTTTAACCATGTAACTAGTTGTGCTTGTTGGAAGTGGCGCTCTATGAATCCATCTGCTGGCTCACCTGGTCATTATCCTCTGTTTTAGAATTATATCGTAAACTAGACAGAGAGAGACGTTCCAGCTCTGCCAACTAATTCCACTCTGATCATGTAGAGTCTTGAGAAGTGGCTCGATGTGGTGCCAGGTACTTAATGTCCGACTGCCGGTAAGGCGGCGTACAAGGATTCTATTGCGTTCGGAATTGATGAGAATGGAGAGAAATATGTGAAAGCGTACTACCTTCGATCTTATCATCCAGTGCTTAGGACTCAGGATGATTTTATTAACGCGTACAAGGACGCAAATCGTATTGCCAAGTCTATTGAGCAGTCTCTTAATTTGGACCAGGATGAGCATGATGAAGAAGGCGTGGGCTACGTATATCCTTACTCTGTGTTCTATGTCTTCTTCTCCCAGTACCTGACTATCTGGAGTTTGGCATTTACTTTGATTGGTCTAGCGTTGGCAGTGATCTTTGTCATGTTCATGCTCTTTGTTGGAAGTCCTCTGGTGGCTCTACTTGTTGTGATTACGGTGATGTCTCTTGTGGTGAACCTTATTGGTGTTATGGCTATTTGGAGTATCTCACTCAATGCCGTTAGCACTGTCAATCTGGTTATTGCGGTTGGTATTGGTGTAGAGTTTTGCGTGCATGTTGCCCGAGGTGCCACAGTGATGTCCACGCAAAAGTCTTTGACTGAATTTGGCTCAAGTGTGTTTAGTGGAATTACGATGACTAAGTTGCTGGGTATCTTTGTTCTTGCTTATGCCAAGTCTAAGATATTTGAAGTGTTCTACTTCAGAATGTATCTCACCATAGTATTGCTCGGTGCTGCTCATGGACTGATACTTCTTCCTGTATTACTTGAATACGCTAAGGAGCTCAAGTAGAAAGCTAAAGCATTGTTGAATAAGTGATTATAATAATTGTGACGTTACGGAAAATGATTAGCATAAAATAAAAAAGAATTAAAATTAACAAATTGTTATAAAACGTTACGTTTGATTTTATATCCGATTCATTATAAACTGTGCAAATCATAAATCTTCTTGTACGACACAAACGACAAGTTCCAGCAGCTTTGAACAGAGCGCGTCACGTATACTGCCTTCCTCTGCAGATATGATCAATAAGGACGGCTGCGTCCACCACCTCTACCTCTTCCTCTTCCACCCCCGAAGCCTCCACGAGAAGATCTTCCACCTCCACCACTGTACATCAATTCTTCAAGTCGAGGATTGATCTATTGATTAGCTTCACGCAGAATCTTTACCAGAGGTGCAGCAAGACGAGCATTTTCATCAGAAAAGAACGTGAAACTTGTTCCCGTTCTACCAGCTCTAGCAGTACGACCAATACGATGAACATAATCCTCAATGTTGGAAGGCATATCATAATTGATGACAAACTCGATATCCTTCACATCAATACCACGAGCGGCAACATCTGTAGCAACCATGACACTATTGTATCCATTCTTAAAACCTTAAAGCGCCTTGTCACGCATCATCTGATTCTTATCGCCATGGATGACGCACGCGTTCACGCCACTTCTCATCAGAAGCCTCCCGATCGTGTCAGCCGTTGTTTTACGCGCGACAAAGATCAGAATTTTTCTGCCGCGCAATTCGTTCAGACGCGACATCAACATGCCCTCCTTCTGGTACTCTGGCACAACTTCAACGTGCTGGGTGATTCTTGAATTGGCAGATAAATCATCGCTGCCAATATTGACCTGGATATAATCCTTCAGGTAATCGCGAGCCAGATTTTACACTTCTCTCGGCCAGGTGGCGGACCACATCAGAGTCTGTCTATCAGGTCGAATTTGACCAACAATAGAGCGCAATTAATGTTCAAATCCCATATCCAACATACGGTCAGCTTCATCCAGGACTAGGTAGGTAACTCTTCTCAAATTAGTCTTACCCATTTGTAGCAAATCAATCAGTCTGCCAGGACATGCAATGACGATATCACAGCCATTCTCCAGATCCGAAATTTACGGTCCTTTTGGAGCACCGCCGTACAGGCAAGTACTCTTCAAGCCAGTACTCTTACCAAATCTTCTGAACTCCTCTTCAATCTACTTGGCCAGCTCTCTGGTTGGAGCAAGCACAAGACAAATTGGGCCATCTCCAGGTTTAATCGCTGCCTGTGCATTGATGTGCAGAATAGCAGGAATAAGGAAGGTGAGTGTCTTTCCACTACCAGTTTCTGCGATACCAACCACGTCGCGCCCACTTAGAGCCATAGGCCAGCCTTGCGCCTGAATTGGAGTCGGTTTAGTAAAGCCAGCACCGTAAATGTCACGCAGCACAAACTCTGGCATTCTGGTCTCTTCAAAAGTGAATACAGGACGCGGTACATTGGTGCCCACAACAGCAATTTCACTTTCAAGACGGAATTTTGCTATTATAGACTCATCTCTGGCAGTCACATCAGGATGTTCCTTGTAGAAATTCTTACGGAATTCAGTCAGCTGAACAGTTTCCCATTTAGGCTTCTCCATATTACCAAAGTTATTGTCAAATCTGTCATTACCTGAACTGAATTGACCATACGAGTTATTGCCATAGCCACCAGACATCGGTGGTGCCATACCGTACTGTGACTGTTGTGGAGGCATACCATAAGACTGTTACTACTACTACATTGGCATTGCAGAATAACCACCACCTCCACCATAAGGCTATTACTACATCATGGGTTACCCATAAGACTACTAAGCGGGTGGTGGAGGCTATGAATACGAGTTATTGCTTTGAAAAGACATTGGATTATTAGGCATTTCAGGAGGTTGAGCGCTACTAGTAGGATTACCCCAACTGGATGATGCATTAGCACCAGAATTACCATCAGCAGCAGGTGCAGGTGCACCCCATCCAGCGGTCTTTTGAAGATTAGCTCCACCATGGTACGGAATGCTTTCAGCAGAGGCAGAATTGCCACCAGTACCCCAGTTATCGTTTGATGTCATCATACAAATTATACAGATTATACAAACGTGATAACTTTTTCAAGAGAGGAATAGAAATTATTATATAACTTGACCAGGTACTAGATAGTAGTACTTGAGATCGATCGATTAATGAATATATAATTCCGGCAAAGAAAGACACAAAGAGAAGACGAAAGGCGTCGGGACATTTTTCGTGTTTTCCGCTCGAGTCAACACGGAAATCCAATTTCGGATCGGCTCTCTGATCGGCTGAGCTGTTTATTGTTAGAGATCAGTGATCACTTTGTTTGTTTGTTGATGATATATTTCTGGGATTTCTATATTGCTTTGAATTACGGATACTCAATATTTATAAGAAATCATATCTTTTATTAAGATGGTCGTTTAGTTTAAGGATGTTTTAATGTCTTTTGAAATTTGAAAATCATACCAAATGGAGAGAGGAAAAGAGGGCTTTTTCGAGTATTTCGTACTTACAGTATATAGATTAAATATAAGGCTGATTATTCTATTTCACTTTTGAATTTAATTCTCCATTAACGTTCACAATGGAGTAGCAACAATATGTCTAGTCATCAAGATTATACACCCAATTAGATACTAATAGGCAGTGATCACCAGTGATCTTTAAGCAGACGCGTCACTCGACCTTAACCGACGCGATTCTGAATCAAAGGCGATTTTTCTTGAGAATAATCACCCAGAGCAAGTCAACGCGTTCTTTGAGGCATCTCTATAAAACTACTCACGAGTAATATATTATAGATTCAGAATGAAGTTGGAGATTTGCTCATTCTCTGGATACAAGATTTACCCAAACAAGGGAAAGCTCTTTGTGCGTTCAGACTCTCGTATTTTCAGATTCCTTGATGCCAAGGTGGAGAGCCTGTTCCTTCAGCGCAAGAATCCTCGTAAGATCCACTGGACTGTCGTATTCCGTAAACAACACAAGAAGGGAATCAGCAATGAGGATGCTGCAAAGAAGCGTGCTAGAAAAGCATTGGGAGCAACTACCCGCGTCAACTTGAAAGGAGTGCGTGGTGTTGCCGGTGTTAATGTGGAGGACTTGCGTGCAAAGAGAAATCAAAAGACTGAGGAACGTACTAAAATCCGTCTTGAGGCTGTGAAAAAGGCCAAGGAGGAGAAGAAGGCTGAGGCTAAGAAGAGAGCCGAGTTGAAGAAGGCTGTCTCTGCTGGCTCTCAGAAGGGTGCTGCTGGTGTTCCAAAGAACGCTGGTAAGGCTAAGCCATCAAAGACCTCTGCCTCTTCCAAGAGATGATTGTCCTGTCATGATTTAAATAAAAACTGGCATCATAATCTTATTTTTGATTTTAGTTTTGACCATTTTCTCTATTGTTTAATATTTATTTGATTCACGTCGTCAGAGGTGCGATACTACTTTTTAATATCTCAAAACTATCCCTATGTTACCTGGTGCGATGGACATTAACGCGAGCTAGTAATGAACTACAGTGCTGTCTAGGTACAACGATGATCTTCTGTAGACGGAGTTTCTTAGAGAGAGAGAAACGGAAGAGGCGCCACGCTAATTTCAACTAAAATTTCCCGTTTCAGAGCCAGTCGCGTCTCGCGTTTCTCGTTTTGAAACTTTTAATTTCTCAATTTCGCGCTTCAATCCATAAAGCCCTTTTAGTCCTACTGGTTATAGTGAGCTGTCTTGTCAGAGTGTTACTCGATATCTTTATTAAGCATCTGTAAATACATCTTATTATCAGTCTTGCCTTGTGTGTGAGAGATATATACTTTTAACAAGTGGATAAGTAAAGTAGTATTCGAGATGGATGATTTGTTTTCAGATGATACTCCTGCAATGAAGAGAGGTATGGTCATGTCGGACGAGGTGGCTGCCGCGCGAGATATGCCTGCTATGAAGAAGACTAGAGTGTCTAGTAAAGATGACAATTACGATGATGCTTTGAATGCACTGGAAGATGATGTTGCAAGTTAGAATGGCGGTGGTAATGATGACGATGATGCAAGTGATGGTGAGTATGACATATCCGCTGAAGAGCTGAGTTAATAGTAGCAATAGACTCAGGCTTACACTTAGCAGAGAGAGGAGCGCCGCAGAAGAATGAAAGATGTTGATGGAGCTGCAGAGGTGGGAATATTTGAGAATTTGCAGATTGTGAATTTCATGTGTCACAAGTTTTTGGAGATTAATTTCGGTCCCAGGATTAATTTTATAGTCGGCCTCAATGGTAGTGGTAAGAGTGCTGTGCTGACTTCCATCATGGTTTGTCTGGGTGGCAAAGCTAATGTCACTAATCGTGCATCTAATTTGAAAGATCTGATTAGGACTGGTGAGCAGTAGGCTGAGATTAGACTACGTATCAAGAATGAAGGTGTAGATGCGTATAAGCCCGAGTTGTTTGGTGAGCGCATAACTATTGTGCGTACTCTTGTTCGCGGTCATGGTACGTCGGCGTACAAATTGTTGAGTCAGACTGGCAAAGTTGTATCTACGCTGAAATCTGAGCTGAATAATATGCTTGACCATATGACAATCTAGCCTGATAATCCTCTGTTGATCCTTCATCAGGACGCTGCACGTCATTTCTTGTAGAGCTCGACCGAGGCTGATCGTTACAATCTGTTTATGCAGGGAACTCAGTTGCTGCAACTGCATGAAGATTATTAGAAAGTCCGCCAGTCATTTAAAGGTCTCGAGGATTATGTTGTTGTGCAGAAAGCTCTTCTACCTGATTTGAGAACTGATGCCAGTCAGGCCCACAAGCGCTTGAAGTAGTTAGAGGCTGCCATGACTTTGGATGAAAGAATTCAGCGTGCCAAGAAGGAAGCTTTCTGGTGTACCGTCTATGAAATTGAGGACAAGGTGAGGCAATTGCAAGAGAAGGTGGATTTGCGAGAGGCCAAGATCCCCGATGCTTAGTTGGAAGTGATGACGCATGAAAAGCAGATTAACGAGTTGACTGAGCGCGTGAGAGAACTGAACAATGCAGCAGAAGTGTATAAACAGGCTAGTGATCCTCTGTTGGAGAAGAAGAATGAACTCAAGCAGTACAAGGCACAGGTGACTAATGAGAGTAAAAATCTGGTGAATCAAGAGCTAGAGATGAACTCTGAGCTGTAGAGATTGAAGACGCACAAGGCTTAGTTTGATAAGTAGATTGCAGAGGAGCGTCTGCGTACTTCACCTGAACAGATTGCGGAATAACGTGCTAAGAAGGAGGCTGACATTTAGTCTGTATAGCAGCAGTTGCAAGAGAAAGACATTGAAATTGACTAGTTGTAGACCGAGTTGACTGACCTGAATTCCGGAAATTATCAAGAGCAGCTGGACGATAAAATTCGTAATGCCACGAATCAGCTCAAAATTATTGAAAATGACAAGCATTAGCTCCAATACCAAATTCGTAATATGGAACTTAACCTTGGCAATCCTCTTGCCGTCTATGGACCGGAGCTATTGCCTATGCTTCAGGAAATCTAGAAGCTGTCTCAATAAGGCCGATTTCGCTCTATGCCTGTTGGTCCAATTGGAGCTCATATCTAATTGACTGATAATACTTTTGTGGCCCCTATAAATGCTCATATTGGTGTAAACGCTCCATTTGCTTTTATTGTAGGATCTTCGGAGGATTCCAAGTTGCTGAAGAAGGTCTTCACTCAATACAAGTACGGTATCAAGGACATGTTTGGTAACATCAGATTTCCTCATGACGTTTATGTGGCCTAATATGATCCCTAATTTGACTGTTCTATTGGTATGCCTGCTAGAGATGGAAGATATTCCACCATCTTGGATGTCATGTAGATTGATAATCCGCTGGTTTTGTAGTTGTTGGTTAATATCTTTGGAATTGAGCAGGTTATATTGGTCAAAGAGCGAAAAGTGGGAGAAGCTTTGATGTCTCGCTAGTGGCCGAAGAACGTTAGTAATTGTTATGATGCTGCAGCGAATAAGATTGGACATCGTGGTGGTGGCTCTGTGAATATGAACATGGGAGGAAAGACTTAGTCGCTCGACAGCGGCTTTGGCATGTTGTGTACTGGTAGGTAGAACGCTGCTATGTTGGAGAGATATCAATAGCGTCTTGCCTATGTTGATGAGACGATCAATGTGTATCACAAAAACTTGTCTGAATTCAGGCAGTAGATCAATGAAATTGATGCTCGTCGCCGCTAATTGGAATATAATGTCAACAATGCTCGTGCTCAAAGGTAGAGATTGGTTGATACACTCGCTCAGATGAATGAAGATTTGGAAGAGTTCAACTTGGCTGCTTTGAATGACGCTGTTTTGAATCTCGAGAAAGACTTGAAGGGTATTGAGGAGCAGATTGACACTTTAAAGTCGTAGTTTCCACATTTGTTGATTGCTAGAGAGGATAATAGGAAGAAAGGTGATTAAGTGGACTAGTAGATTGGTCAGTTGGATGTGGAGTTGTAAGAGTTGCACACCAAGTTCTAGAGTGAGAAGGAAGTTCTGGAGGAAGAAGCTCGCGCTCTGGGTCGATTGAAGTTTAACTAGGCTCACTACACAGCGCAACTGTAGAAGTACAACGCTGAATTGCAGGAAGCTAGAGAGGAATTACAAAAGGGATAGGACAATTACGATACGGCCGTCACCATGGCTCGTGAGTTTTGCGATTTGATTGAGCGTGTTGACTTGGAGCATTCTACATCAGAGAGATATCGTCGCCATATTGAATCGTTACAAAAGTAGTTGGAGAAGAAGGAGGCTGATTAGGGATCATTGGATGAAGCTGTAGAAAATTTCCGGATCAAATAGTCTGCTCTTGAGAATGTGGAGTAGGAAATTGAGTTGAATAACTAGTTGATTCAAAAGTTGCGTCATGCTTACATCACTCGAATGGCATCTCTGAAGAAGTTTAAAGAGAATATTGCCGTCAGAGCTGGATAGGCGTTTTGCTGGTTGCTGAGACATCGTCAATATGTCGGATACCTCAAGTTTGATCATGAGAAGAAGCGCTTAATCGTTCATGTTGAGACAGGTGGTAAAGGCGATCAGTAGGAAACCACGGCCACTCAAGTTGAGGAAAACCGTAAGGCTGCTCGTCGTAAGAAGGATCCAAAGTCGCTGAGTGGAGGTGAGAAAAGTTTCGCCACCGTCTGTCTTCTGCTTGCTTTATGGGAAGCTATGGGGTGCACCATCCGCGCTTTGGATGAATTTGACGTTTTCATGGATACTGTGAATAGAAAGTTGTCTATGGATTTACTGATTGGCACTGCCAGGGATTCTCTGCGCACTCAGTACATTCTCATTACTCCTCAATCCATGGGCAGTAATGTAGTAACAGGTCCTGATATCAAGGTTATACGCATGGAGGACCCTGAGAGACGTTGGCAAGGTGGGCAACAGGTTCTGGATCGTTACATGCCGCAAAATGGATAATGAATGTTCGTTTGAAAGCTTTTGCACGTCGTTGTTGTGTTGTTTGATATGCTGTATTGTGATCAATGAAATGAGTTTATTTATGAGCATTGTACTTATTGTTGAATCTTATCTCTTTTATCACGCGTTTTGCCACGGTACTCTCTCCTCATTTGATTGTTGTTTCAGATTGACCAAGTAATGACGACTGTACTTGAAAGGCAACGAGTACGCCCCCAAAGCCGAAAACGCGTCGCCAATTTCCCGTTTCAGATCTGCCACTCGCCACAATTAGAGCCAGAAAGGGTGACCATGAATATAGATAGATTGCCGGAGTACAATGAGGCGCCGCCCACCACTACTTCTCCCCTCTTTGTTACAGCAATAACACAATGCAAACACAAAAATAATTATCAAGTATGGATAATGCCGCCGCTGTCTCTACTAACTCCTCTAAGTTAAGTTCTGGTAATTCTCAAAGGACATCGCAATCTTCTTCTGTTACATCTGCAGCTGCTTAATGCCTGAATATCCCTGATCAAGATCCCTCACTTACTGGCAGAGTTGATGATCCATTGTCTCAACATGCACCATATCGCCATCATCATCATCAACAACTTAATGCCGCTCAGTACCCATATCCTCAGCTGTACAATTGCTCCTCACCCGTGCACTCTCCTGCTAGAATGCACACTCCGTACTATTTCTCTGCACCGATGCCTTATCCGTTACATCCAACTGGCATGCCTGCGTATCCTACATTTCATCCTCACTACCCACACAATCAGGCTAATGTTAAATAGTTATAAAGATAAAACTCTTATCCTGGTATGACTTGCACTATGACCAAACAAGCTAAGCGTCAATCAGAGATGTAAGAACGTCTGGAGACTGAAGATTGTGTGTTCCAACTACTTCGTCTGTCTCAACAAAATCATCTATCAAATGCTCCTCCCACTCCGCAATAACGTTCAAAGCTATAATCATAAACTGGAAAAGATTAAGTGATGATAAAGTCGTAATTAAAGCGATCTTCATTAGAAAGTGATAATGATGATAATGATAATCAACATCAGTAAGAGTAGGAGGTTGAAAACAAAATACCACGTCCGCCAAATGCTTTCATGCTCTACCGTAAAGATCATCATCACTTGATTAAGAAGGAGATGCAGGAGAACTGTCAAGATCACAGTGGTAAGCAGTTCACAGTACCAGAAATTAGTAAAGTTCTTGGTGCGAGATGGAAAGCTGAGAGTGAAGAGGTGAAGATGAAGTACCATGAGATGGCCAGGCTGGCTGATGAAGAGCACCGAAAACTCTATCCAGGCTACAAGTATAGTCCAAAGAAACGTCGTAAAGTGGCTGGCTCTTTACATAACCAGGTTGCTGATAATAAGTTAATAATTTAAAACAATAAGTTAAATGCATGATGCCTCATCTGTTAATGGTACTGAAGTAATAAAATGACATTTTATGAACGCGATTATATTTACTATTACGCTTAGGCAATACGCTCATCAGGATTACACTATACATATAAGGTTATATAATATGATGAAACATACCGTATCTCAACTCCAGTTCTGGAATTCACCTTTTCATAGTGCTAATGTCCTACACGCCAGAGCATCATCAATCGTCACCCGAATCAGAACGCGAGAATTGATCGAGCGAGAAACAACCTTAGCGAGTTCTTTGTTCTCTGACATTTAAAGTCACCATAATATATTCTCTACCACCACGCTAAATTTGATTTTTACTACTATCATTTAAATACTAATAATAAAGATTTTATAGAGGAAGTGAAATAGCGATATGGCATCTGAAGGCGTATAAGTGAATATAGATGTCTCTAAACTGACTCCTCTTTCTCCAGAGGTTATTAGCAATTAGGCAACTATTAACATTGGTACTATTGGTCATGTAGCTCATGGCAAATCCACAGTTGTCAAAGCAATCAGTGGAGTGTAGACTGTCAGACACAAGACAGAGTTGGAGCGTAATATTACCATTAAGCTGGGATATGCTAATGCGAAAATTTATGAATGTGACCAATGTCCTCGCCCTCTCAAGTATAAATCATTCAGAAGTGATAAGGAGGTTCAGTTCAAGTGTGAAGAGCCAAACTGTGGTGGCACCATGCACTTGAAGCGACACGTATCTTTTGTCGACTGTCCCGGTCACGATATTCTTATGGCGACCATGTTGAACGGTGCTGCAGTTATGGATGCTGCGATGCTTCTAATCGCTGGCAATGAATCATGTCCTTAGCCGTAGACTAGTGAGCACTTGGCTGCCATTGAGATTATGAAGCTTAATCACGTTATTATATTGCAGAATAAGATTGATCTTATCAGTGAGTAGTAAGCTGCCGAGTAGTACAAGTCTATACTTAAATTCATTAATGGTACTGTTGCTCAGAAGGCTCCTATTGTGCCAATATCTGCATAGATGAAGTACAACATTGACGCTGTGAATGAATATATCTGCAAAAAGGTGCCTGTGCCTGTTAGGGATTTCACTGCTCCAGCGCGGTTGATTGTCATTAGATCCTTTGACGTTAATAAGCCCGGAACTGAGTATTAAGATCTGAAAGGTGGTGTCGCTGGTGGATCTATTTTATAGGGATGTCTCAAGTTGGGCGATGAGATTGAAGTGAGGCCTGGTATTGTATCCAAGGATTCTGAGGGCAAGTTCCGTGTCCGACCAATCTTGTCGCGTATTGTCTCTCTACATACTGAATAGAACCATTTGCAGTTTGCAGTTCCCGGCGGACTTATCGGTGTAGGTACACAGATTGATCCGACTGTGTGCAGATCAGATCGTCTAGTAGGACAGGTGCTGGGTGCTCGTGGAACTCTGCCTGAAATTTACACTGAGCTGGAAATTACGTACTTTCTGCTTCGTCAACTGCTTGGTGTCAGATCAACGACTGAGAACAAATAACTCACCAAAGTTACGAAATTGGCCAAGAATGAGACTCTGATGGTGAATATCGGATCCACCACTGCCGGCTGTAAGGTGTTGAATGTTAAGGCTGATATGGCCAAGATATATCTGACCGTACCTTGTTGCACAGAAATTGGTGAGAAGGTAGCTTTGAGTAGAAGAATTGACAGACATTGGAGACTGATTGGATGGGGTAAAATTACTCGCGGTGTTACCATTGAGCCTCAGGATGCGCTTTGAGTAATTGCAGTATTAATAAAGTTTATATTCTCAACTCTTGAAGATTGTTTTACTTGCATTCAATGAACAGAAAAATTAATATTATTATGAAAGCCAAGGCTCATTATGCATTGGACATCATTAGGACGTTGACGACAACAACAAAACTTCAGCGAAACTGATTGGTTGCCATGATGACAACATAAGCAACAGTAGATGGGAGCCAGGCAACCAGCAAAACACCAGCATCCAACCTCGTCTGCTTTAGATTCTATAATTTAAACAATATCGACGACACACCTGCAATTTCAATACTAGCTTCAATATAGATTATGTTCAAAAGCACTTTAATTGTTGCAGCGTTAGTTTAGCTGATCTTGTAATCGCCTGTTTCAGGCCATGAGACGAAATCTAATCAGCAGACATATCAGCACTTTGAAACTAATCCTATGGGAAATTTGCAAAATTATGAGTTTGTGTCTTATAGTAATATTATGCTACATCCTGAATCCTTACGTCAACGCCTTGTGAAGAGAAGTTACACACCTCAGAGTTCTGATCAGTTTCTGCTGGAGATGGATGCATACAACACCACATTCTGCTTCCTGATGTAGCCAAATGAGAATTTATTACATCCTCAGGTGAAATGGAGAAGCCATCAGAAGGGAATGTCAGCAAAATCGCGTAGTCAAGTTGTGGAAAATGATTTGACAGATGCTAAAGTATACAAAGGCCATGTGGTAGATGCGGCAAGACATTCAGCACGTGATGTTGCAGATGCCTAGCAATCGTACGACTGTTCCTGGCAGTCAATTAGCCCTGATTTGATTGAAGAGAATTAAAACAGAAATTGGGCCAGATTTGTAGTCAAAGACAAGCTTTTTGCAAGTCACAGCTAGAGTCAGCTCAAGTCATCAGTTGCTTCTAATTCTGACTCCAATCTTGATAATCTTGAAGAAGATGGACCTGTGGAAGAGAAAATTACAATGCAACATCAAATTGAGGGTGCATTCAAGTACAATGGTGAGATCTACACGGTGAAAAGTGTTAAAACGTACGAGAATGTTAAACATGTGCGCGATAAAGAAGTTCCTAAGCTACACAAGAGACACGTTATGCACAGAAATGCCGAGATGGTTATCTACAAGTTGTCTGATATTAAGTAGGATATTGCACATGGCTCTCATTCCTGGTGTGGTCATGATCATTTGGATGTGAATATGAATGGTGATGCACAGAGATATTATGAAAGTTTGAAGCAGAGAGTTCCAGCGTCGCTCATCAATAGTCCTGTGGAGGAGTTACTTAAAAATGGCTTTAAGAATTTGCGTCAGTAATCAAAATCCATCCATAAGCGCTCTGTAGTGTCTGGATGTCCAACTGCTAAAAAGATTTTGTATATGGGAGTTGCGGCTGACTGCTCTTACATCTAAAGATTGGGTGGTAGTGAGTAGGATGCAAAGGATCAAATTTTGAGCAGTTTCAACACAGTGTCTGCTATCTATGAGGAGACATTCAATATCTACATCGGGCTGGTCAATATCACGACATTCCCTACTTGCGGTGGTGACAATGTGGATTTTAATCAGGCTTTCAGTGCACCATATACGATCAGTAAGAGATTAAGTGATTTCTCTAAGTGGAGAGGTGACCTTTCTGATCCTACTGCTGGATTGTGGCACTTGATGAGTAATGGCAGCACGAATCCCACAGTTGGTCTGGCATGGTTAAACAGGATGTGCTAGACATCATAATTCTCTCAATCCGATTCATCTGGTAATACATAGTACGTGTCAGGTACAGCAGTCTCCACTCCCACGGCTATTGATTGGATGGTGGTTGCCCATGAAATTGGACACAACTTTGGAGCTATTCATGACTGCGACAATACTGCCTGTTCTCAATGTAATTCTGTCTCTTCTTGTGCTAGCAGTGGTAATTGCTATCCTTGTACCTCATCGACTTGTAGTTGTGATAACAAGTTTATCATGGCCGCATCGAGTTCCTTCACTACGCCTATCAACAAGTTCTCACTTGGAACGTAGCAGTAGGTATGTAGTAAAATGCTGGTACTAGGTACGTGCTTGTAATAGCCCGGAAGTAGAACTGTGCTCAATGGTAATGTCTGCGGTAATGGCATCAAGGAGGCTGGTGAGTAGTGTGATGGAGCTGGTAAAGACACTGCTTGTTGTTTCTAGAATTGTACCCTCAAGGCAACTGCTCAGTGTGATGAGATGAATGATGATTGCTGCAGAAATTGCACCATCATTCCACAAAGTGAGAATAAAATCTGCCGTGAATCCACTGGTGAATGTGATATCACAGAGTATTGTAGTGGAGGAGCATCATGCCCATCGGATACTTATATTCCAGATGGAACTACATGCTCCAATGCAACTGGATTTAGTCTTTCTCAGTAATAGTCATACGATTTTGGTTCATTGGGCTGTACTACGGGTATTTGCTCCAACAGAAAATCTCAATGTGTTCTTTTTGGCGGATCATCTATCACTGGTGAGTGTTAGAAATTCTCGGGCTAATGCGTTATGTACTGTGATGATGTGATCAGCTCTTGCATCAAGATTGCCAACTCTTTCCGTGAAGGTACACCTTGTGGTGATAACGGCGTGTGTCAAGATGGTGTGTGCAGCAATCCTGATTTCATTGGTAGAATCTTGTAATGGTACTTTGCCAATCAGAATGTGGCTATTGTATTGTTAGCTATTGTTGTCATTGTGTTTATGGTGCTATTCGCTCAGTGTATGCGTAAAATCAAGGCTGACAAGAGAATTGATATTATCTAATAGGCTAGATTGTAAGAGGAAGAGCTGGCGAGATTGGAGAAGATTGAACGTGAACAAAGGCGTCATGCTAAATAGTCTCGCGTCAAGCAGTCCACCACGATGAATGATAACGATCGCAGAGTGTCAAAGGACGCGCAAATCGAGAAGAGCAATCGCTACTCTGCTTAATCTTAGAACTCTTAATAGGCAGCGTAATCAAAGAGCCAGGGTGGTGCAAGTAATGGTAGCAGAAGGCCAAGTGTGATCACTACAGGATAAGCTTCTGGCAAGAGTTTCGCGCCATCCAGAAGAATATCTGAAAATGATGATGACTAAGCTTGAATGTTTGAATGAATGAAAAATTGTGAGATTTAAATTAAAACTTATCGTAATGCATATTTAATAAGCAATTTCAAATCTTGATTGATAAAGTGAGCGATAAAGGACAATGATCACTGATGCCCCATAAATCATCTCGAATGACACACTTTGAGATCACAGCCTGGCCGCCATTAATCAAAATCCGCCCATCTTCAGCAGTAGACACCTAACTGATTGGAACGAGAAAGTAATCCAATCTCCAACCAATATTCTTTGCCTTCGCATTGAATCTGTACGAATAATAAGAGTAAGATTTCTAATCTGGATGCATCCATCTCCAGACATCAAGCCATCTACCATTTTTGTCTTCACACATATCAGTGAGACCAATCACACCTCGAAAAGCATCAATCTCCTACTGAGTATAACCTGGAGTTTTATTCAAATTCTCCTTGGGACGAGCGAGGTCAATCTCTTGCATACAGACATTCATATCGCCTGTGCATACAACAGCTTTATCCTGGTAAGTAGATGTGATATAATCAAGATGCCGCCTGAACGCAGGAAGCCACTCATCACACTTCCAATCGATGCGTTTCAGCTTTTGCGACGCGTTCGGAACATACGCGTTAACGACGACGAAACTCTCAAACACGGCAGTGAGAACGCGCGCTTCATGGTCAGTTAATGTTGCAGGCCGGGGATCGGTCTTATTATCGTCTGTCGGAGGAACATGATGAAATCCTTCAATAACAGTCAATGCCTTCAATTTGGACCAGATCGCAGTTCCCGAGTATCCCTTCTTATCAGCCATGGAATGATAGTATTGATGTTCAAATATGGTATTGACGCGCTTCAGAATATCTGCACCAGCCTTGCCACAAGCCGCTTCCAAAGATGTACATTTCGTCTCCTATAAACACATGATATCTGGCATCTCTTAATCGACCACTTTTTCCAACAAGCCTTTCGCCAATGAACTCTTTAAAGAGCCAACATTAAAGCAAATAATCTTGATATCCTTCAGCTTTGACTATACCGCATCCACAACTGTTTCCAATTTTCGCTTATTAACAGTCATTCCTTGTGATCGATAACCTTTTTGTGAAATATAAGACAACACGATGTACTATTCACTAAAGCTCAACCACTCGAGTCTAAAGAGCAGAAATCAAAGCGACTTAGGAAACTTACTGACGCGCGTCGCTATTTCCGTTCTGTTTTATTGCATGACCTCATTCATCATCTCTTGCACACTTCTTTCCTTGTTTAGGATTGACATAATCGTCTATCATAGCGGGTGGTGAGCTGTGAATAAAATTATGACTGGATCTCCAATTGCATTTGTATCTAATAATGAGGCTGTGGCTATTAGTTAAGACGTTGTCAGTCATCTAAAGGTCGCATCTTTAAATTCCTACTCGCCCATGGATTAACTGATTATTGAGAGAGCGAATGCTGGCTATTGTTTAAATCCTCATAGTAATAGTGAAATTCTTTAATCTTATGGTGGTGGGCAGAGTGGTGGATTAATTCAAGTTTGGAATTGGATCAAGAACTCTTAATAACTTGCTGCGTAGTAGAAATGCTAATTTGGATCCGGAATTATAGCCGTGTTGCCGTCACTTCTCTATCATCAATCTTAATCACCATAGCGTTAATAATAATAATAATAATAATAAGTCATTGAGGAGGCTTAATAGTAAAAGAAGAAGCATAATAGATCAAGTGGTGGTAATTTTAATGCAACTGAGTCCTCCTCTGCTGGTAGTAATAATAAGAAGTCTTAGTAGTAATCCTCATAACATCAGCGTTAGCACAGAGCATCCACTGCTGCAATGGCTTATACAGCTCAAATTAACAGTCAGTTGTCTTTTACGTAGATTACCAACTCGGCCATGCCAGACTCTATTATTATACCATCATCGCAGTCTATATAAAGTTATCAGCAATCGTAATAATAGTAAAAATAATAATAGTAGTAGTAGCATAGAATTCAAGGCCTTGGAATTACTGGTGGTAGTGAATAATAGTAGCATTAGTTAATAGGCGACCACAATTAGATTGTAGTAGTTGATGGTGATGGAGACATCAGTAAAGCTGATAGGGAACTAGCTTTATAACTTATAGGTTGGGATTATGGATTAGATGCGATGAATTAGATTGACCAAATGACTGCGTAAGGTTCCTAGGACTCTTGTCTTTAAGCTGCAGCCATTTGTCTTATCAATGGAGATATATCAGCTGCAATAGATTGCGTCAAAGCGATTAATGGTGAAGGGGGTGACTAGACAGCTATTCTCATTGCATTTAGTGGCATTCAGTAGATGTAATCATTTCACTAGAATAATAATCATAAGACTGGAGCTAGTAATTATCAGAATCAAGTCAAGATTTTAGATTTATTACGAAAGTTGTCCGATTAAATATAATAGAAATGGATTAGATTCATATTGGAGTTGGTGGTTAATAATGGCGATCTGTTAAAAGTCTTGCTTAGTGTGGAGTATAACAATGGCAGTCAGAGTGGATTGAGAATGACTGAAGTATTATAGATTGGTTTGATGGCACTTAATGGTTCACAACTCGGTCTCTTGCTGGAACATTGTGTAGAAGTTTCAAAAGCTCATGGTTTAGTTGAAGGCCTTCTTGTGACTGGACTTGTCATAAGAGATGGCGTGGAGATTATTAAAAAATTTCTTACTCGATATGATGATTTGTAAAGTGTAGCGCTGTTACTTTCGTTGTTTAATGAAGACTCTTTCAATGCTCGAGAAGAAGTGGCCGCACAAGATGTCCAGACGGGGCTTCAATTTCTATAGGAATGTATACAGAACTATCAGCAATTTTTGAATAGACTTGAAATGTTTAATTAAAGGTGTCGATTTGATCTAGAAAGGAAGCGATAATACCGGCGATGGAGTCCTAATGGTGGCGGTTCAGATTCTACTCAATTACAATATGGCAAGAGTCCTGGTGCATTGTCGGTAGGAAATAAAGCTTCTCCAGAGATGACGGTAGAGAAGCAGGTGCAGGCGGCTTTTGAACGCTTAAATTCCATTTAGCCTTAGCTCTATTTGAAATGTCACTACTGTAATTAAAGCATTACCCAAGAGTCGATTTTCGTGCCCGGTATCGGTGTGGTGGGGAATAAGGAGCGAAGTGCTGCGACATCATTCTCAGGTGCTAATCTACCGCTACATAAAAGCTTTAATGCTGCCGTCAATACTGGTGCGATGAGTCGTTTGTCATCTGCAGGTGTAGGCGGTGGTAGTGGAAGCGATTCTTTGTCCAATAGCTCACCGTGGTCGTTTTAGTATCAATAGCATAATATCAGTGGTCATCCTAACTTGAAGCCTAACGCTTGTCCCAACTGCAGAAAGTCTCTTCCCAAGTGTTCCATTTGTCTTCTACCAATGGGTCTTCCCTTGGATACGGTGCTCTCAGGAGAAGAAGGAATATCGGATGACCCGGTGCGGTACTGGTTCTCTTGGTGTCCCAAGTGTCGCCATGGTGGACACGCAGTTCATCTATCCCAATGGTTCAAGTAACATTCAGTTTGTCCCGTGGGTGATTGTTAGTGCCAATGTTTTGCTGTTGGTAGATAACTTGAATCCTGATCGCTTGTAGATTGACCATAACAGTCTTTAGATTAAAAATAGACATTTATTGTTAAAATTATTAACCATTATTCTTTATCATGTTGAAAATATTTTTAATTCATCACCATTTAATTTTGAAGCTAGTTGATATAAAGCGAATGAAGATTGATCTCAAATTCATTGTGTGGTTGTTGTTACTGTAACTGATTATCGTGTTGGAAGCCTAAAAGTATAGCTGTCCGACTATAGAGACTGGAGTGGGTGATGGCGACTCTACAGTTGGTTAGAAAGTGGATTAAATCGCAAAATTAGATTTGGTATTTATAGTGGATCTTGTCGGTGCTAGTGGTGAACAGTATTTTAATTAAATCAAGTCTCAACTGCTGTGGATGTCCAAATTGCTGCAAAATCGCTAGTACAATGCTATAGACGCGCGTGTGGCAGTGGTTACAATTGGTGGAATGAATACATTGAGGCTTGCATTTAGCTCATCATTGGAAGATGTCACATCAGTGCTGAATGTTCTTAGATTACAGCCTGTGTTTTAAGAAAGTTCTTTGGAAAGTCTGCGTCAAGTATTATCCGCACCTGAAGATGCTTTATAGAAGAGTCTCGTCAAAAATTGCCCACTTCTTTAAGGATCAGCCTGCTAGTTGGAATGGCGCGCAGATGCCAAGAAGAAGGTGATTCTGTTTACATATGGTGACTCTGATCTCCCTGGATGTGAGTAAAATATGGATCCTCATTAGAAGGATGTGGCTTTCTGCGCCATTGCTGAGTAGAACGGTCACTGCAAGGATGGCTTTGCAATAGAGCCTGCCTTCGTTCCATCTAGTCCGTACCAGTTGAAGAGATAAACTGGCGAGTAGGTGATTTACAGGTAGTTTGTGAGAATTGACAATGATCAAAAATTTGCTCTGGTTAATTCATTCCAGGCCGAGCTTAATGGAACAGTGTAGACAGTAGTGCAGAGTAAGGCTCGATTGTTGATATTTGGACGGTCAGATTTGACGCGTGACGATTCGTCATTTCTTGATGGTCCTGTTAGTTCTCTGGATTCCAAGAATCCATTATGGGTAGAGTAGCAATAATCGGCGGGTATGAACAAACGATCGGCTGACCCAAGAACAGTGGCCGCATTGTAATTTGGTGAGCCTGGGTAGAATGTTTATACCAATAAATCATACTGGATCGGATTTGATGTTTTGCAAACTCTGAAGAACTTGAATACTTAAGGACTTGAGTTGTCACTGTAAAGTCAAATACTCAGACACAATATATAATAGAATTAGGCGGAACAGCTTCGAATATTTGATATTAAGATACTGTCATCGTCTCAAGAAACCAAATTGTGGCAATTCAGGCTAATCATAAATGATACTCTTCATGAGCTGACCGGATGTGCAATCATACCTTCAAACTTTCAAATTCCTGGTATTGACTCTAAGCCCACTCCTACGCCAATTCCTGGCGATAATAATGGCAGCAATGATGATGATGATCGAAATAAGTTTGTGGGCGGAATAGTTGGTGGAGTCATTGCTGGCTGTGCAGCGATTTCAGCAGGTATTGCAATAGCACGTCGTAGAGCTACTGTTAGACCCGAGAGTATGGTTTTTGAAATGAATGGAAACATGGCTCCCGTGCAAGACAATCCCCTGTATGCCAACTAGAATCGTGTTTATCACAATGAACTTTATCAGGGTGGAGGTGCTGCTTCAAATTCTGATCTGCCATCATTGCGTAACGCTGGAGGAAGTCGCGAAAATTTACTTCTGAATGCTTGAACTGATTTCCTTACCATGATTCGTTGTTTGAATGATGCTGATGTAAAATAAAGGATTTCAGTAAAGCTGTCGTGTAATAAGACTCTTTAACAATGTAATAAATAGAAGCAAAGTAAAAGCTAAATGTTATGAAGGAGCAAATTGCTAATTAGATCATCACATTATGTACGTCCATCTCTTCTCCGACAGTCCCTTTGCAGAATCTTCCAGTACAACCTCTCTCCGTCTGCTACAGTACTCAGTCTTGTCAACAATTTATTTTCGCAATTCAGCCAGACGATCACTGATGGTAGACTCGTCACCACTCGCCTAAATAGTGTTAGTTTTATTATTATTACCATTCGACTGGGTACTTGTTGATTACGTAGACGAAGACTATACAGTGCCAGGTAGAGGCAGCGGCTTCTCAATCAACTCATTCAGAGTCTCAACGGCCACCTCCAAGTCACGCTGATTATCTTCAAACAGATGTGCGGCATTATTACGCGTCAGATAGAAAGCAAATGCATATGTCCATTTCAAGGTTTATCTGCACTAGATAAGAACATCCAAAGCCTTCTTCATAAACTGCACATCAATCCACGAGAAATCAGATTTAAGCTGCATTTCCTCCATCTTGCGCTCAGTCTTGCGGTAAAATTCTGTGGCCAACTTGCTACTTTGCGCATGATTGGCAAATCGATTGAAATAGTGAAGATATCGCTCCAATTACGCTCTACTCTGGCTCTGTTTATCCCGAGCTTCCACCGACGCCTTCTCATCAAATCGATTACAATTATAAAAATTCTGCCCATGCTCAGCCCAAGGACCCATACATACCCAGCAGTACTCATACTTGCACGTCTTACAAGTCATATGATTACAACCACCATTCTTCTCAATTGTGGCATGACACTTGGGACACTCTTTAGTATTAGCAGATAGCCAATTGGAAGTCTCAGAGTCATCCTGACACTTCTTCATCCACTTTTTCATAAAACTACACACAAGAGGCTGGTGGTTCTCACCGCTGCAATTAAAGCAGAATTCATGATGAAGTGGACACTCAACAGCTGGGGGCATTTAATCTGCAGTGAAATGATGATTACACTTAACAATGCCTTCACAATCAGGCTACGGGCACCACTTCAAGTGCATAGAAGAGTCAACATAATTCTTCAACAACAATTTCTGATACTAATGATAAGAATCCTTGTCAACTATGTGCTGTATAGAATCTGGATCAATTCGGAGTTTACAATCAGCTGGGCATGTGATAGTATTCAATTCATTATCACGAATCTTGCCCTCGACATAGAATCGATAATCTTCTTCACAAAACTTATGACCACAACTAGACAAGGATATAATCGACATGCCATCCAACTCTGCCATAGATCTACAGCAAATCTCACACATGAAACCCTAATCCAAATCAGCACATTTATTACTGATTCGCTACTTCTTACTACTTCCTATGGGAGAAGATGCAGCGGACCTTGAGCTAGACGTGATACAAAGTTGATTCTTGGCAGAGAGATTCATATTCTTCAATCCACACTATGCGATAACCTGCTCAGAATCTTCAACCCATCGCTCCAACAGCTTCTCCTTATTCCAATTGTAAATTTGCAACATGAGAGCTCCGATAGATGAACTCGTACCACACAGCTCTGATACTTGAGAAATGTCCCGTTTCATTTAAGATTCCAACTCATTAACTGTCAATGTAGAATATTCCACTTGATACACTTTAGGCCGATTGATCATGTCAGATATACCTTCATCTTCCAAAGGATCATAATCACCGCCACTAAACTAGGAATCGAATCCATACTCTGCATCATCTTCATCATCATCGTCGTCACCATAATCTTCAACCTCATAATCCTCTTCTTCAATGTCTGATGATGGATAATCGCCCATCTCCATATCACCATTTGCATCATCATTATCAGTGTCCGTCATGACCACACTATCCTCTGCATCGTCCATCATTTACTAATACTCATTGGCATTCTTGAGCATGCTTGCGTCTTGCTAGAGATTATTAAACAATTATTATTTTTTCTACTAATTCATTTCACTTATCAATCAGATAAATTGAATATTTATATCAGTCAATCAAAGAGTCAGTCAGAGTAAAAGAGTGTATTTTATTCTACAGTACCGTACAGTAAAGATAATACGAAATGACACTTCAAAACAGAAAGTGAACGCAACGTTGTCGTGAACAGCTCGCCTTTTTCCGTTTCTCAGTACGGGAAGATCGATGACTGAAAAGCAGTTTTAAAGTGAGAGGAAGCCGAATAGGGAAAGTCTGTCTCTGTTTCTCTCTCTCGTCGTCATGATTCGTCAGATTTGGCGTTTAACTTCATTGATTTGATTTGATTGCTTGATTCTGATTGACTGGCAGTAGTTAGTCGAGTGAAATATTGTCTTTTCTCACGTCTTTTAAATTGGTGTTTTATTTGGTAAAATGCGTTTATATTGATTTCACTCATAGTGTCCTGTACTGATTTCTTGTTCAGAACGTTCTAAGGCATTGCCAAGTGTATCACCTAATGCTGTTAGATGACGCGTCTTTCCTATTGCAAATGTCTCGTTGATTGTTTCAACTTGATGTCAGATTTCGTTTTGACTTACACTATGTCATTTTATCCACGTTATTGCCTTTTTATTACTTCTTTAAAGTGTTTATAAAGTTAGATAAGACTACTCTTCTATGGTCTTCATGTATTGATTCGAATGGAAATCAAGCAGTCTATTTTTAGCCTTGTTGTTGCGAAGCTAGTTACGCATACATCGTTGGGAGCGGTGTTATACTAAATTGTACGAATTGCCTCTTTGGCCTTTTTCTCACATACTTTTGACCTCTATCTCGTATAATAGTCTACCATCAATTAAGATTATCTTAAAAGTGACCGAGATTTGATATTATGAAGAAGATTGAAAAGATAATCACAACGTTGCTGGTTGCTATTCACTCTGTACGCTGCTTAACCCTGAATAACATTGGCTCATTTGCGGATGCCTCTGTGGCTTTTGATGATTCTAACGGTGATTTCTACGTGGCATCTGTTATATAGACTAGCAATGCTCTACTTAATGGCAATTACACGTTAATGCAAGAGGCTGAGACTAAAACCACGTATGGATTCTCTGCTTCTTTTCTATAAGTACTTAATAAACCATATGGACTAAGTGATATTGGAGTGACTAGGCTGTAATTTGATGAAAAGAATCGGGTATTTAATCAGGCATAAGCTCAGTATTTTGGTACAGCTAATGATGATACAAAGCCGTAAATTCATGCTCATAGCGGTGTAATGTATTTAACGTATGAGACTTTTGGCGCGGTATTCAATACATAAGAGTTTGCCTGTAGTCTGGGTTCAACTAGAAAGCTGGTGATTTAAGTCTTTAATTAAATCAACAAGTTTTAATCAACCAACTGCTTGGCTTTAGATAAGGTCACTTATGCTGCCAATTGGGATCCTTTTCAATCGATGCTGGGCGTAATGTTATATGATAAGGCACAAAGTAAAATTGTCTACAAATTGTATGGTATGTATGGGTTTAGCTATGAGACTTCTCGTGTGCTGGATTCTTCTAGCTAATCTATATTTGATACTTATATTTTGAAGATGTTGTAGAGCATTTCCTCTGCTAGAGATTTGGTTGCTGTACTTGGCTCGGCAAATGGAGACGCGCTTTTCTACATGCCTTACTCTGAGAAAAGTCTTACAAATAGCCCAGTGTTATTTACTAGCTTTGGGGACAACTCTAAAGTTGAATCATTATCTTTTGATTTCAGTCGACAAGCTGTCGTTGTGGCCGGTTTTGTTAAAGGTCAACGCAAGGTTTTGATGCAGAGCTACTTCACTGGAGAGGCGATTCTTAACTGGCAATAGTCCTATTTTCCAATGTATGGATCTCCTTTTATAAACTTAATGTTATTGGATGAATCCAAGTGTCTTGCAGTGCAGTCATCGCTTACTAACTAAATGTTATAAACGTCTCTATACAATGTAACCTTCTATTCAGATGTGTTCTTAGTTAACGAGGAGGTGTCACTGGTTACGCAGGAATAATTCTCATAGTTTTTGGGTAAATTGAACATGAATTTTAAAATGGCTGCAGTTGGGTATACTAATTCTGGTTCACCGTATGCGTCCCTGAAAATATTCAAGGTACCTGAACCTGTTGTGATTAGCATCGAAACCACCTCAACTTAGTCTTCTGATACTCTATCTACTACAAGTGATGTTGTTCCTACTGTAACTTCTACTACTTCTAGCTTTATAGTTACTACGACAACGTCATTATATGGTGTTCCTGGTGTGGAAAGCTCTTCCCTGAGTAGCTAGAATAGTACATAATTATCCACTTCTGCTACATTCTAAGTGGTAACAAGTACAATCAGTAATAGCACTACTGTAAGCGCGCATGTGTTAAGCTCTACTAAATCAGTTAATAGCTCTACTGCACAAACTGTGACATCCTCAGTCCTAAGTCTTGGTACTCCTAGCACGTTCATTGTACTTTCAACCGCATTACAGCCTACCTTAGTGTCAACGTCTTCGATGGTATCTTCGACGCTTTCATCCTCCACAGAGTATAGATCATCTTCTACGGATATTGCAACATCGGCGTCTGGGTTGTCTTCAAGTGCAATGGTGGATTAATCAGTCACGACACCTATTGCTTCTTAGACTGAGTAGATTCAGTCCTCCATTGATGCTATGTCGTAGATAGTATCTAACAATGTAAGCTCAACCGTTTTGGCTAGTATAAAGTCTAATAATCTCCAGGTTACATCCAGCACATAAACTAGCGTGACTGCTGCGCTTAAGACTTCTACCAACGATCATGGGTAGATCACTTTTGGCGTTGGATCTCAGGTTTAAATTAGCCAAAGCATTAGTATCGAGGCTACAGTATCTACCACAAATAATATCGGAAATCTGGGATCGCAAAGTGCTGCTGGCAATATGACGCCTATCTATTATGCAGCTGGTGCAGCAGGTGCAGCTGTTGTTGGTATGGTTGGTGCGGCAGCGTTCTTCTAACGTCGTAAACGTGCTCGTGCTTACAAGAAGCGCATCGGGGCAATGAACACTGGTAATTACATGTCAACAACGTACACCGCAACTCAAATGGCTGGAGCCACTCTCCCTTTCAATAACACCACTGCAAGACCAGTAGGTGCTACGACAATGTTTGGCGGAAATACTACAATGAGAACTGTGGTATCAGATCAGAAAGAAATGTCTATCCCTGGCTTTCTGTTGATGCAACCAAATCTTGACTTTATCACTGATAAGGTGTTAGGTGAAGGTGGCTTTGCTACCGTGTACGCCGGTTAGTTACTTACTCCAGATGCAATGAAGAGAGCTGGATCCAACAAAGTTGCCGTCAAGGTTATTAAGCCTCAGCCTAATGCTACCACGGAGATGATTGATGAAGATTAGCAGGCGTTTATTCAAGAAGTGTCACTGCTCAATTTTTTCAGTAGTAATAAGCTCTTTGTTAAACTGGTCGGCTTCTCTTAGAATCCTAATACGATCGTGATGAAATTTTACGAATATGGCAGCGTCGAAGATGTGCTGAATGGAAAGTCCAAGAGCAGTTAGTGGTCTTTTGATCTCATGATCCCACTGTTCTGCGACATTGTTGAAGGTTTGTCTGAGATGCACAAGAATGGATTTGTTCACTCTGACATCAAGCCTGCCAATATAATGCTTGGCCGCGAGTCTGAGTCTGAGAGATTTCATGCAGTGATTTCTGATTTCGGTATTACTCAGATCGTGTCTAACAAGGCCCTGCTGGTATCTGCTTTCCACGTCTCCAAGCTGCAGGGAGCATCGGTCAATTACGCAGCTCCTGAATTATTGAAGAAGCTGACAAATTAAAGCAATTAACTGGACGAGGAAGCTTCTGCGCAGAACAAGCTCAAGTTGGATGTATACGCTGTCTCCATAATGGGTTATGAGATGGTGACTCGCACTCCTGCTTGGGCTCCAAGACGTGACACAGAAGTTATTGAGGCTGCCCTCAGTGGAATCCGTCCGCAGTTCCCTAACCAATTTATGAGTTTGAGGCATCAAGATCTGAGATTGACTATAGTGTGCTCTCTGATCGAACGCGGATGGTCTTCTCTACCTCAGGATAGACCTTCTATGATGGAAATGCAACGTGAATTGATGAATTTACAATGATGAACATGAGTGAATTAAGATTGAAATAAAATAAATTCATGAAAAAGCAATCCAATAATAATTCAAAATTTGATCAGCTGAAGTGAGTCTCAAGGTTAATGGAATTAAAGACGCGCAACTGCACAGCAACCAGAGCTATTTATAGATCCATCATTGGCATTTTGATAATATATAGAGCTATTTTATTCCATCTAAAAGCGCAGAAGATTTTGTTTTAATTCACTATATAGTAGAATCTTGTATTTGTCTTCTACCGTATACAGTATGAAGTTCATCCAGCTTTTAAGCATAGCTATATTATTTAACTGCATTAAGGCGTTAAATACTGAAGATTTCAGCGTGGCTGTGGACGATGTAACAGGTAGTATTTACATTGCTCTCTGTGGCTCTGTTGAAAGTATAAATGTCGCGTTAAATAGCAATTTATACGATTACTCTGTAACTGGTCTTAATCTGTAATCTACGGATGTTTCGAATCTGGCCTCTGGTGACATTGTATTAATAAAGCTATAGAAAGGTGCGGATGGTAACAGCTATAGCAAAGTTGGACAAAAGACTATTGCCGCATCCAGTTTTGTTAACACTCTGCGAAGTCCCAAACTACAAATAGTCAACTCAAATGTGTTTTTGATGTACATTGAGTAGTAACTTTTGTCAAAAGTCTTCATGTTGAAAAGGTACTCATCAAGTTCTTTAAGTGAGACATGGACCGGTAGCGTGCCTGCAGGGTCGTTTTCTAAAATTAATTTTGTATTGGATAAGGCATCGCAACTTTTGGTGTCTGTAATGTACAATGATGGATTCTAGATATTTTCTGCAGAACCGTCATCTCTCTCTATTACTTTGCGCGCTGACAGACCAACAGGAGCTTTGTCTTATCTGGACTGGCGTTTCTGTAGTTTCCCCAAACAATAACTATCTGGCACGTAGTACGCGTCTGTTGTTGAGATGGTGCCTTCGAGTTCAACTGCTACGCCAAATGCTTAGTAGTTTAGATTGACGAGTATTACTGTCGCAGCTAACGGCGATTTCTCATACTAACAGAGATCCCTGAATCTTTTGACGACCCAACGAGATGTTGTCTAGTTCACTTTAAATGACGTTGCGTCAGGTTCCTCTATAATTGGTGGCTTGTACACTGATTTAAGCTTCGGTAATGCGACTCCAGCTGTAGTGTATGCCAATACTAGTCATGGAATTTATCGCGTACAAAGACTATCTTCGCTATCTAACTCCTATTTTATGATGCCGTCTGAAGACGAGGATGCATACATTGTTTTGGGCGCTTCTGCATGGCCTAGCTAAGGTGATAAGATTGCTGCATATAACGCGTCCACGTATGAATTAATTAGCTTTGGATCATATAACTTCCCACAAAGCCCGTTTATCGGCGCTGCTAGTGTCCGCTAAAATGTTTAGGTATTCATGTCTTTACCTGATGCAGCATAATAATCGGTATCAGTCAATGTACTCAGAGTGTTGCCCAAGGTAGTTACTTCTACTAGCACCCCGCCTGTAACGGATACTTTGACTGTCTAGTCCACTCTGTCTTTATCTTCGTAATTGAACTCCAGTAGTTTGACTACCAAGTAATAGTCGTCGTTTACCCCAATTAGCGTTATCACTGAACAATTGGTATCGACAAGCAATGCATTAATTACATAATCATCCAGCAATATGTAAATTACATCATCGTCAAGCAATGCACAATTTACATCATCGTCAAGCAATGCACAAACTACATCATAGTCAAGCAATGCACAAACTACATCATCGTCAAGCAATGCACAAACTACATCATCGTCATTTAGCGATCCAGTAGTATCTAATTCTATGGTTAGTTCAGCTGCAAGCTTTCTGATTTCATAATCTGTGTCATCTGCTAGTACAGCGTCTGTCAGTATAAGCTCTGTCAATTCCTTCAGCTTAATATATTAAACATCAATCACAAAGACTTCCTCTTTATCATCTACTGCCTCCTAGATAACCTATGTTACAAGTTCTACTAATCAAGTGCCATACTCCTTTGATTTAGGTTTGAGTATTTCTAATCATGGATTAAAATCATAATTTACTACCGTAATGACCACGTCTACTCTGGGAGCTTCTAATAATACTCCGTAATTTTCTCTGCAGTCTTTAATTCAAGAATATTACGTGTATGCAGTTTTGGTCGGAGTTGCGCTTCTGATTATTGTCATATCGTGTCTTGTAATCGCTTACCGTCTAAGACGCAAGAGATACAGGAAGAGAAAATAATTGGTTATGTAGGCTGCTGCAGCTCGATCGTATGAGAATCAGCAGATGTCTACGCTGATGATTCCTCAAGCCACCACGGTAACAGCAACGTCGATGACTTCTGCTATAACTGCAGTTTCTGATTAATAGGAAATGTCTCTGCCTGGATACTTGATGCTGACATTGAACACTGATTTCACAATGTCTGAAAAGTTGGGTGAAGGTGGATTTGCGACCGTTTACAAGGGACAGCTGTTGAATCCAATGTGCATTTAACGAGCCTAGGAGGACGTGTGTGCCATCAAGGTGTTCAAGCCTCAGCCATTGTCGTCTCCAGAGGCGCAGATTGAGGAGTAATAACAGTTTGTGCAAGAAGTCTCTATGCTCAGTTTCTTTAGCAACAATAAGCTATTCGTCAAACTTGTAGGCTTTAGCACTCGACCGAACACAATCGTGATGAAGTTTTATCCGTTCGGGAACATTGAAGACGTGCTGACTGGCAGATCTTCATATGCGCAATGGTCTCAAGATTTGATGTTCTCTCTGCTGATTGATGTGATCGAAGGTCTATCTGAAATGCATCGACAAGGATTTGTGCATTCCGACATCAAGCCGGCTAACATAATGCTAGGCCGTGATAATGGGAATGCGCCATTTCATGCAGTCATTTCAGATTTTGGTATAGCTCAGATCGTTTCCAATAGAGCCCTGCTGGTGTCTGCCTTTTAGATATCCAAGTTTTAAGGATTGTCTGTAAATTACGCCGCACCAGAGCTGGTGGCTCGTATCATTAACCCACAACTTGCATAGGAAGAATTGCCGCCTTAAGTTAAGCTCTCGCTTGATGTGTACTCTGTCTCGATCATGGGATTTGAGATGATATGTAAGCAGCCCGCTTGGAATGGCCGTGAACAGAATGCGGTGATAGAAATGATCATGAGTGGTTCAAGGCCGTCTTGGCCACAGCAAATTAAAGATGATAAGTCTCCGCGCATGATTGCTCTAAAGTCAACTATTGAGCTCGGCTGGGATGCGTCCTCTTCTCGTAGGCCTCCTATATAAAATATGTTCGAACAACTATCATAGTTCAGACTGAAGTAATGAATACAATTGATTTAAATAAATTTCATGTCACCAGTGGTGCTGGGCACTTAAATGACTCATATTTCATACCCATATCCATATGGGCCATAATCCATGTTTCATGTCATAAGTCATGATGGGGTTCGGATTTGCCATATGACTTCCATGACTAAAAATATGGGTCGAGTCTACGCGATCACATCATATTTGTTTCAACGCAAGCGCGCATTGCCGTTTCATTTTAGTCGATCTAACTCATACGTAGAAATTGATCCCTCCAAACTTCTTGTGCGATATACCACGTATTTGACGCGTCAAGGAATATATTATTCAATCATTTGATGTCTTTTGATCTCCAAGTTTCTCTAAATTGATGGTTCTTTAGATTTAACGCCATTTATCAGATGATCGGTCTTTAGTTTATGCTGCATTGAAAGCGGCGCATCCGAAAGTGGGGCTCTAGTATTAATAGTTAATGGTCACACGTGACGAGATTGTAGATGAGTGGGACATTGAAAACTCGATATGTTTCAATACACTGTAGCAGAAGGTTGGAAGTGAACGCTGATTCGAGAGCGGAGGAGTCTGCTGAGGAAGATCAATGATTAATTTTAGTAATGGAAACGAAGAATATGTGTTCAATTACTTTACAGCTTGTTTATGACTCTACCCAGCAAGTAAAGGATTAGTAGTCATGTCCATATGAGTATGACTTCTACATGGCTCATATGACCCATATATCCCATTCATATGACTCATCCATGTAGGTAATTCTAAAATTCGATCCATCCATGTCATCCATATGAGTGCCCAGCACTGGTCACCACTATGAAACGTTGACCTTTCACTTTGAAAGTACTATTGATTATATTGAGCGTTTCTGCAGATTTTCCGCTGAATCCTGCGTTATCGTCTAGTGGTTTAGGACCCGCGACTTTAACTCGCTTAACCTCGGTTCGAATCCGAGTAACGCCTATTTTTGCTGCATCTATTTTATCTGTAACTGCTACTATACTGTCTCAACAGATACTTTTTTAAGGCCATTGAATAAAATTTTTATGCATGATAGCGCGTATTGCTGGTCTAGAGGACCAAAGTTCTAGCGTGCTTGTACTGTACATTGTTAAAACCGCAATGATGAATCATTTGCATAAAGATTGTGTCACAATTCAACCGTAATGACAAGTATTACTTCTTTTCATTATCGCGCCACTTAAATTTAACCACACAGTCTATTTTAATCGAAATGGCCAAAGTCATTGGAAATGAGGCTGTTAAAAAGCTACTGAAAGGCAAAGTCATCCCTGATGTGATTAAGCAAGAGTCGGATCTGTCTCCTCTTGGCGTCTCTTACAAACAGACTAAAGTTGATTTTGGTAATGAACTCTCGATTCATGACACGCAATAAGAGCCATCAATTGATTTGCACGCATTAGGAGCTTCCGCTGAAAGGTACACGCTGATTATGGTTGATCCGGATGCTCCGGCGCATGAGCATCCTACATTTGCCCAGTTCCGACATTGGTTAGTGATCAACATCACGGCGGGTCAAGTTGAAACAGGTCAAGAGATTACACCTTACATGGGCCCTGCTCCTCCTGCCAGAACTGGTTTACATCGCTACGTGTTTCTTCTATATTAGTAGGATGATGAACTGATGGCAGACGAGGTGGAGGCCACTATTCGTGATCGTCCCAAGTTTAACGCTGAACACTTTGCAAGCACTCATTCTCTAAGCTTGACGGCTGCAAATTACTTTGTTGCTCAAAACTAGTCTGAAGAATGATATGCCGTCTTATATCTTTATTCGTATGATTGATTTTAAATGAAGAAATAATGTCGCTGATTAGTAAAATAAAGTACTTGTAATATAGTAGCAATTTCTACTCAATCTGATATATTAAATCGGTGAAGCACATACTCAAACTAGTGGCTACTTTTAGAGATCAACACCTCTTTCAGAAGTATTCTATGATCCATTTTCTTCTAGAGGTAGCACCGGCCTATCCAAAGATTCTCCCTTGACCACTAGCTCAATCTCTTCCTTGCTAAGAGTCTCGTAAGTACGCAGTGCTTTGGCAAGTCTATCCAATTCTGTGCGCTTCTCAATCAGCAAAGATCTAGCGCGTTCATACGACTCTTCAAGTATCCGTTTAACATCTTTGTCCACAGCAGCCTTCATTTCAGAACTCAGGAACGTATTCTCATCTCCGCGATGCTATGACAAATCAACTAAACCGATAGATTCTCTAGATCCCATGCCCAGCCGTATTACCATGGATCTCGCAACCTATGTAGCATTTTATATATCACTTGATGCGCCACTAGTCACTTCTTCATCGCCATAGATCAGTTCTTCACTGCAACGACCACCCATTGCGACATCAAGACGTGCTTTCAACTGCTTCCTTGTCCAGTTCATATCATCACTCTCCGGTAACATGCTAACCATACCTAGAGCTTGACCACGAGGCATAATAGTTGCCTTATGAATAGGTATCGCGCCCTCGGTGTACAGAGCAACTATAGCGTGACCAGCCTCATGGTAAGACACCAACTCTTTATTCTTTTCACTGATTATCTAATTCTTCCGCTCAGCGCCCATAATGATACGATCCCGCGCCCAATCCAAATCATTCTAAGTGACATGGGTCTAAGCCGTACTCGCAGCTCTCAGCGCAGCGTAATTTACCAAGTTGGCCAACTCAGCACCACTAAATCCAGCAGTTCCTCTGGCAATGATATTCAACTTGACATTACTGGACAGGGGAACCTTCTTTGTATGAACTTTCAAAATAGCCAGTCTACCAGCAACATCTGGAGCAGGCACGGTAATCATACGATCAAATCTACCAGCTCTGATCAAAGCTTTATCCAAACTCTCAGGGAAGTTCGTGGCTCCAATGACTATAATACCAGTGTTCTAATTGAAGCCATCCATCTCTACCAATAGTTAATTCAAAGTCATTTTGGCAAACTGTTAATCCTTAGGATTTCTGGTACCACCAACAGCATCTATCTCATCGATAAAGATGATACAAGGACCGCCCTTCTTCTTGGCAGCAGTGAATAGATCACGAACTCTTTTAGCTCCAACACCGACAAATACTTCATCAAACTCAGAGCCGGATGTATGCAGAAATGGAACTTTCGCCTCGCCTGCTATAGCTCTAGCCAGTAAAGTCTTACCGACACCGGGTACACCTGTCAATAGAATACCTTTGGGCAGCTTGCCGCCAAGGCGCGTAAACTTTTACGGATCTTTCAAGAATTCCACAACTTCAAGCAACTCATCCTTGGCCTCATCCACGCCTTGTATATCAGCGAACGTGATAATATTCTCCTTGTTCTTCTCGCTGGCTGGATCAAACTCATTCACAACGGAGAAGCTCTTGGCGGCACTGGTGACTTTTGAAATTTCATCAGTGTACGTGGTGAATATAGCCAGAGCAATGTACAATACAGCGGCAATCTTGGCAGCCTACCACAGTTTGTCTCTATTAGATGGTGGCGCTGGACGGGCGATAACATGCAGAGGAGCATCTTGAGAGCCGACTGATGCTGCTGAATCCGAAAACTACTCATACCCAGCTCTACTCTACTGATAGTGCTAACGAGTATTTATACTTCCAAACTCTTGACTATTACTATTGAATGATCGCCTGGCTGAATGATGCAATGAAGATCCAGCATTCTATTGCGCACTAGCACCGAATGATTTCATGACAAGTTCTAGAGCGACATCACCGCGGCCAAGTCTATTCAGAGCTTCAACGTAATACTTTGCTCCCTAAATATCAAGCGCAAACTATCTACTCTCAATCCTACTAACTATCTCTTTAAGGAATTGCTCAGCTTCAAGCCGTGACTGATTGCTAATGCTCTACTACAACAACTCACGATACAATTAATTCTAATACTCGGCGACACTGGGATTCTACGCAGCTTTACTTTCAAGACTATTACTCCAATTACCAAACCTGCGCCCATGAACTCTAAAGCGTTGATACGACAGAGTGGGCGTTCTCACAATCCTTTAACAATATTTTACCAGAAGCAGCTGCATATCAAAAGAATGATTAAATAAGGTTGAATTGAGATTAAGGATTTCAAATATAATAATCAGAGAGCGGAAAAGAGCAGCAAGATGACGCTTTACAAACTTTCACTTGATCAGCGCAACAAATGACGGAATCGACGCGTTCACTTGGCCGAATGTTCTTCATCACTACCTGAATGATATCATTGGGCGTATTACTAATGCAGGCAAGATAAGTCGATCAAATAATATTCGATTGTTATGTTGGCACAGAACCTGTGTGAAAATATTAAATAATTATCGATATTATTGCAAACTGTACAATGAGACAGGCGATATCCTACACTGTATTAGGAGCAGCTTGTGGACTCAAATCGTATCAAATCAAAGATTTAATGCAATGTGTCGATGATTAATCAAGGACAACTATATAAAATGATAAACTTGATATGCAATTATGAGGCGCTTACACTGACTGACATGATGAAATCATTTGAAACGGGTTTATCTGAAAAGGGAAATCTTATTGGTCAGGAGTTTGTCAATGAATCACGAAGATTTCCGAATCTGGATCGATGAATACACGGCCAAGTAAAGGTGAATAAGGGGCGCAGTGTTGAATAAAACCCCTCATATTATCTTATGAATTTTCTTTTTCTCTTTATTTTATCATAAGCTTTTTGTCAGTAAATATATAAACTCTTTTAAAAAGAATAATAAATATGAAGGTAATCTCCGCATCCGTAATCCTAGCTATCCTCGCCGTATCCGCTAGTGCTGCCACCGTCCCTGATACTATTGAGCAGGTGAAGAACAGTACATCCTCTGCTGCCGATTCTGTCGTCAATGGTGTGTAGACTGCTACTGGTACCGTGGCTAATGGCACGACTGGCGCTTTTAACACTGTCGTCAGTGGATCTGAGGAAACTTTCAACAAGGTTGCTAATGGTACTACTAATGTTTTTAATGGAGCCAAGGATGGTGTTGTTAATACTTTCAATAACGCTGTGAACAAGTCTGGTGACGTCATTGATCAGTTCAAGAACTAGACTGGCATCACATCTGACGCGTCTCATTCAGTGTCCGCTGTCAACATGGCTTCTGTTGCTGTATCCTCTGTAATTGCATTCTTTGCTTACTTGCTGTGATCAAGACTCTCCAGTACCTATCTACGTATAATGAAATGATTTTGAAATTGGAAAATCAAAACAATAAAAGTTAACCATTTTGAAATATTAATTAGTTATTTAACAGCTTTTTTATAAATTAACGAGTCCAGTGACGCCACAGCACCTGGACAGCTCTTCTCGAGTCTACAAAGGTCATCTACTAGCAATCATATTACCATCAAGTCTGCGGATGTTGAACGCGTGCTGTGTTTAACTATGAAAGCATTGTCAACTACTTCTTTTATCTAAAGAACAGGATAATACGCTTCACTACTTGGATTAAAAAGAGTATTTTATGCAGAACATTCAAGTTTCTGATGATGAGATAAATCGCCGCGCCTCTTTCAAATCTTTCTGCAGATCCTCCATCTTGATCACAAATGTGATACATTTCACGCAATAGAGGCATTTAAGCGGTAGGACTATTACAACGCGGCGTTAATCAAGATGTACTTGTCATCTCTATAACGTGTCTAAAATCGTATCAATTAATGGAAGAGGATTTCAATTCTTAATGGCATTTTTCATTCCCGTTCCACAATTATAAACCGCGCCTTGATGACTGGGAATTTACCAAGACTATCTACTCTAACTATTCTGGCACTTCAGCCTATGTTTTTTGCCTTTCCAAGTGAGGATCAACAGCATTAGCATTACCGCAATTGCTTGTCCCGTTCTTGAGATCCTTCCAAACACTACAGGTGTGTCTGGTTGTGCATCCTTCAAGAATGTAATTCAGTTAAGACATTTAACATCTAAAGTTCCCAAAGCCTCAGGTTCGTTGAGATACAGAAACTCAGATGCAGTCACCAACACACAAGTGTAAAATACATAGTGTCACGCTTTAATCTACCATGCGTGGGACTTTCTGAACTAAATCACACTTCGTCGTATGAAACACTAGATGCTTTTAGTCGATACATTCAATATCTTTCACAAGCAATGTGTCATACTTTTTTAAAGCAAGATCTGTTAACATCGAATCTGTGCCTTCCATTAACTCAATTAACACATTACCTTCAATATAAGGACACCTAAAGACACGTGTTACAGTGCCCATTGTTGTGCCCCTTTAACGTCTGTAATCATACTGGACACACTTTATATAAATTTACACAGGTATCTCACCCTGTGTAGTGAAGTATTTAACTAGGCGTTAAATCCTCACTGGTCCAACAGCAATGGAGGAACTCGATCCAGAGCGAGGACATCTTCAAGTGCAGATACACTGTTGCCTATGCTAGAATTATCTCGATGAAGAAGATAAGTGAGCAACGAGTGAATAGTAATTAGAGAACGCGAACAAACAATTTCTGGTGACACGTAATCGCTCGCGCGACAACGACACGGTGTGACAAAGTGAGAATGAATTTAGGATATCAAATAAAAAAAAGGTTTATCATTTTGACATGAGCTAGTTTATTTTCATGACTTCATGCTTCCATATCATAATCATATTCAAAATAGTCCGGGTCAAAGTGATTAATTCTCACATAACCATCTTCTCCACCACTGGCGAAGCTTTTCCCGTCAGGATTGAAGGCCAGAGTATTGACTGGACCGAAATGACCCTTGACACGTCCAATTTCCTCAGCAAATACTCTGTGGAAGAAACAAATCTCAAATCTACCAGCCTTGGCGCTAGTAGTAGTCACATCTCTAGCCTCTTGACCACCGCCTAGTATCACTTGTTCATAGATTGGTGATAGACACGCACTGTTCAGAGGTCGGTCGCTAGTGTAAGTCTTGACTATCTTGAAGTTGATCAGATCCACAATCTTACTAGTCTCATCTTTGGAACTGGTGATCAGATAAGTCTTATCTTTGTACAACTGCATATCAGTAATTGGAGCACTGTGAACTTTCAGCGACTTCACCTTCTCTCCACTCGCAGAGTCATAGACGGATAGACTTCCATCTTGATGTGCCAAAATTATAGTTTTACGGAGAGGACCCCATCTGGCACTCTAGGCACGCGGACCTTCAATGACTATAGATTTTAGCGCTTCCTCCTGGCCAACCTCATAGATATTAAGAGTAGACGGATTCTATAGCATTGAATCAGTAAGGATCAAGAACATGGTGTCAGAGTATCCATCGAATTGCGCACACCTGACAGGACTGTTAAACTACCACTTTTATAAAACTTCTCCAGTCTCTACGCGCCACATAATTGCAGTCTGATCAGCGCTAGAAGTCAATAATCTTGAAGAATCTTAGCTGACCGATAGCGACAGCACGGCACCATTATGACCATCAAAAGTACCCAATTACTCTCCATTGTGAGCGTAATATACATTCGGCGACTTGTCCTTGGCAGCAGTAAATAATAGATCGCCATCCTTGTTATAAGCAATCTAAGTCAAAGGACGTGTGTGTCCATGTAAAATAATTGGTCTCATTTCTATAAATATTTCCCTTCAGTTGTGCTCTTAAGGATGCGGTATTTAAATAAGCTAATTAGAACAACTACCTACTTTAGAATAATGCAATGGGAAAGATGAGAAGAATTTGAGAAATTTAGAAAAATGGACGCGACCGATGCGAAGCGCTTTCAACAGAGAAAATACTTCAAATCTGGTGAAAATTATTGCGGCAATTCGTTGGATTAAATAATCTATAATCATGGATGCAATTGTGGCCTTGTCTGATGACATTAATCAGCTGATTGATCTTATTCCAGCCAAGTTTTACATACAGGAGAATGAGCCTCAAGTGCCTAATAGCAAGTACATCTTCAACAAGAAGACTATCAAAGAGAACAATCAGACATTTGCGTAGATGAAAAAGTTGTAAAAAACTGCCAAATTAGATCCTGCCATAGATCACTCTACCACTGCCAAGAAAGTCGCGTAATCTGCTGATGATAGTGGTAATGGTCATGCTGATGATAACAATTTGTAGACAGAGAATGGCGTCAAGTCCGTGTCCTCTTCATCCTAAACTCCTTCAATGGAAGAGCTGCGAGCGCGTTTGAATTCAAGAATCGAAGAGTTGAGATCCTAGCGCAAAGCTGATGGTGATAGTAAGAGAAAAAGGCGCCAGAAGGATAAGAAGGAGCAATCCAGTAAGAAGCAAAAGTCTTCCGGTAACATGTAGAAAGGTGCGCATGCAACGGCTGTGGAGACTACTGCTGCAACAGCGGGCAGCTCTGCTGAGCAGACATCTTCATCTGTAACAGTGTCCTCTTCATCAGAAGTCGCGTTTAATAAAATAGAAATTGGTGATGGCACAGTGGTAAAGAGTGTTGACCGTATTGCAAAGGCGTCCAAGAAGCAGAAAATCAATCCAAAGTAGGCGTTAGAGAAGGTGCAAGCACAGGAGACCAAGATCAAGTAGCTTGAGGCAGTTGACGCGTAGAAGGCTTCTGAAATGAAAGAGCAGTAGAAATGGAGTACCGTGTTAAAGAAGGCTGATGGATAAAAAGTACAAACTGACGCGAATCTTCTGAAGAAGTCTGCAAAGAAGCTTGAAAAGCAGAAGCAGAAGAGCAAAAAGGATTGGGATAAGCGGCTTAAGGCTGTGAAGAAGGGTATTGCTATGAAGGCTAAGAAGCGTCAAGAGAATTTGGACAACCGGAAGGCTTAGAAAAAGACCAAGTCGAAGAAAGGTCGTGAATGATATGGGTAAGCCTTCTATAAATTCATACACTAAGTATTAACAGGGTTTTACACACTACTTTTTTACTACTTCTATTTTTGTTGTATAATTTATAGAGTTTCTGAACCGTCCGTAGTTACAAGTGCTACGATGGGGCGTACAAAGATAGCTTGTGATCGATCGGTGGCTAAATTTCGATCCCATCTGCCAATTAAAGGGTTTAAAACTACTGCCAGTGACCGTTGTGCAATCTTTTGTATTACTTCTAATTAAGCAATTGACTTCATGACAATGATGGATTGCCTTTACTTTGCTTATCGTTTATTTATCAATCTGCTGTTAATATAGTAATAAGTTACAACCAAATTGATAATATGAAATTGTAGTATACTTTGATTTTGATCACAATGTTGATCTAATACGCGCTAGCTGTTCCAACATTTCATCACATGAAAAAATTGCTGAAAGGTAAAGGCTGTGGTGACGATGGTGGAAAGTACTCTTCCGGCTCAGGAGCGGGTGCATCAGGTATGGGTGGTAGTGGTGGCGCGATGGGTATGTCTGGCCCTTCTTCTGGTGGTAGTGGTGCTGGAATGGGGTCAGGGGGAATGATGGACGCCGGTGCAGGAGCTAGTGCAGATGCTGGTGCAGGTGCAGGCGCGAGTGCAGGTGCAGACGCCGGTGGTGCAGGTGGTGGTAAGGGTGCGGTTGATGGCGGTGCTCTAGCTCAAGGAATATAGGGAATTGTTGGTTCGGCTTTATCCGGAGATTGGAGCGGTCTCGCATCTAATATTGGCTCTGTAGCTGACACTGGTACGAATACGGGACTTGGTTCGTCCATAGGTAATATGGTAGGAAGCTTCTTCCGTCGCTGATCGCAAGTCTATGTGAGGCTCTTATCATTTTAAAGCACTAAAATTCTAGTGTTCAAATGACTTGATTTTTGTTAATATCATTGATGATTATAATACTTTATGAGAAGAATATTTTGCACAATTATTTCATTTCTTTACGTTCAATAAAGTTGTGTACTCAACAAAGTCTCCAAACGATTCCGATTATGCAGGGAGACGTTTCATTGGACATTTCTCAATTAACAACTTAGTTCAAGATTGCTTCAATAATCACATAGTTGGACGCGTTTACCCTGAAAAGTCTACTTCATGTATTTTGTTGCTGTTATACTGCATGTCTGTGACTGATTGATTGTCGTTGTGATTGACTCAAGCTATTTGTGTTACCGTTGCAGCCAATCTGAATACTTCCCCCAAGTGCTTTGTGACACATTCATCAAAACTTTGATAGTACAACCTCCTATCATTAATTGCAATCGTCTCTCTTTCTGCAATTAATATCATCCCCAATAACGCGTATCCTCACTCATAATGAAGGCCTTCTCTTTGATATCCTTTGCTCTTTTGATATCTCTGGTGCTAGTTTCAAACACGGTCGCCCTGCCTCATTTTTTCATGTCGAAATTGTTCGGCAGTAAATGTGGATTTAAATCAATGTTTGGTAAAGGGTCTTGTCCTGGGGCAGAGGCTGGTGCTTCTCAAGGCGGTCCAATGGGAACTGCAGGTGCTGGTAGTGGTGTTTCTGTTGGGCCAGGCGGTGAGTTGAGCGGTGCCCCTGGTGGTGGTGCTGCTGCTGCAGGTGCTAGTGCTGGCGCTAGTGCAGGTGGAGATGCTGGTGCCGGTGGTGCTGGTGCAGGTGGGCCTCTCGATAAGGGAGGTAAGAGTGCAAATGTTGATCCCGCTGCTCTATCCTCAGGAATTCAAGGAATTGTTGGCTCAGCACTCTCTGGTGATTGGAGTGGCCTTGCATCTAATATAGGAGCTGTTGCAGATACTGGCACAAACACCGGTCTTGGCTCATCTATCGGCAATCTAGTCGGTGGATTCTTGCGCAGGTGATGTATGTGTATGGGTGTTCAATATCCTTTTGTGATTTTAATAAATATTATGTCAATTTTAGAAGATTTTTACAAGATTAGCCGAAATCGAAATCATTCTATGCAGTGACCTTTAAGATGATTCGAGTCTTTTACCACTTTGAGCCCTTTCTACTACAGTATATCCGCAGAGTATCAACTAAACGCTTTAGTACGATGTTTGACTGCGCGTTTATAAAAAGCGGGCATCGACACAATCTTCCTCAAACGCGTCTACAGGTTTATGCAGATTTAGTACTGTTAGTAGACTATTACTATTTTAGAGATCGATAAATCTAACCTGTTACGTCATCTTATAGATATGCTACGCGGCCTCATTATCTTGTGACCATTAGAGGATACCTAGACGATATTGTGACTTTGTATTGTTACCGATTGTGGCCCAATCGGTCCAATCAATGTAGCCAGTGTGACTTGAGTTGCAACAGTACAGTATCAATATAAAAGATCGACCAATTTTTACATTGTATGATTACTTCTCTTTCCCTTCCGACAATCTGTACACATATCTCAATATACTGCTCATCTAAAATAATGAAATTTTTAAGCATAGTTTTGATATCAATCTTGATTTTATAATCTCTTGCATTGCCATTTGGCTTCCTCGGGGGTCTACTCGGCGGCAAAGGTGGTGGTTCATTTAAAAGCGGCGGCCTTGGGGGCCTTCTAGGTGGCTTTGGTGGTGGTGGAGGTGGTGGTGGAGCCGTCAATGGTGGTGCTCTTAGCTCTGGAATTTAAGGTATCGTAAGCTCCGCCATGTCTGGCAACTGGGGCGGTTTAGCCCAGTCAATCGGCTCGGTCGCTGACACTGGTACAAATTCAGGTATTGGATCTTCCGTTGGGAGTATAGTCTCGTCTTTCTTAGGTGGCGGTGCGTGAATGTCTTTTATGAATTCTTACATAAAAATATATATCCTATCTTAAACTAATTTGACGTCGTTTACAATGCATCACACAGTGATGAAACATTTAGATAATCATACTTCATCTGCAGTGACAGGATGCTTCAACGGTATCATTGACAGCCTCTGTGGATCACGCCTAAGACTTTTCCTCATATCTACATAATGGAATATCAATTTCATCAATTACAACAACAATGACCATAAGGTGATACATGATTGCTAAAATAAAGTCTTACCAAACGCGTCTTCATCGCCACTAGCTGATGAGCCATTAGGATCGATGCAACCAGAGTAGTACTGTAAAACGCGGCGATAAACAACATAACCCATTGAGGTATACATCTGTACAGCCACCTTATTACTCACCCTTACAAATAGATCCACAAAGAATCCATCATAAAATTCCTACGATACGCATTCCAAGTGGTTCATCAAAGTCTTTGCAACTCCAGTCTTTCTATGGGAGTTCAGAGTGGTCAGCGCGGTGACATGTCCATGCCAGTTAGCACCAGTACCTTCAGCCTTACCTAGTACATATCCAGTAATTACGGCAGGCTGTCCGGGTGAGTTCTAAGACATAACTGACGATGACGGTGAGCACGTCTTATAATTATAAGTGGGCCATCGCAATAAATAAGTCAAATAATACGACAAATTGTAAGTCTCTGTCAGTGGATCAAGATTTCTACACGGTATCACCAATGACATGATATAAAATACATGTACGAATTGAAGCATACATTTTTGATATTCCGAACAGATCTGTAGCCTATAACTCTCTCAGACAACTCATTCTAAAATATTCGTTGTAAGCGATAGTTTATACAGTATTGATCTTCGACGATGAAAAAAGAGAGGAAGTGCAAGGCGAATGCAAAGTTCAATACAAAATATCTATTATACAAATTAGTTCCAAGTCAATTATAAGAGGAAGGCTGGATATTCAAGGCATCCGCAAAGCGTTTATTCTTCACCATGACGCGTTGAGATTCCAGCTATTGGTCCAAAGGATTCTATGCAGAGTCCGCTTATACTAATTACCGCTTCAATTATGCACGCAATTATTTCACCTATTCATCAATTTATGCTTCATTCAATGTCCCCTCATCTTCTAATTACTCTCTTAATTCAACACATTTAAGCTCTATATTCCTCTTTCGCTCGTGCTCCAACAGGTCACTATTGGTGGTGTCGCGTTTAACTATTTGCGATTTCGAATCTTGAGCATTTTAAATTGACTTGTGATATGGAGAATGTCGAGGCTTCAGATTAGACAGATTCTTCTGAACATGCCCACTAGTGCCAGTACCTCTCGGAGTTGGCAGGCCTATACCGTTATACATGACAGAATATTTAATTATAATTTACGATTTTGAATCAAATGAATGAAAAGAAGACGATGTCGATCCCATCAATTGTTAAGTAGCAGCAAGCAATAATAATAAAGCATTCATAGTTGCATTTAATTCATTTTCCATTCTAACCAAATGACATCACATACTCTCTGTTCATACCGCGATCTTCAATAAAGTAGACTTGTACTGCAACGAGAACTGTTACTTGCCAATGATCAGGCTTTCCACGCATGTATTTCAATGAAAAGAACACCCAGAAGAAGGTAAAGCCCAACTGGCTTAACGTATTCTTCACACTTGGCTTCAAGTACTGCCACTGGGGCTTTTAGTACCCATACTGGCGCTCCATGGCGTCCCAGCGCATTTTATCCTCAAAATAAGTATCATTCAACTGGTTAACTCCATTTCCGGCGCGATAAGTGATTAGTTCATAGAAATGAGCACGCGGATCTTCATGAGACAGGAGATTTGTCAGATGCTTTATAAGTAGAAGATTGTACTCTTGTTGGGTGATGCAGCCAAGTTGCAGCAACCACCTACTGCCATAATCAAAGCGGTACCATTGATAACCTTTAAGAAGTGATTCCAGACATTATACTTTTACTATTGGAGTTAAATGATCCTGAAGAGAGAAATAATCACACAATTTACGCAAATACTTCACGTCATTATCACTGCTATCAGCTTGATCTAGTGCCATGGCGAAAATCTCTATAAACCCATACTTTATTATTGCCTCACGTAACAGGCCATACTTCTCGTATGATAATACTTTGCGAGGTAAAGGCTTTCCGCTGCGCATAAATTTACAAAACTGTTCAGACACTGCAGACACCAACTACTTTGCGGGAAAGCCAAGAATCTCTTCTTCAGCCAAATCGACATTCAACTCTTCAGGTACTCCTTCATCTGCATAGACAGTCATGCCATCAATCTCTATGGGCACAGGATCTAGATGAGGCATCAGATCATAACCTCCCAGATGTGTTGAGAGAGCTAGTGACCAAATCTTGGCCTACCTGAACTGAGTCAAATCATCAAAGCTCCAAATCAAGCTATAGAATTAAAGCACATAATTCTTTGCTTTTTCATCTATCTCATGCAGACTATCATGGAAGAAGTATTCATAATCAGCAGTCAGCTTGAAGTTGAGATACGCGTGTCTAAAGATGCAGAACGCCGTCATCAGAGGGCCATAATACGCCAAATACGATCCTTTCACGAACGCCCTTTAGTCTTAAAAAATTTCTGGTACTTTCTATTGCACAGTGATAGTTAGAGCAAATCTACTGGGCGCAAATAGCGCGATATAGTGTTCTCCGGGAGTATTTACGCAATATCTGCAAACTCAACCATTTGTTTTTCTTAGTGATAATAAAATGCAAAGTTTTACCTCAGGCTATATTGGAAAAAGGATACGTAAACTAGAAAAAGGTGCGAAATGTCATGGGACAAGTACTAAACATGCGTTCCTGATAAAGATCATGCAAAAGTATACTTGCTGTCACAGACTTTCTTTGATAAAGTCAACAGCTTCCTTAAGCGCGTCTTATTATGCCTTCATGGCCTTTTAATTATTAGGATTAGCGCGAATAGCCCAACCGTGTTCTACACCATCGTAAGTTGTAACACGACTATTATTCGTGCGCGCATTCAACATCTCCTTGACTGATAGCATGTCGGATGAGCTCCATTAGAAATCTTATGATGGAAACTAAACTAACAGTGGACATTATACCTATTGTAGGTCATGAGGATGATTCCATTTAGCTGGATGCGTGGACACAATACACTTTATAGCCTCAGACACTGGTCCAACACTGGTGACGGCGTGAAGACCACCAAAACAGAACCCCACCACAGCAATCTTAGTATAGCCTTTTTACTGCATAGCGAGAATAAAACTTTACACCACCGGAGTGACTTTTGCGGGTGAATGAGTAGACATCCAATAAGCCAGTTTGGGCAGCGAGAATGTAAGTCTGATAGCACGAATACATTGATTGAAGAATCCAATTTGCTCGTCCATCATACCTAATACGTTAAGCGGCATGGGGTCATTCAATACGATATCAGGCACGTATGCTGGAATGCCCAACTTATCAGCGAGAGTGTCCGCCACTAGCCTAACATTCACAAACTTTTGACCAAACACATCTGTCAGAATTAACAATGCTGTATCTCCACCCTCAGAACCGCTAATGTAACAATCCATTCCATCAAGTTACGAATCAACACCCTTTGGTTCGCCTTAGTGTATATACCCGCTGACACAGCATTCATTCACTGGATTTTATTACCCGCTCTCTTCCATTTAAACTGAGGTGTGTAAGCAAAAAGAGACGCTTATTTTAGGTGACAAAAATTGTGATAGAAACCAAAAAGAGGTGCTACTCGGATTTGAACCGAGATTGAGAGAGTCAGAGTCTCTATTCCTAACCGAATTAGAACATAGCACCTTTTTGAGGTATTTGGATGAAAGTGAAGAGTTTTATTGAATATATTCCGGCAGTTCAGCAACAAAAATGCCGTTAAGATTCCTTTGATTGGCAGCTGGTAGAAGACGCGATTTAAGCGCCGTGATCTTGACATCAATCTCAATTCATGAATACATTACTTTTGTCAGAAGTTATATCATTAATTTGCAAACAATTGTCATTTAAAACACGTTCGTTGTATCGCAATGGAAATAAATCAAGCATAGTTGTGCTGGACTGAGCGGAATATGGTCTTTGCGTTCTGTAAATAGTTCTGAGCCTTGGATGGACTAAATGAAAGGCCCAGATAGAGGGACATGGCTAGCGTATATGAGTAATGTTTCTTAAAGCGACCCCAAGCAATCTTTGTATGTACACTTAAGACTTATGAAAAGCATTTCCAATGTTAACAAAAACTAATGATACATATTGTATTTAAATATTTTGAATTTTTACCGCACTTGGATGGGGATCCAAGTAGACTTTTGTTTGATCGTTTATTTTCATAATACCACAGATGCTTTGGATACATATACAATCAATGGCTCAATTTTCATGTATTTACTGTGTAAAATGCGTTATCGTCTAGTGGTAAGGACACGCGACTCTAACTCGCATAACCTCGGTTCGAATCCGAGTAACGCCTTTTTATTACTCAGGATGTTTAAAATCAATACTTGGCTCTATTTTTTAGGTGGCGAGACTAATAACTTTTAATTAGAATGGTACAGAGAAAATTTCGAATCTAAAGTCTACTTATCTTAAACAGATTTAGGAATTAATGAACAGCACAAGTTATCAAGCTGTCAGAACGTGATCCTGGAAAGCGTTAAATTATTGAAGTATTATCACTGCACCCAAAGATTGTATCAACTTCTGTCTATTCTTAAGTACGTGAGATTTTAGTATACATTTCCGTTTCCGTCTGCTCGAATGGATTGGAATGAGTGTGATTGCGGTGTTGTTGTTGCCAAGTAAGATCAGATCAAATCTTCCCTTTTACTTTCTTCAACCTGAATGAGTTTAATAATTATCTAACAGTTTGAATATCAGTTAAACATATCAAAATGATTGCAGATAATGATGCCATAGAGATGGACAAACTATTTGATATAGTGCATCCACTGATAGTCAAGTATATTGCACAGTGTGAAAGTGTTGATTAACCGATCATCAATGATATAGCTCGCCATCCTACTCAGTTATAAACTCAGCTTCACGACTTACTTAACTTAATTGATGATTAATCTAACGGTAATGAAAAGAATATGGAAATCTTTCAAAATGTAATCAAGTAGACTTTATAATTCTCTATACGTACGTGGTCGCCGCGATTTATGGATAAACTGTACGCAGGCGTGCGGCCAGTTAGTGTGATTGCTGAGATGATCATTGCAGTTCTGAATACCAATGTTCACGTCTATCACACTAGTCCATTCTTTACCATGGTGGAGCTGAAAATGATATAGAAATTGGGATCGCTGATGGGTTACTAGGCTAGTGTATGTGGCGGCTTCTTCCTACCTGGCGGATCTTATTCAAATCTTCACGCTCTCATTACTGCGCGCAATTTCATGTTTCCCGAGTACGTGTCAACTAAGCATACATCAACTAAAATTGACTCCAAATACCGCTTTGCTAATAGGTGTGGTCCGCTGCAAGTTATCACATCATCGAGTGCTCATTACTCTGTTAAACATGCCTGTCTGACTGCCGGACTGATGCCGTAGAATATCATTGGCATCGACTGTGATATTAATGGATGTATTTTAGTGGATGGTTTACAAAGGTATTTGTAGTCGACTCTTGAAGATTTATAATCTCAGGTGAGACCATTCTTTCTCCATATCACGGCTGGAACTACCGTACTAGGCTCTTTTGACAATATTATAGAATGTGTCAATATTGCGCATAAGTACGGACTGTGGGTTCATTTGGATGCAAGTTGGGGTGGATCTTTGGCATTAAGTTCCAATGCAGAGTCACGAGTGTATTTGAGTGGCAGCGATTTATGTGATTCTATTACGTGGAATCCTCATAAGCTCATGGGTATCCCACTGCTGTGTAGCGCTTTGCTGTTCAAAGCTGGAAGCAAGGCTCAGGCTAATTCTCTCAAGGTTGGATATCTATTCCATAATGATGCCGATGCTGATAGTGATGATATGAACAGTCTTCTGTCTCCCTAATCCCCTAAATAAGAAAGTTCCGTATTACCATGTGGAATGTCCTCTTGGGATATTGGACAAAATACTCTGGGATGTGGAAGGAGAGCTGATGCCATCAAGTTATTTCTCACCTGGGCTTATGAAGGCTAAAGCAGTTTCTCTCAGCGAGTCGATCTCGCTTTGGCCAATGCAAAGTACTTATATACTTAGCTTAACAACAGCGATCGTGGTCGATTTTGTGGTACATTTATTCCTTTTGTCTAGCCTTAATTCACAAATGTGACATTCTGGTGGGTGCCAAGCTATGACACTCTAATCAAAATTCTGCCTGAGAATATACGCAACTAAGTGAGGGACTTTGGCGGTGATACTCAAAAGTTAGTAAGTGCGGTAAAGAGTGCTGATTATGATTTTTATCGAAATATGCTGTCAGTGTTCACTAGAAAGGTGCATCATCTTGTGCGTAAACGCGGAAAGTTCATGATCGATTACGCTCCATTCTCATATAAAGACGGTGAGTAGGCTGTAGAAGTTCCGCAATTTTGGCGTGCTGTATTTAATAATCCTTTAATGACTCGAGAATTGGTAGATCAGTTAATGACAGAGATTGATGCTGCTGGATCGTCTATTGGCTGGATTTCTGTTTTCAACATGAAAAATGGTCGCGCCAGTCAAATGTCAATCGCGTCTTTTGATGGTCAATCGTCTCATGATGGAGATGACCAAGTCCTCGTTCAAGTTGAAAGATATTGATATAATGTACAGTTTTAGAATCTATGGATTTTTTAATTCAACGGGGCTTGCATGTCCAGAAAGACTGCAAGTTTCTCTTCTATGGTATTTGCGAATTCAGCCTAAATCACATCTTTCAGAGCGTGTTTTATTTAATATCTTGGTTATGTTCTGAAGATAGACGCCATAGTTTCACACTCAGTGCCATACAATTCGTTGACATCTTAGTATTTTCATGCATTCGCTGTAAATTTCTGCTTTGTAAGGGGATTGCAAATATCATTAGAAAGGAAGAGTTCACTGTTTATATGTGCCGGCTATTTTTTAAATGTAAATGATGTTCCACATCTGATACAAAACACTCGATGATTACGAAATTCAATCAGCGTTTGGTCGTAGTGTACAACTACGGCTCAGCACGTGCTACACATGTCAAAATGAATTTCGTTCGAGCGGGATTTAAATCTGCGCCACATTCCTTTTTCAAGTTAAAACGGCTCCCATTAAAAAAAATTTATCGAACACTATTCAGAGATGTTTTACGCGCTTCTGTTTTCATGGCTGGTTCTGTGGGCTAATTGCTTCTTCCCTGCGATTCAGTCAATGCGCGTCGGAGCTTTCATGAAGTCTGATATTAATGCCGTCTTGCATAGTGGTGATTTTATCAATGACAAGCATGTCTTCAATTGTCTGATGAATGAGATGACTGGCGGTGATAAGATGGTGATATAAGCTATCAAGTAGATGGCCAAGAATACAATGGATGGTGTGTCCTTCTCCCTGGATCCTATCATTGAGCATGCTAAGTAGATGGCACCAATAATGGTTGAAAATTCTCGCCAAATGGTCTCGCGCTTCACTCAGGGGGCGAGCTATGCTGACGCGTCTCAGAGATTGGTCCACTTTGTCACACAAGCAACTGGTAGTAGCTATGAAGCAGAACAAGTTCTAGACATTCTGGACAGTGCTCAACATGATCCACGTGAGAGCACCCATCGTCTTATCCGTTTAATGTCTGAAACTAATGGGTTCGTGGCGGATTGTATAGCGAAGAGTCGTAGCTTGCTCAATGACGGTTAAAGAGTCAATGGATAGCCTGATGGGATAGCGCCCTATAATAACTTGCATCGCTTCGAGCATCAATTTGATCATCCTATTGCCACGTACAGACATTTAGCTATTGTCAGTATTGTGATTGCCGCTTTATGGTTCACTACTGTGATACTTCAGTGTTTGATAGGTAATAATACAGTTTGCAGAAGGACATTAGGCATCTATAGAGTGCTGGCTGTCACGTACTGCCTCAGTTATCTCTTTATATTGTTAGCAATCACTGGCCATCTTACTTGGTTCATTGCGCCTTTCATAATAGCACCTATCGTCATTATATATGGTGCTTTAGAATGGATTTACGCGTTACAGAGAATCCCTGAAAGCGATGCCTGAGATCTTGAGCTATGTGGAGCTGCCATTTAAAGTCTTGGCTGTGATGTAATGTTTAATGGGCCTTACATTTTTGGTAATAAAATACAATTTAGATAACTTGCGCAATTAATCGATATAGGGATTGTTCAGATTACGTCAGGTTTTTTTATTATGCTGAGTCATCAGCCGTTAAATCTATATTTTCAATTGCATCTTCTTCCTGTTCCGATCGCCGTTATACTGTAGGTACCGTAGAAAAGTTAATTTTTCCGCTTTGTTAATATTATTAATATGACTCCAGTGCCTGTTCGTAAAGTGTATGATTATCTTGTAATAGGTATGTATTTACTGATTACATTCAAATTATAAAACCAAAAACTGTGTCATCGACGCTTGGTTAGAGTGTAGGTGCCGGTTCTGGAGGACTCGCTAGTGCGAGACGCGCGGCCAAGTATGGCAAGAAGGCGGCTGTGATTGAACATGGAGCCATAGGAGGCACTTGTGTTAATGTCGGCTGTGTCCCAAAGAAGGTGATGTACTCTGCGGCTACTATATCTGATACGCTGAATGGCATCTGTCCCGAGTATGGATTTACGTCGTTGGGGGATTAGAAAGCGCTGAAGCATCAATTCAGCTGGGAGACTTTGAAGTAGAACAGAGATGCGTACGTCCATCGTCTTAATGACATTTATTTTAATAATTTGAAGAAGGAAGGTGTGGAGTTTATTGCTGGACGCGCTTCATTTCAGTCATAGAAGGAGGTAATTGTCAATGAAGATAAGAGTGTGGTATATCATGCTGATCACATCCTAATTGCCACTGGAGGGTATGCAGTGGATGTTTCCGATTAGATGGACGGTGGTGGAGAGTATTGTATCAATAGCGATTACTTTTTTCAGCTGTAATCTCAGCCTAAAAAGGTTCTGGTAGTTGGTGCTGGTTATATCGCAGTTGAATTGGCTGGCATATTTCATAGTCTTGGTAGTGATGTATCTTTGATGATCAGACATGATAGACCACTTAGAAACTTTGATGAAATGCTGAGCAAGACTCTGTTGTCAGAGATGGAACGAATTGGGATTAAGGTGATTAAGAACTCGGTCCTGACCAAAGTTGAGGACATCAATGGAAAATACTAATTTTCAGATTACGGTAATGATGTTTGGAAGTTTAGAAGTCAAATCTGTAACAAGGAAGCTCTGGATGAATTAAGACTCAGGGCTCATTTTGCAGATAGTAAAGACAAGAGTTCCAATTAAAGATCCGTGGAGGGATTTGATTGCATCTTGACTGCTGTAGGTCGCAATCCGGCTGTGGAATCACTCAATCTTGACAAGGCTGGAATAAGTAGTACTGATGGTGGATACATCAAGGTGGACAAATTTTAGAATACGCTTGTAGATGGGGTTTATGCTATTGGTGACGTGTCTGGCCACGTATAGCTGACGCCTGTTGCCATCGCTGCAGGTAGACGTTTAGCTAATAGATTGTTTGGTGGAAGCTAGTTTAAAGATCAACATCTAGATTACAGCAATATTTGCAGTGTTGTGTTCTCTCATCCTGCTCCATTGGGTACTGTTGGTCTTACTGAAGCTGAGGCAAGGGAGAAATATGGCGAGGAGTAGGTGAAAATCTACCAGTCTTCTTTTACCAATTCATTTTACATGGTTGCTCCACCTGGTAGTGATAAACGCGTAAAGACAGTTTTCAAATTGGTTTGTGTTGGCTAAGAAGAGAAGGTTGTCGGTGTGCATTTGTTCGGAATGGGATCAGATGAAATTCTATAAGGCTTTGGCGTGGCTATAAAGATGGGAGCCACTAAGGCAGATCTGGACGAAACCGTGGCTATACATCCAACTGCTGCTGAAGAGCTAGTAACAATGACTTGATATGATAAACAAAAAGGGAATAAATGGGATTCTACTTAATTTATTAATCTAAAAATATTTCACCTTCAATAAGTCAGGACGGCCGATAACCTTCAGTGCCTAAGGACTAATCAATCCAGATAATCATAACTGCCATCGTAATCTTTCCCATCAGATGAAGATTTAGGGATGAATTAACTGAAAGAATCGTAATCTAAGCCCTTGGAGTAAGGTTCCTCTGAATGGGAAGATTGGGCAGATTGGCTGTGAGGGGAATTCAGAGAATCGATATCTTCGTAAAGTCCTTGAGCGAAACCAGGTGTCTTACCAAAGCCAAAATCAATATCAGAGTCCTGATCCTTTTTTGAATAAGTATCGCCAAAGCCATTATCACCATTATATTAAGACATTGCGCTCACCTTAGATACGGCAGGATAGCGCACAGTAGAAGCGATGGCACTACTACGGTAAGGGCCAGCGGAAAAGCGAGAAGGGGCAGCAGCTGTTTAGCCGTATAGACCGTACATAGCATCAGCAGATAGTGTATAGAGCGCCAGGACAGCTAGGATAGATTTCATAACCATGATAGCAACGTTGATATTATTTACTTTTCGGAATATTTTCTCTTTATGATATTGCAACGCGTAAAAGAAAATTGAATCGAACTTCAGAGTTTAAATCTTGATGTGATCAATACGATTCGCGTTGTAAGGGGCAGCTTTCCCACGCTTAAAGGGCCTTTTACCACTATCAGCATCATCTTTATCTAAAAACAGCAATACACTGGATATTATAGAGAACGATATGATTAGACTGGTACTGATACTTTTAATCTCTTTGCAAATTGTCTTTACTGTTCCTGTAGAGACTAGTGATGCTGATGATCTGTCTGATGTAATCGAATCTGATAATGCCGATCATGCTTGGAGTCAAGACGCGTACGTTGAGAGCGCGCTGGATCAGTCTCTTGATGAACTGATCAGTAGTATTTAGGGAACAAGTGAAGAAACTGGAAAACTGCTCACCTTGATAAAACTGGAAAAGTCGCTTCGGCAGTGTTCTGCAGTTGAAGATGGGCTGGGAAATTATCAAGTACCGCGCGATGTCTTCAATAAAGACGCTATCTCTGAGCAGTATCAATGCGATTACTCTATGGATCAATACTTGAAGCACTACAATGTTCTCACAGGATTTGAGCCAGTTATTAGCTAGGTTTTCGATCCATCGTATGCGTTAAAGCAAGTTCGCCGTGATATCGACGCGACACACGCGAAAATTCATCAACTGACTGGCAGAACTTCTACGTTGTCGTCATACAGAGCAGCTTTGAGAGCTACTAAGAATGTGTAAGACCGTGTCAGCTTAGCTAGAAGGTTGCCGCATATTGTCAATTATAGGAGTACTCACGCTGTATCGCCGATGAACCGTTTGACTAGAATATGATAAGCTTGTCCTTTCATCATGATAAATGCCCCGTTCAGCATATCGTACTTTCGCTTTAATGCTTTTGTTTCTGTTTCCATCCATGTACATTATTCGCACTTGTTAATTATTAGATAAAATCTATCTGCGGTGATAATATTTATATATATTTTTGAATGTCATTAAGATTTAACTGGCCCGAGTTCAATGAAGAGTTCTATGCATTTGCCAAGCTGCACATAGCGAAAGCATTGAATGATATCAAGAACGACGTTATATCAGATATAGAAGTAAATGATTTATTCATGGGCTCCCAACCTCCACATGCAGAGATTATAGAGATAAGTTCCTTGGAGTTGCAAAGGATAAAGGGAATTTTAAAGGTATCGTACAGCGGCGATGCATTTATCTAAATTAAAGCTAAAGTTTAAATCAATCCTCTAAGTCGCCTACACCATCAGCAATAACATTCGCTCCTTCGCACTGGCGCTAGAGCTGCGTATAAACCATTGGTACTTCCTCTGGCTTTAACGATCTCACAACTGGAGTTAAATGCCATTATGTCTGTTGCTTATAGTAAATAGAATGGGTTGACGGTTAACTTCAAGAACGATCCATTGCAAGGACTGAAGATTACCAGTACTTTTGATGAATTGGGAGTTAATGAATTAATAACTAAAGAGATTACAGAGCGGATCAGAAGTACTTTATGCGACGTGCTGCCAGTCGTTCTCCATCAGCTTAGCCTTGGCTGGAATAAGAATTACTCGACTAGTGGTGCATCTTAGTCTGACAATATGAAATAAAAGTCTGAAGTTACATCACCATTATCATCATCTTAATCTCCCCAGTTGTCCAGTATGAATGTCCTTCCTTTAAGGGAAAAAAAGTTGAGACATGTTAGAAAAGATGGCAATGACTCGGCTAGTAACTATTCTGGATCTGTTCACTCTGCCACTGTGTTTGGTCTAGGAAGTGCAAAGAAGATGCTACCATTACCGTCCATCTCCAATCTGTAAACACAAACTTAGACTGGTATTGCGTATGCCTCATCAGTGCCTAATCTCGCTAGAAAATCTGTTGCAGTGTAGAATAATCACCAAAGGAAGCCATCTTTGAGTATAAACACAGATTTAGGGGCATTCAGTGTAGCTGGGATTGGTTTGGCTTCTGCTACACCTTCGGTATTGGCCAATGCATCATCTAATGCGAAAACGCGTAACTCGAGGATCATTACGCGTGACATGTCGCCTTTGGAGTGAATAATTGTTGTATGTGTTCTGGCTCTGCATCGTTCTCCTAACTTGTATCCTCCCTCGTTAGACGCTTAGCTCTCCCGCTATGGTTTTTTTTGATAAATAAAATGGTTGCACATATCTCTACCGCATGGTGTTGTGACAATTAACAATAGAACTGCTAGAATTTTATCTCGCCGTGGACATTTCTTCTGTAGTTTATTTATCTCTTGCTTTGTTCAACCGTTTTAAACATCAACGTCGTTTCAAATTTCCTTTACTCTGTGCATTGTGCAATATTCAACGCGTTTAAGAGAGATATTCGTATTCATAACTTCTTATGAACAAGTACTAAGTGGTCAAGATACTGGGTGATGGCTCTTTTGGTCAAGTGCTACTTGCAAATATAAAGAACTCCAATGCCCATTCTACTAATACGCGTCAGGTGGCGATCAAGAAAATGAAGAAGACTTTCAAAGACTGGGAGGAGTGCTTGCGTTTGCGTGAATTGAAGACTTTGAAGAGACTCAACCACATCAATATTATCAAGCTGAGAGAAGTAATTAAGGAGAAGAACTAATTATACTTTGTGTTTGACTATATCCGCTGTGGCTCCTTGTATGATCTGATTCTGAAACACGATCATTTGGATTGGAACTTCAATTTGGTTTCAATTGTTTCTGGCAGCATTTTGGATGGTTTGAGTTATATGCACGCGAATGGAATATTCCACCGTGACTTGAAGCCTGAAAATATACTGGTTGATATATCTGGTGATCTGCTGCATACAATGAAGGTAAAAATTGCTGACTTTGGACTTGCGCGTTTTATTGGAGATCCGAGTCCACTTACATAGTATATCGCTACTCGATGGTATCGGGCACCCGAGATTATTTTAAAATTTCAACAATATGATCAGTCTATTGACATATGGGCTTTTGGCTGTATATTGTACGAAATGGTGACTTTGTAGCCACTGTTTGATGCTCAAACTGAGATTGACATGTTGCATTAAATATGCTTGAAACTTGGTGGTCCGAGTGATTTATAAGTTATTGACATTCAATTAAAAGAAATCGAGCTTTTGACAATGCTTAAGAAAAAGTATCCTGTCTTAAGGCATTAAGTTGATTTCAATCGGCAATCGCAATAGTATCAATAATCTATTCCGCCATTCAAAGCTGCTGCGTCGACGGAATTGACGCGTCCTCCATTCAGTGGATTCATTAATAGCTGCCTTTAGAGTTGCATCAGATGGCAGCCTTAGGAAAGATCTTCTGCCTAATAATTGCTACAAAGTCCAATGTTTAAGCCATTTATTGTTCACAAAAAGTAACTCTCGGCCTCTAGTACGCATATTCCCAAAGAACTAGCAAACATCTCTTAAAATAGCCAAACGGTATCAAAGGTTCAGAGAGATGCCAATCCTAATCGTATGGTGTGCGAAGTCCCAGAAAGTCCCATTTCTCTTATTGAACGTGTTGCTGAAGACATGGATACAGAGAATATTGGCCAAATTGCTCCTAGAAGACTGTTTGACAAAGAATAGTTGAGACAGTTGGCTTCAAAGCAACAAGCGAACACGTTTAATTAGGATTATCTACCGACTAACGCGTCTAAATCTAAGTTGCTTGCACAAACACAAGCACCTTATATTGACAGCATGCATGGCGATATGTTGAATGTAAGTCACTCTCGAGAAATTGGCCAATTACCTGCGCAAAGTACGGTAAGACAAACAGTTTATGATTCCTCCGGTGAAGTCTATGCTTTGTTAAACCGTGGTAGATCATCCGTTAGACGTTGAACGGAATTATATCATAAACTAACTCATTTTGGATGTGTGTGCACAATCCATCGCAGTATAGCTTTAACCTTTCGTAATTCCGTGTCTATCAGTTGCCTATGCAGCGCCACACGCCCCTTGAAGATCAGTGATACCGTTTACTCATTATCGGACATATCCAAGTGATAAAAGTATCATCTTATAGCTCTGGAGAAGATGAGAATAAGTATATTAACATAAATTTATAATTCATCGTTTGAGAAGTCATATTTTACCATTGTAAGTAAAGTTCTAGGCCTCCAGTGTTGATCAACATCTTAAATAAGGGGCGGACGGTTCTTTAGCGCCCAAAAATTTGATAAGCCAGCTGCGATATCTAGATATTATACACTGAGTCCACCATCATTCGACGTAGCTGAGCCTTATGGATTCCTTTAGCTTTACTGACGCCTAAAGCTCTATGGCTGGATAGTGTAAGTACAATACGTTGCATTGTCGCGAAATCATCTTTATCAATATCCCACGTGTGTAGAAAGTAAAGATGCGATGCCTTTCACAAGAACTGAATCCCCTACAATGTACCTGCCTCAAGTTAATGATTCCATTTTAGAGTAAGATAATTTCAATGTTCTGTCTTTTGATTTTGACACGCTGCTGAACAATACTAGCTGGGACGATGCGCCATCTCGAACTAGCTCCCCGAATTCCGTGTTGTTTTCGCACCAACAACAATATCCAGGCTTCTATCTGGAATCTGGCGGCGACAACGCAAAGACTGATCTTTTGGATAATAAAGATTACGGCAATTCCAATATCTCCTCTGATATGAGATCCAATACCATCTATCAAGTTTACCATCAAGTTGATATCTCCGCTAATTCGCTCACCGTGGCCCCTGACAAAGTTAATTCAACGCTCCCCCTCCAAGGGGCGAATCCGTTTGGGCGTTTGATTAGAACGCGTTCTGGATAAAGCTACTAATCAAATGTCGCTGATAACACTACTTTTACTAATCATGCCACGTTAGCTGATGTAAAAGCATTCTAGAATGACGATGATCGCGATATCGAGTTTGATGACGAGAAGCTGAGTTAAGAATCGGTCGCCTCTAGGGGTACTGGGCATGATGAGAGCAAGTAAAGTGTTAGAATACAAGCGGAAGACAGTTTCAGTATTCGCACGGACCAGTTTGGATATCTTGTCGTGTCAAGCTCTCTGCGTCAAGCTGACGTGAAATTAAAGCACACTCTGACTAAAGGCTGTGATTTGCTGTCTGTTGAAGATGCTTTGACGCGTTATCACCCAAAGCCATTAAGTCAGTTGTAGCTTTATGTCGAGGAAGGAGACTAACTACTTGATTCTGTGAAGGTACCCAAGCCTCCAAATGCATTTATAATTTACCGCAGTTGTCGTCACAAGGAGCTGAAGCAGAGCTGTGTACGTCAAATCATCTCCAGAGTAGTGGCCAAGCTGTGGAAATTGGAAAGTAAGCAAGTGACTGAACACTACCAGACTATTGCAAAGCTGCTGAGAGAGGAATACAAACGCTTTTACAGTGATCCTGAAAATTTACGCCGCGACTGTAATCCCCTACAATCTAATGTTGGTGTTGTGAGAACTCCAAGATGATAATATGCTGTGATGCGATAGAATTGATAGAACTAACATGATACCCACAAAAACACCGACAATATCAATAATTAAATAATGAAATGAATTCACGTAATTAATAGAAATAATGAATAGAAATGTGAAAAGTTTCCCTTTGTTTGAATGTGCTGCAAGTTAAACGCCCGTTTCCATCGTTTCAATTTCTGTATTAGGTCGATTCATTGATTGATTGATTAACAAGTCTATTGTTGCTGTTTAACATTCGGAATCGATTCTACAACTAGATTCTATAATATAGGTTTCTACAAAGATAAATAAATGAGTGTAGGCTTCCTTGTTACTTTTCTGCTGTCGATAGTTATAAGATGTAATGGAGCACCGAATACTAAATCTATGAGTGAGTTCCCATTAAGCAAGCGTACTGGATACCCTGTGTGGATATCCTCAACATTGTTTAATTCTGAGCAGATGGATGGAATGAGCGTTACTGTTACTCTATGCCTTGGAATGTGCTTCGCTGTGCCAATGGTGGTGGCGTTATGGAGATTTTCATGGCTCATGTACAACATGATAATGGCTAATCAAGTATAAATCAGATCAAACTCGTCCAGTACTAAAGATTAGAATGCCTCGAGACATGGCGGAATAGTTGAGACAATTGAGAAATCTTTTCCGTTTCAAGGTGTGCTATTTGGGGGTGATCATGGTAAGACTGCCACGCAGAGAGGTGCTTCTGAATCTGATTTTCTCTCTAAGGATTATAATCTGGTTGCAGACTCTACGATATTTGATTGGAGATTTATAAGTCTGTAGGCGGTACTTTTATCATACATTATAGTCACAGTGTGGGCATGTGTTGCATTTGGTTTGATCGGAGCTGGTAAACTTTGGTCATGTGTGGGTGCTCTGCATAACGTGTGTGAACTGATGCTCATCATGACACTGTAGGCAACTTCATTCACGAGATTCTCCATAAAGAAGGGCACTGTGATAGTGATGGTTTATTATACTTTGACAGAGTTTATTGTCATGCTTTTACCCGCTCCTTTAGATGCCATATACTTTAAATGGTAAGGATTGATCCTGGATTTCACATGGTACCAACTGTTTAAATCAATGATGAACTCTCAAGATCCCCTGATGATCAAGTAAAGAAAATGCTGTAAGTCGGGGTGCTGGCAATTGTTGTCCCAGGCGGGCTTTATACACGCGATTGGCAACATTCTATCTACTGTTGTGCATCATCCATGCGCGTTAGTTGCATTCCATCTCAGCTATTGCCTCTGCTTTACGCTACTTGCCTCATGGCTTGTTCTTCATACAATGCGCCCAGCAATTCCGTTTAAACGCGACAAGACTCTTGTATGGAAAGTTGCAACCTCTATCATTGCTAGTACTCTTACTATGGTCGCTGGTCTGATTACTCTTTAAATGTAATGATATAGGTAAGACGTTGGACCATGAAATGCTGCAGTATTAAGAAACTTTGTATGATAAGAATAGAATTGAAATAATAAAGAAAATAAAAAATTATGTAAATACGTAAGTTTATAATCAGTAAGTAGACACTCATGCTTATACCTCACGCTCGACACGACGCTTCCAGCTGCTTAGAGGACCACGATCGTTCAACATCTTGACATAGGCACCATCAGGCTACAGCTTACCTTCCTGACGCTTAACAATGTACTCCTCACGATCCAGCGGAGTGAATCCCCACTTGCGCGAGATGATGATCTTTTATCTGCCAGGAAACTTGAATGTAGCTCTGCGCATAGCCTCAATGACAGTAGCCTTGTTGTTGTCCTTAGTACGCACACTAAAGATAATCTGTCCAATGTCAACACGCGCCACCTTACCGTACGGCTTACCGTAAGCACCACGCATACCAGTCTGCAATCTATCCGCACCTGCACAGGACAACATTTTGTTGATTCTCAGCACGTGGAATGGGTGCACACGAATACGCATGTGGAAGGCGTCCTTACCAGACATTCTGGTAATGTATTTGTTACATGCGATACGTCCAGCTTCCAAAGCCTCGGAAGACAATTGCTCACGCTCATCAGACACCAAGTGGATAGTCAGAGGGAATTCATCAACAGATGCCTTCTTCTTTCCCAAGTCGTAAATACGCAGCTTCGGGTCTGGCACACCGCGACAGAAGCGAGATTTTGGGTAAGGCTTATTCTTACAGTAACGATAACAACGTCCAGGACGGCGACCCATTTTTAATCTAAATTTCGTTAGTCTTTCTGGTGTTATTAAGGATAGATAGTGAATGAAATCAGTCAGCGACGTTCAATCAAAAAGCAGGAAAGATCGAAAGAGAAATTTTCGTCAACCGACCGAAGCGCGTCTCTGCTTACGTAATCAAAAGAAACGAGCTGACCAATCACAGATCACCAACAAGAAGTTACTGTGGGCCTGTGTAAGGCATAGTTAGATTAGGTGAGTGATGGGCAGAAGTCTTTATTATTAAAATTGCGATAGAAAGTGGCCATTATAAGTATTTAAAGAAAAAGAGAATTACATATTGTTCATATCACCCACGCGTACACAGAAGTTTGACCAGAGATCGATCACCTATCAGATGAGAATAGGCGACAAAGATGAGGAGCTACGATAATACAACCACATTACATTGATATAGCACGGAGGAGGCAGTCTTGCGTTTATTATTTAGAGAGATATACTAGGAGGAGAAGATATAGTCGGAAAGACACCGGAGATAGACAGCAGAGGACCGTTAGAAGAGGAGACGTTCCGAGCAATGGTACCAATTAAGAGCATAGTCAATTGAGCAGATTAAAAGAACAAGCAATATAGCAAGATCCAAATGCAGAGTAATACAACTTGTCCGATTAAGAGCCAGCGAACATTTCACATACACATATGAGCTTATAAAAAACATTGTAAGGTTAGTACAACCTAAATTACAGATAGCTTACCTTTAGCTGCGGGCCTTGTTATGAATTGGGTTAGTATTAATCCTTCTTGCATCATCACTTTATCACTGACGAGGAACATCTGAATTATGTTGTGAATGTATCACTCAATCCACCTTGTTTCAGACGTAAAAGCCTTGTTAATCAATCGACATTCAGGAACATATAAGCCAGCATCATCGCAGTCAGTCATTGTAACATCAAGGCCGCAGCTAAAGTACCTACACTCTACAGATGACAGATCAGATACAAACATGACCATCGGTCTTTTTTTGTATTTTTCTATTTTATAGTATTTTTTTGGTATTTTTATTTTTTTGATTAGATTTTTTTTGTACTTTTGTATTTTTTATTATATTATACTACGTTTGTTGCTGTGTTATAGCTGTCGTTGTCGTCGTAGTAGTTGCTGTATCGCTCCCGTCAACATTAGCAGTGGCCAACCAGATTACTTTCGTACCTACACAAACACACATAATGAAACTATGAGACATTGTCAAAACACTCTATAAAACTTACTCTGATCAGGCCAACTTCTAAAACTTTTCCCACAAGGCAGACCAACGCTTACTCGACTTACCAGCTCTGCAACGCCTAGTGAAGAAGCTCATCGTTGCATACTGCGCAGCTTACAAGAGAGGAACCTTGACTCTAGCTCGACGTGTAAATACTGTCTTACCATGTATCATCGGTATCTTCTTCCTTACTTTCCCACGAGCAAGCGCCTCCTTTGATACCCTTTCAGGCTTTGCATCACGGAGGATGTCAAAGTCTTCCAGGTTATCAGGTGTGACAGAATGCCATACTCGGGAAAAGCAGCGTCGACCCTCCTTCGTCATCAGCGTGCTCTACCATTTTTCTGCTGCTTGCCTGCGTATCATCTAATCAGTGTGTCCGTTGATTGAATAACCAGCCTCACCACGCTTCATGGCGTAATGAAATGCACCAGCCTAGTCAGATTCACCGATAGGCTCAAACAGTCTCACTCTCCTAAGCGCAGCGTAGCGGTATCCCTCCATTTAGATACCCGGATTAGAACAAGGCACAGGAAGCCGGCCAGTCTCAAACCATCGAGATTTTGGTTTCGCTAGTGAGATACCTGGCCGCAGAATAACGGTAGGAGCAGCTTCAGATTCAGGTCCAGAGGCAGCAGCAGCAGAGGACGAATCTTCTTCAGCAGCAGGCGTTGCAGAGGCAGCAGAGGACGAGTCAGCAGAGGTCTTACAAAGTGAAGCCACTTTCGCCCCAAAGTCTTGGCTGTTTGCTTCGCATACTCTCATGGACAGCACTCCCGTCACTGACACAAAGTTCAGCACATGTCTGGGAGGCGGAGAAGCATATGCTAAGCTACTAAGACCACGCTACTTGCTGCGTACTCGAGGGGTTCCGGGAATAGTGGAGGTGGATGTGGAGGTTATAAGTGGAGGAGGTGGAGGTGGAGCCTTCCGGAACGCCCAGCAAGCAGCAGCACCATAGCAGACTCTGGCCTAAGCGGCGGCGCCAAACAAATTCATTTTATCAAATGTGTCAATAGTTGTGGTTGTAGTCATATCTGTATAACTAGTTTCCGTGCGCAAATCTCCAGCAATATACATTTTTTTTCATAAATGTGTAGAGCCAGGAGGATAAGAGTAAGTGGGAGCTCAACTTTCCGCTTTGTGCATTGTTCGATTGTTTGTCTCCCTCTGTTTCAAAAATCTGAAACGCGCGTTCCTCCAATGCCATAGCTATGACGTCACTATTAGTTCTAGGCCTGTATTTGATGTAAAGAAGCTGCTTTAAATATCAATGTTGGATACTGCACAATCTATGATCAAATGAGATGGGGGAGACAGTTCAAGATTAAAATCAAGCAAGATCCAATCATTCAATCTATAGCAAGCTCAAGTTTAATAGTCTTTTCATATTCATTTACACTTACCAGCTTCGCGCCGTCTCGGTTCAAATGCTAAACCATTTGGAGTTGATAAAGTTGGAGATAGAAGCAATTTCATGAGATATCTGTTTCTGCTTATCTCTTTTGCCATGTGCAACATCTTCATAAAGTCGCCATATCAGATCCACGATAGAGTGGGCAGGTAAAGAAGAGCTAGATTGATTAAGAGGATCATTCGGGATTGAGACTTTCTGCTGCATGACTAAAGCAAAAGGATTCTGTAATCCCGCCGACGTTACACCATGAGTCAATGCTATTCCTCCGCCTAGACTTGAGTTGGACGTGTACGCAGAATCAGGCGAATCATTCTTATCCTCCGCAATCTTCATACCATCTAGAATTTGTGCAAAAGCTTGCTAGTCAACCTGACTGCCACTATGAGCCGCCACATACGCGTCTCCACATACCAGAATATTTTTTATGGCCTCCAACACCTTTAATACAATTCGATCATCATTACCCCCGGTGATTGAGTGCGATATCATTTAAGCTAATGGCGGCAACATACCCTCTTAGACAAGGAAGCTGATCTGACTATATTCTTAATTCAAGCAGGCGTTACACAACGCCCAACATGCTTCTCTCTTGATTCTGTAATCTGCGTTACTCACAATATCGATGAGCTTACTGATTATGAGACCATTCTGCTCACTCATAACGGCATTCACCTGAGATTCTGTGCCAGCTGTTATGTTTGATATTATGAGGCATGTCTCCTTCAATACTGTATCATTCTTGGGATATTGGAGCAAATGTAATAGCCTAGGCAGAACACCAGCATCTATAACTTGCTGAGTCTACACATCACTTCCACTAACTATATTGATGAGGCATCTAAGAGCTGGTACTTGCACCTAACTATTCGAATAGGTACACAGCTATCCAATCTTTCGACATAAATTCACATCCACAATAACCTGCTCATAATCCTCATGGATACCTCTTAGTGTTCGTGATAAGGCCCAGCAAGCATCCATTAATACTTCATCGTCACAATTAACAGTGTCGGGAGAGCAACACATTAACACCTGAGACAGAACAGGGAGTGCATAATTAATCAATGTCCAATCCATAGTAGCCGTCCCATTACCACGACAAAAGTTACTCAATACCCAAATACATATGCGAAGTGTATTCAAAGTATATTGCCTATCTTTACGAGGACTGGTCGGATTTGAGAGAGGTTGATCAATTTCAAATGCCGCAGACTTGGTCACAGAACTGAGACTATCAGGGGCCGTGGAAGGCGCAGCAGCAAGAAAACTGTTCATCTCCTCGACAATTAAATCTACGAGCGGTTACAGTGCACCAGCATCCAATACAGCACTTCTCATCTCAATACTATCACCTGCGATATTACCAAGACACCAGACACTCTGCTCGCGTATCCCTTTATGTGGACTCATCTGAACCAAGTTTACCAGTTTCGGTATAGTGCCACAATTCACTACAGCTCTAGTTTATCCATTGTTGCCCGCAGCAACATTAGTTAATATCCAAGCCGCTTCAAATTAAGTCTCGGGATCAGAGTCACATGATAGTAAATCAGACACAAGCGGAATAATATTCACAGCAATAATCTTGTCAAGAAACGGCTAAATATCATCATGAGCCAACAACTTGCGCAGATAAATTAACTCTTGCTTCCTTTTATCTTCACTACTATGTTACAATGATGTTTTAATCTTTTCCAATTATTCTATGGATAAATCGCTCAACTACAGCCTCGCATCATCATCACCGTTAGTATCAGTTGCAACACCTCCTCCACTCTGTCTAACTCTCACATCACTCATTTTTCGACACAGGAAATCCAATTCATCTGCTTCCTTACTATGTTACTTTAATGACATTATTTCTTATGTTTATCAATCAATTTAAAGTATACTATTATTATTATTATCGATCAAAGAATGAGTTAAAACTGCAATTGATAAGTATAATCAGTCGCTGTAACAATGGGACTGAAAAGCGTTTGACGAGAAACGGGTCACTCACTCAGTCGGACGGGCGTCTCTCCGATCAAACGGTGGAAGCGTCACCATCGCAATCAGTCAGAAATTCAATTTCTCTTGTTGCGCCACCTTTGCGAGACCGCTAAACTAAATTTTATTTGAAACAGCAATAATAATAATGGCTTAATCGTAGTTTTTTGTTGTTAAAGTTTTAAAGTTAGAAGAGATTATTGAATATGCAATAAAGAAGAGTCTTGTCATTTTTAATAGGCAGTACTGTAGCACTACATCATTTCAAGGCAAACAATATATAGTAATTCATCTCAACTAACAGGGCAATCGCTACTTGAGGAAAAAAGGGAAATGTCTACCCACGGATTAAATGACGTAAAGGCGATGAAAGGGAGGGAAGCACGACGATGCCTGAGAAGATCGGCTCTGAGTGGCGAAATGAAGATCGCCATTCTGATTGGTCTACAGCCGACGACAATTCGTCAAATCACACGCGGTCGTAATTTAAAAATGGTCATTGTCCTTCCACTTGCTTCTGTTTTCCTCTTTTCATATATCTTACGCAATTGAATAGTATCTACTACATACTAGTCAGCTTGATATACAATACAGTGAGGTACGCTTGTGTATTTATATTCAATGATCTTTTTATATTTTTGCATCGTGAATGGTTATGTGTAGATTTGATAATAGCATCGTGTCTCTAAGCAACACAATCTTTTTAATCTCAGACGACAGTAATAATAGTATTAGTGGTGGGTGATATAATAATCAAAATGAATAATAATAGTAATAGTAATAACAACAGTGGTGATAGTACTGACAAGAGTAATCGAAGAAATAGTGGAAGCGGTGGTAGTTATTATAGCGATGGACGTCAGTAGGCGTAACCATTAGGTGATCAGCCATTACCGGTGAATTAAAGCCGAGGACCTCAATTGCAAATCTTCTCCTCTTCATATCCAGCTGGTCTATATGGTAGTTCGTAGTAATAATAGTAATCTTAAATTCCACAATAGTATTAGGGTGGAAGATCGTACAATCAGCAGTAGCAGTTTTAGTAGCAACACGGTGGCGGGGGATAATAGCAGTACAATCAATATCGTCCACCTTATCAACCACATGGTCAATAACAGTATCAGAGTGGTAATCGACCTCCGTATCGACCGTAGTACTATCAGTAGCGTCGTAATCAGTAAGCATAGTTTGCTGCTCCTGGATTTTATGGTCAGAGTGGAACACAGCCGCAGTATTATCCACAAGGACAGTAGTAATAGTAGTAATTTGGTGATCCCATGGTGCAGAATGCTGGTCAAATGTACTCTGGATCATTGGAATAATAATTTAATTAGGCAATGACATTTGATTAGTAGTAGCAATAGCATGCTATGAGCTCTTTGAACACTGGACGTCCTCAGTCTCATCGTCAGCCTGCTTTGTATCAACCTCAGATGTAATAGCAGTATCAGTAGTAGCAGTAATAGATGCCTGGTTAGCGTCCTGCGTTCAACAATTAGCAAGGCCGTAATCGATTGGAAAATGTTCAATTTTTGTGGAACTAGCCTTCTTAACCACAACAACAGGATTTCCAATAATTTTAGGATGATCCGGTGTATGGCAGTGGTGATTTGGGATCCTAGTCGCAGTTGTAGTCTAATCCGCTATAGCAGCAGCAGTCGCGTAAAGGAAGTGACATTAGTGGTCTGAATAGTACCGCGTCTGCTTTCACGCCTTTGGGGACCTCTAGTTACACTTCCTTAAGCAATATCGATTCTGGTCCATCTGGGGCTCGTACAACAAGTGGTGTTACTCCAGATTTCTCTGCCGTGAGACATGACTCTTAATATGGCGGGCCTGGAAGTGGAAGAATTAACTTGAGCACTATCCATCAGTAACAGGTGCAGTTTGGCAGTAATCCATCTATTACGCCTTCATCATCTTTTGGTGTGCCTCAGCTGAATATTTCGTCCACTTTCTCATCATAGCCGCAATTGGAAAAGTAGCAGTAGGCACCGGTCGGTAAGTAGATTAGCAGTGATAAGTCATTGCAGTCCCAGGATTCTGATAGCCTTCATCCTACAAGACCTGGATTTGGTATTAAAGGTCGCAAAATCAAAACTAAAGTCAATTTCTTTGAGTTTATTACGATCCCGGGTGGTGACATTCATTAATATTGTTGCATCACTGAACCGACACTGCCTCCTAATTTGAGTAGAAAAGTATTTGAGGCGACGATCAGGATGATTTTTTAGTCCAAGGCTGCTGGTGGTGTTAAGTTGTCATCTGGATTGCAGGATGTGTTGAAGAATCTTATTTACGATGGCAGACAGACTGTGTACAGTTGCGCTGAAATTGAGCTTGATGAACTGGCCTCATTTTTGGGTGATAGCGTTCAAAAGACTGATGGTAGCGTATCATTTGACATTTTTATGGTTGATGAGAATCCGATCAAGTTTGAGTCGGTATCCTTTAGTGAAGACGCGTTCAAAGACACTTACCATCGAAAGATTACCATCACTTTAGAATCTTAGGGGAAAATTGATATGACGGAGCTGTCCTCATTCGTTGATGGTAATACCAGCAACAAAGCTATTGCATTGTCTCCTTCATCTGAGAACTCTGATGGATCATCTTTGCCAGCATTGCGTGCTTTGGACACTTTAATGAGATACAGACCGTCTATGCTCTTGACTTCTATCGGGCGCTCGTTCTTCTCTCGCAATGAAGTAAGACCGCTTGGTGATGGTACTGAATGCTGGCTTGGTTACCACTAAGGCATTGTTGCTGGTAGAGGCAAGATGATGTTGAATATCGATATTAGTGCCACTGCATTCTATGAACCGGGTCCACTGTTGGTTTTCGTTGCGCGCCTTTTCGGTAAGAAGAATGTTGATGACTTTGCCAGGATGACTTTGAGACAGAGAGAGTTTGAGAAAGCTGATCGAATGGTTCGCGGTATCAAGATTGCTGTCAATCATCGCGGTGAGATGAGAAGAAGATACAGAATTTAGGGATTGACGAGAACTGCCGCTGATTCGACGTACTTTGACTTTGCGGAGAATGTGAGCCAAGATAATAAAGATGGCGTTGCAACATCCAGATCGATATCTGTCGCTGAGTATTTTGCCTCCCAGTACTCTGTCAATCTCAAGTATCCTTAATTGCCTTGTGTACGCGTTGGGAATGGTTCAAATCATGTATATCTACCACTGGAGTGCTGTGATATTGTGCCAGGTCAGAGATACATGCGCAAATTGAACGAGACTCAGACTGCATAGATGATCAAGTTGACGTGTCAGAATCCAGAGCGACGTGCCGTAAAGATTTCACAATCTCTGGAGGAGATGGGAATATCAGAGTAAAGTGTTGGTGGCGGTGGCCGTTATGGTAGTGGTGGAGGTGCAGCGACAAAGTCTAAGCCAGCATAATCAACTGCTGGCTAGAAGCTACTCAATTCTGAAGATGCCAAATTTTTCTCCAAGTATGGAATAAAGCTGTCCAGTGAAATGATGACTGTGCCTGCTCGTGTCCTGGAACCTCCTACACTCTAGTATCATCCGACTAGTAGAGACCCGTTGATAACTCCGCGTGATGGCTCTTGGAATTTGCGTGATAAGAAGGTTGTTTAGCCTGCGACTCTGCACTCTTGGAGTATTGTCTGCTTTGGTACTCCTTCAGATATGCCACAGGGTAAGATTGACTTGTTCCTCCGCGAAATGATCACCACCTGCCGTGATACTGGTCTAATGATTACGAATCCGAATCCACCTGCGCTTTACGGAGATCCTTCAGGTAATATTGAGGCAATAATGTAGGCTGCTTGGAATGCTGCCGGAGAAGCTGTTCAGGCGTATCCTCAGCTCATTGTTTGTATTCTGCCCAACACTGGCGTCAATCTGTACTCTGACATTAAACGCGTTGGCGACACTATTCTTGGTGTCCCTACTCAGTGCATTTAGGTGAAGCACACCTTATAGCCAAAGAAGCAGTATTGCGCTAATGTTTGTCTGAAAATCAATGCCAAGCTCGGTGGTGTCAACACTTTTATTGTCAAGAATCCAATGATAAAAGGCGATGAAGGTCTTCCTTGGGTGTCTGATGTGTCCACAATGATTGTCGGTGCTGATTTGACTCATCCTGCCCATGGCGAGAGTAAGACTAGTGGTAGTGTGTGTGCGCTTGTTGGCAGTCTTGACCGACTGGCTAGTAGGTATTCTGCTTCGGTGAGACTTTAGCCTGCTAGAAAGGAGATCATTTTGGATCTGGCCTCAATGATGCAGGAACTGTTGAAGGAGTTTTATCTGGAGAATGGCAGCATCGCCCCGCAGCGCATCTTATTCTATAGGGATGGTGTTAGCGACAGTCAGGCGCATGAGGTGACGCTTAAGGAGGTGCAGATGATCAGAGAGGCTTGTGAGGCACTGGAGCCAGGATACAAACCTCAGATTACGTATGTTGTGGTTTAGAAGCGACACCATACGCGCGTATTCACCACAAATCCTAAAGATGCTGATAAATCTGGTAATATTCCTGCAGGTACGGTGATTGATTCTCACATCACTCATCCGAATGAATACGATTTCTATCTGTGCTCGCACGCTGGCCTTCAAGGTACTTCTAGACCAACTCATTACCGTGTGCTGCATGATGAAAATAAGTTCACTCCGGATTTAATCCATGAACTAACTTATCGTCTCAGCTACACTTACTGTCGCTGCACCCGCAGCGTGTCATTAGTTCCTTGCGTTTATTACGCTGATCTGCTGGCTTAACGCGCCCGGTATCATATGCGTGGCCAGCAGAATCTGAGTAGCTAGTAGTCTTTTGCACAAGGTGGACCAACAAATGGGAGTTCTCATAGTGGTGGTGATCAATTGAATCTGCAATAGTAGCAATCGCTGAGAGAAAGATCTTCTTCTAGTTTGGAGAAGGTGCAAGATCCAGATGCTGCCAAGTAGTAAATTCAGCGCTCATCCTAGTCTGAAATGGATGCGCATATGGCCAAGATTCTGTCCAACTCCCTCGTTCCTGTTAAACCAGAGCTGAGCAAAGTGATGTATTTCATGTGAAGGCAGAAAAGTGCTTATAATGGAAGGTGATGATGAATGTTTTGTGTCCCTGCAAAGTGTTGTTAAAGAAGTGATTGAATGATCTTTTTGATTAGAATATATACTAAATTAGTTTTATTTAATATTCCATTATCGAGGTGCTTGCTTTAAGCCATACAAAATCTTGAATAGCCTTCCGCTTATATCCTACTTTTTTCACTACTTGGCTTGTATGGTTCTTCAATAATCAAACCACCAAGCCACAGATCACCAAACTCACGTGCCAGAGTCAACTACCGCCTTGTCAAATGTTAGCTTGCGTTGCGGAACAGAGGCTCTAAGCCGGATCTACCAACTTCTCGCGCCGCCCAGATCCTGAAAGTGGGATTTGAATCCCGCAATACATTCGTCGCGCTGATCTTAAAGATTCCAGACCTTCTTTCCACTTCATTATCGTGAGAAGCGATGCATCTGGATCCCAAGCCATAGTTCGACGCGTATGAAACTAGCACGCGCTATCCAAAGATTCTGCGTACCAAAGCATCTTGTACCAGCTACTCTGCATTAGTGCGAGAGTTAAGCGTCACAAAAGCTTCGTTGTGCTTCTTGCGGATGACGATGTACTGCGGATTATATACAGCCAATTTCTTGGCAATATAGTAAGGACTCAGGAGAAGGAGTTTCCAGCCTTTCTCCATCACAATAAACTGCAAGTTGGTAAATAAATAACTAAGACCCAGAGTACGAGTATATTTCACTGCTAACACTTTTTATAAATGCTTATAGAATTCCATTACTTAATTCCATACGCTTAATAACCAAACATGCACCAGTTGAAGATCTTTCACAGCGTTTCCTACAGCCATATAACTTAACTTTAAAGTAGGTAGAGTAAAATCATAATTTAGAACTAACCGGCTCAACCACAAAATAGATGATCTTGGTGATTCATCAAGGTTCAGCAAATTATCATAGCCTTATTGGGCGAATATATTAAAAGCTTATACGCAGATGGAGATCCATTAACAACTACTTAAAAGTCTTGTTATACTTATTCAGAATGACCAACATTGTACTTTTAAGCCAGTGCGGACTTCAAAATAGAAGTTCAGATTTAAGGGTGAGTTTTGAATATGAATAAATATGATCAAAAGGGGTTAAGGTTGTTCCCTATAAATCTGTCACAGATCCGTGCTCTACTAACTGTTTACGTTTTCGATGTTGCAGCCTTAAAAAAAAGAACTGACATTGCTACAGTGTTGGAGGCGGGTGGCTGTACTCCGCCACGACTTGATCGACTGCTGTATTAATCAAAAGTGGCGTTTGCGACTTGAATCTTGAAAGTGAAGCAAATATACTCAATAGTTGGCAGTTCTCTTGTTCAGATTCCTACACGCAGGCTATTAACGACAAGCCACTCCGTAATTGATCTCAATCGATCGAAGTCGCGATGTAGAGCATCTACACCGGTGGATATTTAAAGGACTTTTCCCCATATTATAAACAATATTATGATCGAAAAACGATCTCCACCGGCAGCCATTTAAGAGCTCGTAAATGTTACTGTTAAAGCCGGCGTTTTTCATAATCGACCGTTTAGCGATCTCTCTCTTTCTCTTCACACAAAACAACTACTCAAGCAGAGTTCATTGTAAAAGGACCAGCATGGTGTGAAGCTGAGGATATCGCTCTTGCTAAGGCTTGGCTTAGCACTTCTAAAAATTCAAAAGATGGTGTTAATAGAAACGCAACGCATACTGGGGGACGAATGAGTGATGCATTCAGAGCCAACTTGGTCTTAACTCATACTGCTGAAGTAGTAAAGTCTTTCCCTGAAAGAAAGTCTGATGCAATCAGCACAAGATGGTAGCATATTTCAAAAACGGTCCCTCTTTTTTAGTGGATGTTATGACAAGGTTGTTAATATGAACGTCTCTGGAACTAATGCTGGCAGCCAAGAATTTGTACCAAAAATTGGAGGATAATAACAAGAGCTTCGGTTACATGCATTGCTGGGAGATATTAAAGCATAAGAGTAGAAATTTGTCCATCACATTCACTCTGCTAGCTATACACTGCTTAGATTACTGTTGGGTTTCTCTTTCTCTGATCAATACTCTGCATCTATTGACCACTGGGATTTCATTTCTGCTTTTCTGCAGTTCAAGTTGAGGGATGTCGTCTACATAACGAAGAGAATGACACACCCGATAGTTAGACCACCAGTGCTGTGGCTTCCTCCGCCGACTCTCCATAGAGTAATACTTCATCTGAACTGGTTTTTGTCAGACAAACTGTTGCTAGCCGTCTCGAGTCCTTGGTGGACTTCTCTCTTTCGAGTTTGGTGACAGAGTGGAGTACGATTTTACAACGACGAAAGCTTACTGGTTGAAATTCAAGACGTAGCTATAACAATGCCACCATAAAACTGACTCCAGATACCTCCATCACCTATTTGGAATACTATGTTTGACTTCAGTAGCACCAAGATAAAGCTCCGACAGGGATGCGGAAGCAGCTATACAGTCTGCATCCAATTGTTGGATCTGGGTTTATGTGACAGGCTAATCAATACAGCATCACATTAACTAGTGGTACTACACTTTACAAAACACAAAGACATCAACGTCCTGCTAGGTTACTTCTAAGCGGCTCAGTGCCTAATTTATTCTGATGGATAGCGTTCATGCTCATTCTCAGTTGGTTTATTCTTGATATATGTCGTGGAGATGTCTACATTCGATTATTGGTTTGGCTCGTGAGAAGTAACTGCTATTTATTGTATTTCCACCGAGTATATTGACAAAATGAGAGACAAGCTTTATCAGTACAAGTATCATATAGTTGATGAAGTGTCCATGCTGGATTGCAATTTATTATGGCATTGGAATACTGTCCTTCAGTCAATTCATGATATGATTACGACTTTGGTGGCTGTCATCTTATAACATTTGCAGATTTTTAGCATCTGCGTCCAGTTGCCTCTCAAACTGTTTACCTACTCGGTTCATTATACTGGCATTAAATCTAAATCACCATAAGAACTCTATAACCGGATGATTTTGTGTACTGTGAATTCTGCTGATTCCTTTTTATTCTAAAAAATCATACAGCAAATAAGAAACCATAGTTGATTATAGTTGCAAACTATGATGATGGGGATTCTTCGTTTCGATTACTGTTCAGTCTCTCGGTGGCGGCTTAAATTAATTTTATGGAAAATGGATGAAATCTCAGATTCGGCTTCAAAGACTGCATTATGTGATATCCTGAATGAGTTCAAATCTGCCAAGTAATTTTATGGCTATTCGTGCATGTATTTCTTCAAGAGACTCAAGTAATTAGGCTATAGTAATATGAACTTGTTAATCATAGAAGACTTGATCAGGGATTACTGGCACAAGGATGGTTTGCAAGAGCTGAAACTGAACAAGATCAAGGATTTTTTGGTGGAGCCTAAGATGTAGAATAATTCATATCCTACAAGGTAGATTAGTTCTCGATAAGTATCCAAGAAGGCCATAGTAGAGGTCGAGCCAAAAATTTAAGAGTTCTAAGTGCATAATGGCGTCAAAGTTTTTGGCTTGAAAGGACTGTCTGTATCAGAGCTTCAGAAGAGCTCTAAATTCTTTGGTGTTGCACGCGTATCGCCTGGTACAACAAGATCTGATGCAGACGCCAGGTAATGTCACCTCGATGTTCTTGCCGGGCTGATGAAATGCTCACTGGAGATTGATTTGGATTAGGTGTCCGCTGGCTTTTTTTACAAGACTAAGCTGTCCGAGAGCTTGGTCTCCTCCGCTATGTGGAAGAATCTGAAGTAAGCCGCCTTAAACAGTAAAGCGTAGAAAAAAGGATGCATGAATATCCTGATTTGGAACAATGCCGCAGGATTTACAGAGTCTCTAGATACTCTTTTAGACGCGTCAAAATCGTTTGATTACCTCGCCTACTACGATTGGGAGTTGGACGAGCAAGTATTACGATAGCGGCTGCATTTTGTAGATGGAGATACTCTCAAGCAGTTTTTACTTTAGTATACTTAGGTTTTCCCACTAGATTGGAGTCCGATTTTAGGGGCATTTCTGAATGTGGATAGATTTGTTAGAAACTGCAAATAAATTGCCGGGATTGACACAAAGAGCTTCCACAATGTCATGATGTTTCTTGGCTAAATTATAGATTAGAATGCCAATATCAGACGAAGAGACTAAAGTAGAGGTCGCCAAGTTTGGCGAAGTTTAGTAAGCAACCTTCCGGATGACAGCGATGATAAAGACGATGAATTTCATTGAAAAACGTTTTATAAATGACTTTGTGATATTTGTTTTTAAATAAAAATGTAGTGCTGTTAAGCTTGGTTTTTAGCCTCAATGAGAAAGAGAAGATTGATAAGCAAGTTCTGTGTAAAACATCGACAATGGTCAATCTCAACTTTTATGAATTCCACTTAATACAGTATAATCATAAAACATCGTACGTTGAGTATCCCTGATTGATGTTGAGAGTATCTTCCTCATCTTCGTATGACTACGCATTGTTACGATTATCAAAAGACTCTTCCTGACTCCATTTAGACCGCAGATAATCTTCAGCATCCTTGATCTTGCGAAAGAAGCAGTCACTTCTCAAGACATCTCCAATCAAGCCGCAGACTATAAATTTTCGCTTTACATTCTCGCGCATCTTGACAAAGCATACGGCAATGTCGCGGTCAACAAACGATTAGACGATATGAGTCAGCGTGAGTAAAGCACTAGCATCGATATCGGGCATATTTTCGATATCAAATATAATAGCCTTGAGGTATTATGGGGTCAATTATTAGGCAGCTTGGAGATCTTCATCAATGTCTCGATCATTCTATATATGGTTATCTTCATCGGGATCTACCGAATCTTTAGAAAATACACTATCCGTATCAACATCTTGATGAGACATGGACTCATACCGCGAACCATCCAGCGTGACGTTAATCAATTGATGTTTAGTCTTTCTACGCGATCTTCGCAGCGGGAAATTGGCACCCTCAGTTAGACTTTGAGCACTACCATCAGAGCCATTCCTCCGTCGACCGCGCAGACTAAGAGATGAGTCTGAATGCTACACCACAGATAGTAAACCTTACCGTGTCTAGTCTCGTTTAGATTCTTCACTAGGATGAGTATGTAACCATCCACCGTATGCCTCAGCACGCCTCAATCTATCCATTAATTAACCTGTATTTGCAAATGTCAATCTCTCTTCAATACGCACAATGAGGATATCCTCCAAATGCTGCTGCGCTGCAGGTTATGACTAATTTGCTACACTGCCGCCGCCTATTAAAGAACCAGTCATTCCGAGACTTTATCCGGCTGCCGAGTAAACCTCTTCCAGCGGTTTATATTTAAATTTGCCAGCCTTATGCCTTGACGATGTCATGTCAGTATTCGGACTCACGTTAGAGCTCACAGGCATAGAAGATTAAAATTTTTGCAATACAGGCGACGCCTGTGAGCTAGGCATAGAATGATTCTGCGCTTGATATTGAGCCTGACTATCTGTAGGCAGTGGCGGTTATTACTGCGACAATTGATCATTATCACCATCAAATTAACCATCCAGAGAAGCAGCGGGAACTTTAACCAAGACTGACATTTTCACACGAGTACTCTCTTTAACCACAAGTATTAAACTGACAGCAATACTACCAAGAATACCAGCCTCTACACCAACAAAGATAGTGGTTAGGGCACTAAGAATCATCATACCAATATCTGGCCACCACGCGCCAATCTTTATCCAGAACACGAAATCCTCAAACTCCAAGAGACCAGAAGCTGCATAACAAACGATACTGCCCATGACACTGAGTGGAACATAATAGAATACGGGTAGTATAAATAATATGGTCAGCATGACCAGCAATCCGCCAAGTATAGAATATAACTGAGTCTTTGCGTGAGCACTATCAGCCAAATGACTTCTGGCCATAGACGCATATGCCGGAAAAGCATTCAACAATGAGCCAATGATATTCATAACACCAAACGCAACCAGCTCCCTATTCGGAGACACTGTATAATGATACTTTTACGCAAACTGCTTACTCACCACCGTTGCTTCTACAAAGCCAAGTACGCTAATAAGTATCGCCGGAGTCAGAAGAGCCTTCACCCGATTTAACGTCAACTTTGGCCAAACTGATCCTTTAAATCCAGTCTACAAAGCACTATCACCCAATATTGCCACATTAGACACATTATCATGCAAATGAAAAGAATACGTTATCAAAGACGTGACCAGAATAAGTATTAGAATCTCAGGTAATAATATGATCCAGTTCTTCACCTTGTTCCAAATTGCTGATAATTTTCGACCTGGAATGAAGTTACCTTACTGATCAACCCTCTAATACTAATGGCGATTACGACTAAATATCTCTCTCCAGCTCAAAAGCTCTTCATCTGAGCCAGATTCCAACTAAACTGACGTACTATGTTATGCATACGACTTAAGTGCTTTAACTCCGAATAAGAATCCTAATGATAATATAGACATCAAAATCGATCTCCAATTGGACTGGTGCAAGTGTCCTAGAATAAGAGAAAACTTCTGAAATGGACTTTCAGCTTCATCTCCATGTTAAGGATGTCCATCTGGAAGCAGGGGCTGAGGTAGACCAAACAAAACAGGCATCTACTCTATGAATATAACCAATGCGACTGCTGTAATAAATCCTCTGAGCAGAGACTAAGAGAGCACAGAATCCAAGAATCCAAGTCTTGCCAAACCGAGAGCCAAAGTGAACACACCGACAAGTAGTGCTAGCGTGGTGGCGATCTCAATCTACTGCTATAAAATACCGGAATCAAGACTATTACCACTAGCAGTGCTGATATTAAATAGCGAATGAGGAGAGGATAACGATTGAGATGTATTCAGTGATAGCGAGGAATTCGCAATAGGTGGAACAGGTAACACGGTATTGCTCTATATTGCATTTCCAATCAGTAGGCATATCAAAGCCTCAGGCCCAACACTGAGTTGCCTGCTCATACCAAATAATCCATATACAAGCATAGCGATGAATGATGTATATAATCCGTATACTGCAGGCAGATGACACAGCGATAGACTATATGATAGACTTTGAGGTATAATCAGCAGACTGACAGTCAGGCCAGCAAAGAAATCTTTACTCAAATTCTACCTCACACCATACTTGGGCAGCCAGCTAAATATGGGCACATAATACTTGGCACGCTTCTTTAATGTCTATAAATCTAGATTTTACATTATTTGGGATTTATACAGCGTGTATCTTCGAGTAAAGAATATACTGTTCTGACGCTTAAACAAAAATTGAAGAAGAGGAAGAAGGAATGAGAGGGAAAAGCTTAATGATATTTATTATAACTTTCTAACATGAAGATTGTTCTCATGTTGTATTTACTTTTGATTAAATGTGCCGAAGTTGAGCGATATAAATCGTGTATAGCATAATCAGGCCGTAATAGGATCTATGAATGAAGAGTCTTCATTTCATTTGATATTTAGTTTTGTGAGTGTTTGATCACAAAATAGATTGTTTGGATAGAAAAAAGCATAGCTGATCTGAAGTCTAAGGAAACAGCCACACTTTATTGCCATGATTTTTTGCTTTACGAAAAGGTCACATTTCACCATCCTAGCTTCCATCTGTACCTTTGTCTATTAGTATGATCTAGTTATATAACGTAGCTGGATTAAGTGAAGCTCATTTATAAACCAACATTATGACTATTCTTGATACACGAGGTGATCGGCAGCGAGAGACTGCGGAGTTTAGAGTCAGTAATATCCCACCTAATACCCGCGCGTAACACCTCAACGTCATCTCATCAATTCGCATGTCTCGCGCACGCTATTTTTAAGAGCTGGCTGTATGAGTGCTTATTGTAGAAGAATATCGTATCAACAGACCATGGCGAGTAAGTATCTCATTAAGCACTCGGACACAAAATACGCGATTTGGAGAGCAAAGCAGTATCGAAGATAAAATGATGAAAATAAGATACAAAAATTGCATTGATTATTTATTGATTTCAAAATCACCTCTTTTTCATAAAGTCACTACCAGCTACCAGCAGTATCAATTCTTAGGCTCATCCCAGTAAGAATTGGGAGTTTCATAATCCTCAGCGATAAACTTGACGCCAGGCTTCTGAATTGATCCGTCCTTGTTATAGACTGGAGTCACCGTCTCCTTCTCCCTGATATTCAGTTGTGGCAGAGCCATCACACTAGCCAAGGCCAAAGCAACAAAGAATAAGAATTTCATTTCCAAGTAGTAGATTCGATAGATGTTTTTAATAAATGCAAAGTGCAGATAGTTGTTGTGAAAAAAAGAAAAGGAAAATGGTCATAAAAGATACGAAGCAAATGGGATGGGATTGGATTGGCAAAGATGCCCCTGATTGGTTAAGGTCGCCCCCAGAGTATCATCTAACCCCTGGGATTGTCTAATGGGATCTACACAATAATGGTAACGGTTACATTCACAAACACAGTGATGGAGATTGGCTGTTTCGAATCAATGGATTTTGAGTCATTAGGGAGTTAATGATTGGCAAGCGCATCTAATTTTAATACTTTATAAGACTTTATCGAAAACTCACTCGAATTCATTTATAATGATGAACTCGATGACTTTCTGAAGGGCTTGTATGTCCACAGGGAGTGTGGGACTTCCTCTTTATCTATCATAATACAATCCAGAAACAGTCCGTTTACATGATTGCGGGAGCTTTTCTATTTACAGTATAGTATGCGTAACAGTAGCCGGTAGTATGAACGCCATTACGATGCCCTCAATATTGCTATTAAACTGCGCCCGTCGTCTCTTTCACGTTCTCTCTCTTTCTCTCTTTCGAAACGCGTTTCGTCCATTCTGAAAGTATATATTTGCAGCAGCATTAATTACTTTAAGAGAGACTACTTGTATCAAGACATCTTAAATGACTGCAGTAAAATTGGATTAGGCACAGTTCAAGTCTCGGTTCGAGAAGCTGAGAGCTGGCGTTCTGAAGAGTGTCGGGCAATTGCTGGTCATCACCGGCAGTGACCAAGGTGATGATGCCGAGAATGTGTAAACGTATTAGAAATCTACCGCTCTATAAACGTGGCTTTTTGGCTATGAATTCCCGGATGTATGTATGCTATTTACCACTGAGAAGCTGGTGGTTTATTGCTCTTAGAAGAAGGCGCAGATTCTTTAGTAATTACAACAGACGGATGGATTCCTAGTCGAAGCGTGTGTGCGCACTAAAGAGGCCGATTAGAATAAATAGGAGTTGGAGAAATTGATGGACTATCTTGAATCCAAGACTGAGGTTGGTGTATTTGTCAAGGATCGCCAGTCTCTGAGCGGAAAAGTCATTGCCGAGTTTAAAGAAGCTTCCTCCCATTTGAACTTGACTGAAATAGACGCCTCTGCCCAGGTGGCCTCATGTATGGCAATTAAAGATGGTGCCGAGATTGAGTTGACGCAGTTGGCGTCCAAAGCGTCCGATCATCTTCTGAATAAGTATTTTGTGGATGAAATGACTTCATACATCGATTCTGGTAGAAAGATTACTCATGAAAAGTTGGCAGAGAAGATCGAAGGTGGAATTGCTAATTAGAAGATTATTGACCAATTACTACTGCCTCCCAACATGGAGACTGACATGTTGGATCTGTGTTATACTCCTATCATTTAGAGTAAAGCTCCGTTTGATTTCAAGCCATCTGCTCAGTCTAATGGTTAGAATCTATCTCATACCGGCGTGATTACTGCGTCTCTGGGTGTGAGATACAAGAGTTACTGCTCTAATATTGCGCGCTCATTCTTGATCAATCCAAGTAAGGACGTGGAGGAGAATTACAAGTTCCTGCTGCGCTTCAGAAAGTTTGTACTTTCCACCCTGATCAAGTCTGGCATGAATATGAAATAGGCCTATGATCAAGCAGTTGAGTATATTGGCAGGGAGAAGCCTGAGCTGAAGGATCATTTTGTCAAGAATCTCGGCTTTGTTACTGGTATTGAATTTAGAGAATCCTCCATGGTCATTGGAAATAAGAGTGCGGATAAAGTATTCTAGAGTGGAATGACTGTAGTGCTGATTTTGGGTTTCAGTGGCCTCAAGACTGTCGATGGTGGTAAAGAGTACGGGCTGGTATTGGGTGACACTCTGTTAGTCGGCGAGGGAGATAGCGGTGCTAAATGTTTGACTGGCAATGCCCCAGAGATGGCTGATATTGTCTTCTACTTGAGTGAAGAGTAGTAGTAGAAGCAGCAATCTATTGTGGAGAAGACTGTAATGACCAGGAATGCCAAGTCTGCCATACTAGATGTCAAGTTGCGTAATGAAGCCAAAGATGATGTCAATTCTGAGTAGCTGAGAAGAAAGCACTAGAAGCAGTTGTTGACATAGCGTGTTCAGGAAGGTATGAACAGATATGGTGATGTTGAAGGCGGTAACGCTGATGCACAGAGACAAGTGTTTCGCCGTTATGAGAGTTATAAGAAGGAATCTCAAGTACCAAAGGAAGTCCGCAATTGTAGAATCATCATCGATAAAAGAGCTGAGACTGTCATTTTGCCGATAATGGGTTATGCCGTACCTTTCCACCTGAACACTCTGAAGAACTTGAGTAAGAATGAAGAGGGAGACTATTGCTACCTCAGATTCAATTTCAACACCCCAGGTTAGACGGTGAAGAAGGATGAGAATCTTCCATATGATGATCCAAATGCCACATTTGTCCGCTCGTTCACGTTCAGATCTAATGAGATTGCTAGATTTACTGAACTGTACAAGTAGATTACCGAGTGTAAGCGTGATTTGGCCAAGAGAGAGGCTGAGAGAAAGTAGCGTCAAGATTTGGTGGAGCAAGGAGAGTTGATTGCGAACAAGCGTCCGCTGGCCATTCTGTAGGATGTTAACATTCGTCCCGCGCTGGAGGGAAAGAAGTTACCTGGTGATCTGGCCATCCATCAGAATGGTGTCCGTTACTCTAATATTCGTGGTGACCAATAGCTGGACATTTTATTTAGCAATGTGAAGCATCTATTCTTCTAGCCTTGTGATAATGAACTGTTTGTTATACTGCATTTCCATCTGAAAGACTTCATCATGGTGGGTAAGAAGAAGACTAAGGATATTCAGTTCATCAGGGAGGCAACGGATGCATCTTTTGATGAGACCGGCAATAGAAGACGTCGCAACTTTGGCGATGAAGATGAGCTGATGGCTGAGCAGGAGGAGCGTCGTCGTCGTCAGAAGCTGAATCGTGAATTCAAGGTATTTGCAGAGAAGATTGGGGAGGTGAGTGGTGGCGAGGTTGAGGCTGATATGCCATTTAGAGAATTGGGGTTCAGCGGTGTACCAAGCCGTTCCAATGTTCTACTCCAGCCGACTACAGAGTGTCTTATCCACTTGAGTGATCCTCCGTTTACTGTGATAACGTTGAGTGAAGTTGAATTGGCGTACTTGGAGCGTGTCTAATTCCATCTAAAGAATTTTGATATCGTCATGATCTTCAAGGATCTGACCAAGACACCGATACACATCAACACTATTCCAATGAAGATGTTGGAGCATGTGAAAGAGTGGTTGGACTCTGTTGATATTCCATTCCTGGAAGGACCTCTCAACTTGAACTGGAACGCCATCCTGAAGAATGTGAATGAAGATCCGTACGGATTCTATGAAGATGGTGGTTGGAATACGCTGAATGAAGAAGCTGATGATGGAGGAGAAGGTGGCGATGTTGAAGACGAGGAAGACTCTGCCAGTGAATTTGAACCTCCATCTGAAGAGGAGGAAGAGTATGAAGATGACGATGATGAATCGGACTTTGAGGAAGATGATGACGATGAGGAGGAGGAGGATGAATTTTCCGGCGACAGTGAAGAGGATGAATCTGGTGAGGATTGGGATGAGCTGGAGAAGAAGGCTCGCAGTGAAGATGATCGTAATAAGTTTCGCGGTGGTAAGTCTAGTCGTGGATATGACGAGGATGACGATGAAGATGATGACACTCGCCCAAAGAAGAAGAAGCGTTGATATGGTCTGTGATTTGATAGGTTGATTAAATGAATAACATGATAGCATTTTCAATGTAGATTCAATTATTCAATGTCAGTATCAATTTCTAATTGGTCCCTAAACTTTTGATAATATAAACTGCTTCAATTTGTCTGCATTCTTCGGTAGTAACTGGACTCTCTTCTACTTTTACATTATACCCAAAAACTATTCAGGTATAGGAAACGGTGCATCAGCGCAATGCTCCTTTGTCAACCATGACTATTACTAAGCTGTAAGAGAGTGCAATTCATTAGATTGACGATCTGATTACAGACTTGACACCTAGGATTATTATTATAGATGCAGCTGTTACGCAGTGTCCACCTTTTGATTAATCCCTTTATCCACCACACTGAGAAATTTTACAGGATGGGCTGTGGCGAGACATACCACCATACTTCCAACATCTTTCGCTAACTTCAACTTTCTTGCTACATGGACGGCACACGCAGTATGGGGATCCAGAACATAATTGCCATCATTATTGTACACAGAGTGGATGGATCTCAATATATCTTCATCAGTTGCGGTATCAACTGAAAAATACTTATTAGCTAAGTGCAAAATCTACTCACCGTACTTGTGATCGAACACGCTGAATCTACCATCACTCTTGAGCTATTTCATCCAGCCTCTAATACACTCAGACGCCTGGTCAGAAGCATCACAAGACTCCAACTTTTCGTTTTATTGCATGATCACTTCTTACACTATATGATGCAGAAATCTTTCAAAATTACTACTAATCTAAATGTCCATAGCAGGAGCATAAGTCTCCAGTGCCGTCTACTTCTCGTATTTGCCAGTCTTAAAAAAGCGATACAGAATATCATTTGCATTCGTAGCAATAACCAGTCTATCGACAGGAAGTCCCATCTTTAGGGCATAAAAACCGGCCAGGATATCACCAAAATTACCAGTTGGCACCACAAACGATACTTTACAATCATGAAGTCCATTCTGCAAACCTTACTTATATTTGCTCTATAGCTCGTTATAGGAGTGAAAGTAATAAGTAATCTGAGCCATTATACGCGCCCAATTAATAGAATTAACAGCACCCAAGTTGACTGAGCGATTAAACTCAACATCACTGAACAACTGCTTCACTAAATCCTGACAATCATCAAACGTACCACCATCACCAATGGCTATATTATGAATATTCTCATCCAAGACAGTGGTCATCTGAGCCTCTTGGATTGGACTAATCTTTTGATGTGGATGCAGAATAAAACACTCAATATTCTTCTTACCTCTCAGACCATAAATCGCCGCACCACCAGTATCTCCACTCGTAGCACCCAGTATAGTCAACCTATTCACATCGCCATTACTATTACTTGACTATGTGAGGTCATAATCCTACTTTGAATTGCTGTGGTCTAAAAAATACTCAAATACATTCCCTAGAAATTGTAGTGCCACGTCTTTAAAGGCAAAAGTTGGGCCATGGAAGAGTTCAAGTACAAAGAGATCATCATCATCATTGACTCGCACAGTTCTGACAACATCCTCGAGTGCAAAAGTACTATAGCTCTTGTCTATAATCTACTTCAAATCCTCTGATGGTATTTAATCGCTAGATATAAACTAGGAGAATACAGCGAAAGCCATGTCACGGTAAGACTTGCCATTAAAAGTTCTAATATCCACCTGAGGTATCACTGACGGCATGTACAATCCGCCATCAGGCGCCAGTCCTTCCATTACCACATCCTTGAATGTCTTTTACACACTTCGATCAGATCTCGTCGATTTATACTTCATGCTTGTTATACTGATAATTTAAAAGACAGCGAATTACCTCCAAGTATAAATTATAACCTTATAAAAAGAGTTTATAGATGTAATGAAAAGATGCAACAAAGAGAACCAGTTGTGAAAGTTGCCGATCGATCGGCTGGATTGATCGTCGTTGGCGAAGATTCAACTTTTGTACATTGATGCATTGACGGTTTAATAACCAAGTAATGATAAATGTCGGTTGATTATGACTGAACAGTTAAAAAGCAAATTAAATACTAACGAGAGTTTAATTTAAAACAATGAACTGTGTATTTATATGTAAATCATGCGTTTTGCGGAATAGACTTCTGTTATAGCTTTAACTAAATGCCATACTTACTAGAGTCGTGAAATATTTGATATGATACAGGGCAGTAATCGGCGCCATCAGGAAGATCAAGAGAAATCGCGTAGCAAACGTATAGACTATCCATGACACAGGTGAGGAGATGCATAAAGTACTTTATCATGAAGAATGGGGTTAGGAGGGACATCAGCGTGTAGGATGACGCCTTCTGCTCGTAACTCATCGCCTGTCTCGAGATAAAGTACGTGAGCAGGGACAGAATCACAGGTCCAAATTACAGAATCAATTTAGTGAGTAGATCGATAATCATACCATTCAGTACGCGTTCCCTGAACAAGTCTAAGCATGACCGCGATGCCTCCATAAAGCTCATTCCACTGTAAGCCATGTATACAATTGCGTAACTATTAATTCCATCCACTGCCTTTTCCATGTACATTGTGTAAGTTAGAAGGGAGGATAGCACAGTGACTTTCTCGAACCAATACCGCATTGTCCGGAGCACTACGCGGACCATTTGAACAAATGAGACAATAAGGGCGGCCAGACAGAGACTGCCAAAGTTCCAAGAGACGGATCGCTGGAAAGATCTCATAGCACTGCTGGCGGCACTGTGATGGCTATCATTCCTATGAAAGTACCAATCAGCTACTATACCGGATATTGTACACTATTCCACGTACAAGAATATCGATGAAGACCACAGAAATACACCGACGTAGCCGATAACTTTCAGAATCTCTGCGCTTTCAATCTAGCCGATTGAACCATAAAGTAGTAGAGCATAGGCAGAAGAAAATGCAACATAAGCAGCCAATATGAGGATTGATAATAAAATCATTTGTGGACACTCAACCAGTACCTAACACGATAATTGAACTAATTTTGAGCTATTATGAATGGAGTCTTGTTTAGATTTAATGAGATAAATGACGATGAAAGACGATATGAAACTACCTGCAGATATCACGTAAGTATACCATGCATCATATGGTAGAGCCACCCAGCAGAAGCTTCCCGTGAACAAAAGTCCAGCAGGAACAGTCAGAATTGTGCCCCATAAGAGAGTTTACGGAAATCGCCATAATAGAAAAATCCATCCTAATCCAATGCCGATTGACACAAAGTCCAAAGACGCGTAGGTGCCAAATTGCGGCATGGATATATACTAAAACTAAATAGCCATACTAAATAGTGCAGCAGCTAAACTGAAGATATACAGATATTTAAACATAGAATCTTGGTAATACTCGCCAGCATTCTAAATCAATCCAGATCCACTGCCGAAATGATGACCATCCTCCATATCATCATTCGCCCGAGATGTATCAGATATAAGAGTATTGTACATATTGAGGCGATCATTACCTTTACCGCTGGATGCCATGTAAGATTCAAGGCTGTTATTCAGATTTTAGCCAAGTGCAGAAGATAGCGCCGATGAATCCTAATGCTAATTCATCTAGCCCAGGCGACTACTAAGAGGAGTGAGATATTGTTTCGATTACTGATTAATACGAGGAGATGCCATTTGAGAATTTAGAGCACTCTATCCATTATAGCTCACGTATTCAGACTGGCTGTCATCATTATCATCAACTACCGCGAAGGGTGGCCTTTCAGACAACAGGGACTCTTATAAAGTGTTAGTATTCAGCTAGCTATTCTCCCTATGAAAATCCATTTATTACTTGTTATTATAATCATATATATCCCCAAGGGAATCGCTATTTTAATCCTCACTATAACTATCACTCATGTGACTATTATTATCCATACTGATGATAATTATAATGCTGATGTATTTGCTGTTGTTGTTGTTTCAAGACGAAAGAAGAAACGACGCGCCTCTTCTCACCGATCACGCTGTCCTGGAAGGATAATTGATCACGCGTGGCTTCTGATTGGCTGACGAGCAATTCTTTAATGTCAGCGGTCAGTTGTTTCATATCTAGCCGTTGCATTTAATGCTGCTTTGGAATTGGAACTGAGGATAAAAATATTAAAATGATCACTATTACTTTTGTTAAAGGAATAGATTTGTTCACCAATTTGCTGCATCCTTGCACCCTTGCATATTTCACATTCACCATCACTCAAGTTGTTGTTCATCCTCACTTGATTTACGTGATTGTCACAGTTTTCATAACCATTATATGTGCCGATTTTGACCGTATTTTGTGATATTGTAAACTTAAAGCAGAAAAATATCTGAATTTCTCCCCACTCGGTGTTTCTTTCACCTTGGTCGCCATGGAAACACGATAGATTTACCCCAAACCGAAACAACATCTCATTCGTACTGATTCTAGCACTATCAAAGATATCGAAAGAGTATTACAATTTATCTGATTGATTTTCAATTTTGATTAAGGTAGAAAATTATGAGTTTGGAATCTTATTTAGCTAGTAAGAGCAGAGATAGACATTTCACAGAGCAAGGAAGTGATGTGTGTCTGTCAGAGTTTGATGAGAAGTCTTACATGAGCTTCCCTGAGAACGATCTTTATTCAGTCAAATCACCATCTAGGAAGAGTCGAGCTGGCAGTAAATATAACACTGTTAGAAGCTCTATAGTTCATGATGAAGATGATGTCGTATACAATGATGCGATGAAGGATGAATAGCAAGACATCGTGGAATCTGTTTCCTTCTCTGGGTGGGCATACCGGCGATCAATCATGGTCAATAAGAAGCTGTTTGTCAGAGCAGATGGAGAGACATTCAAAGTCTATAAGGATGAGTATGCTGTGAGTCCGAGTAAAGAGTACCGCTATGTGGAATCTTAGGTCATCTCCAAGGACAGTCTGAAAAGGTATGAATTGCATTTAAATGGCGATGTCTATTGTTTCAAGTAGAGACTTGATCGCGATCTGGTCATGTCTCTTATCTCATCTATGCCCCGAGACGCTCAGATTGTCGATGACATGGACGAGTCTAGATTGTATGATTAAACTATCATGTCTCCATTTTCCGCATCTCCGGTCAATTAAGTTTCTGCTTCGGACGTTGATGGCTTTGGTGTTAGCTCAAGGTCTCTGTAGTGCAATGAGAGTGCTGTTGCCATCTCCGCGTATCAATAACATGAGAAGTAGTAAGTTCTGTATACTGAGAATGTTGCAAGTGCAGTATGCTATCAATCTGACAATGATACCAAAGCTTGCGTTGTTGATATCTAGAACCAAGTATCTGCCCTGTCAAGTATTGTCAGCACGCACTAACAGTAAAGTCTAAGTGTGGTGCAAGGATCTGTTGAAGAGTAACGAGCTGGCTTTGTGTTGTTGAAGTAGAAAATTGACTCTATTGCTGCTTCTATTGAAAAGATTGAGTCCAAGAAAGGCAATGAGTAGAGGAGTGCATCTGATTTTGCGTAGTTGAACAGATCTATCTAATCCATTTCCGCTGAGATTAAGAACATTCCTGCCTCTGATAATGGGTAGCAATTTGAAGCCGTATCTGATTCATTGTCCAAGATTTTGGACTACCTGTCAAAGACTGTAGACATTTAAAATTTGTCCGACGCGTCATTCCATAGTAAACTGGACAGTATAATCGACAAGCTGGCTATGTAGATTGCCAAGTCTCCTTAAGAAATCTCTTAGATCAGTTAAGCATCTGTATAGCTGGATAGAATTGAAGCAGAAGTTGTCAACATTAGTCGATCTGCGATGTAGTAGTAATCCTCTGCATCCTCACATCAGGATTTGACTGGAAATGTTGTGAAGTAGATCAATATGCTACAGAAAGTGTTACAAGGATTTGAAAAGCAAGATTCTGCATAAAGTGCGGATATGAATAGCTTAAGATCAGATGTGGAGGGAATGAAAAATAAACTCTCGCAATTGTTGAGTAGTGTTGGGACGTATCCGTAGAGTACCAACGTGATAGTCAAGGACGTTCAACAGGCTGTCTCAGAAGTCAAAGCTATCTTGCATAATCACAAGGCGTAGTCCGATATTACTCCGCTATCACCACAAGTTGTTTAAGATACTGCACGCGCAAGATCTGTGTCGCCTTCAAAGATGAATGGCCATGACACCATTACGGTGGTAAATCACTTGCTAGATTTGAGCAAGAATGTGAATGATTTACGTACTCAGCTCAATAACTACAGTCTGCAAACTAACACCAACTATAAGAACTTGAACTAGACGATGACTACGATACAGCAAAAGTCTACACCAAAGGTTGACAATGCACCGCTGCTGGACGCGTTTAAAGAGTCAAAGGAACAGATCTTGTCTGCGATCCACGAAGGTTTGGTAGATAGCATGGAATAATTTGCAAAGTCTTAGTAATAGATATCTAAGAATGAGCAGGATCCTAGATTCAAAGTGATCTTGGAAGAAATTGAACATTTGCAATACGGATTCTAGAACTAGATGACTGGATTCAAGAAGATGTTACAGAGTGTTACTGCGGAGAAGGAGGCTTTAGCTAAAGATAACGCTGAGCTCAAGGCAAAGTTGTCTCAGGTTTAAGTGCCTCACAACTCAGCCCATTAAGATTCTGCAGTGGAAGCAGTCACCTAGTAAATCAAAGTCTTACTTTAGTAGAAAAACTAGCTTCAAAATGATGTTGAACGCGAACTGGCTATTCTATCCTCCATTAAAGATATCAATAAGGTGAACAAGATCGTTTATAGAATACCAGCTAATGGCGTAAGAAATGGGGCCATGCTGAAACAAGTGAGGCGCGTTGTGAGTTTTGGTCAGTGACTCCCCGAATGGTCCTGAGGTGATGAACACTTGAACGATGATGATTGATTAGATTAATAAATGTTTTTAAAATGAAAAATTATTATTTAAATGTTAAGTAATTGATATATTCTATTTTAAAATCAATGAGGTATACGAAGTTTGTCAACTTCAACGTGGCATGTGATGTTGCACGACTTGGCGAGCTTGAACTAAAACAGGCGATCAGAGTCTTGCATAACTTGCCCATTGAACTATATTTTCATGCAATCCATAAAACTATCTGATCTACCACTCTCTAAAGCCGTATGTCGTACATTAATACCATCATGCAGCGCGGTGGGACTCTATCCATCTTCAGAGTGATAATCTGACACGGGCGATTACGCTTAGTCAGCAGTCGGAGACTTCACATGAGCATAGTAATCGACATTTCGACCTGTAGTAACATTCTCGGGCTCCATTCTCTGCAGGTACATATGATATGCAAGAGGCTCAATCAGCTTTTTCAATTAACGTACAGATTACATGGTATCGATTTCTCGCAGTTGCATAACTTTAGGCTTGGCGTTGTTATCGCTGCACTCCAACAATTGGCAATCAGTCGTTGAGGGCGTAACAGAGTCATCATTAGCAGCAAGCGAAATCTCGACATTAATATCCACAAACAGAAAAGTATCGCTAGGTATTTGAGTAAGGTCCCACACGGCATTACTTCTTCTTAAGACTGCCATTATTAATTTTTTATTATTATTTGATACTAGTTTAATGATCAGCGGTGTAATTTATTAAATGCGTTTGAAGTAGAAGAGATCAGAATCACAGAGACTTGTGAATTGATCAACTGCGTCAGTAATGCTAAAAATAGTAACGAAATTTGCTATAATGGTCTAAAGAGAGCCACGATGATTTGGAAAGGTAAATATAGTAATGCGCGTGACTGCAAAAGCGGTGTAAAAGGCCGTAAATGAACATTTTCAATAGACAAGCACGGGGCCTGTGTACTCCGACCCAAAGAACCGGCACAGTAAATTTGTGATCGAAGCACCACGGTGCAGAATGGCAATTATCACAACTCTTACTTATTTCTGGTGCAAGTAAGAAAGTTATCAGTATTGTAAACCTTATAAACTATATACAAAAGCTTCATATGGCCACATTTGCATATAATGTGTAATTGAGAGTATTTACGACCGTTCTATCCATTCACTCTATGCTTAGTCATGAATAATGAACAAGGCAGAAACGCGGTCGCTTTTCAGTGGTTTTTCTTTTCAACTACGCGCGAAAATTGTCACTCGTATTGTGTACAACTTAATTTCTTTTTACATTTAGTTGTTACCAATCTGTTGATAATTCCCTCAATTCACACTAGAGTATAGATAGTAGTCTACTATAAGTGTAGTTATGAGCTTGAAGAAAAGAGCTAGACCGGCAACGTCCGAGGAGGAGAGTAGTGTGTAGTCATCGCATAATTTTAGCGATGATAACAATGATAATGATACCGATGTCTAGATGGGGTCATCGGCGCACGGTAAAGGTGCTACAGATGATATAAGGTAAAAGTACGCAGACTACAAGGTGCATCTATCTCTGAAATCTCAGCCGAATGTACCTGCATTCTTGATCAAATTGTACAATATGGTCAATGATAAAGGATGCGATGATATGATCTAGTGGTCTCCAGATGGAATGTCTTTTATTGTATTAAACTAGGAAGACTTCTCCTAGTACGTGCTACCAAAGTTCTTTAAGCATAACAATTTTAGCTCTTTTGTGCGTTAGTTGAATATGTACGGCTTCCATAAGGTTGTGGATGTCTTGCAGGGTGTCAAGTAAGACTAGAGTAGTACGGAGAGGCAAGAGTTTAAGCAGGACTTCTTCTAGCGGGATAATCCATAATTGATGGAGCAAATGAAGAGGAAAGCTGCGGTAAAGTCTGCATAAGCCAAATTGGATAATGCAATTTAGTTATTGGCTGGTAGTGGTGGTAATAGCATTGTTGGTACCTCTGGCGGCGGTGGCACTGGTAACAATATGCTGTCCACACTGAATGCTAGTGATGTCGGTATAATTATACAGGAGATTAATGCTATAAAGTAGACTTAATTGGCCATAACTCAGGAGATGCAAAATATCTCGTAATAGAATGAGATTATATGGAAGGAGATGATGTAGCAGTAGCAGCGACATTAACAGCAAGAATTAGTGGTGAATAATATTGTTAGATTTTTGGCTCAATTAGCCAAGTTGGACAAGAGTGGTACTTTGAAAGGCAGAGTGGAGCAGTAGTTCTCATAGTTGCTTCAACACGCCACGTAATCCTCGTCTGGCGGAGTTAAGTCGCCTTATTTAATTGGGGACAGTTAATCTCTAGACGATAATGATGTCTATAGTAATGACGGAGATAATTTCGCATTAAATGAGTCTACCAATGCTCTGATGCAAAGCTTATCTAGCTAATAATAATAATAACAACCTTCTATATAGCAAATTCCATCTCCATCAGACACGTCGTCATCATCTGCTCGTGGTTAAAAAGGATAATAATTGGCAATGTCACCAATGAATCCGTCTGCATATTAGTCTTAACAGCAGCAGCAGCAGTATCAATAGCCGCCATTATAGATCAATCCGTCCAAATTGCTCACTCAAGTACCGTATAATTAGAGTCACATAAATGATATAAGCAGCGATTTGGAGATTCTGAATGATAACATTAACGATGTCACTGGCGCGTTGGGATACGATTTGGATCAATTCAGTTCTATTGAAGATTTTTTGAACGAAATCTAAAGTGATAATAAATAATAATAGTAATAATGAATATGTGATATTCACTTTATTATGATTTAATGTTTAAACAGTAGACTTTTCTATTTTTTGAATTTTAATCATTCTAAACTTTGTAACAGCCCTCCAGCAGCTCATTGATCCATTCATTCATCATGCTATTCCAGTTTTGACTGACTGACTGACTATTCATTCGTATATACTCTTAAACTTTCATCATCAGAGCATAAACGCAATACACGCGACAATACTGAGCATTGCTGCAGCGTTAGTGTAAACTTGAGAGCCGCCACCAAAGGTATAAGTGGGGACAAATGTGTTATTCTTGGGGAGGACGGTACTGATTGGCACCACTGTCTACATAGTACTCGAGGAAACCACATACTCCTGAGTGGATTGCAACACAGTCGACGTGAAATTTCCGTTATCAGCTTATGAGATAGTTGTAACAGAGGGTGATCCTAATACAGTGCCAGATTATGTGGTGGTAACTTGGGCCTAGCTAGTCTTTTGAGATGACGTGGTGGTTTAAAGCTACGATGAAGAATCTACAGGTTGCAACAGTGCAGAGACTTGAAACAACATGACGGAAATCAACCAAATACTTCGTGTCAACTGCATTTTTAGTGAATTCCTACTTACAATGCTATAAAAGAATTAAGGCCTTTTAATTTAGAGTTCAGCGTCAAGTTATTAGGATAAAGATAGCCTTAAAACAGCAATGCCTATAAGATCGCTGGTACTTTTTACGTGGCAACCGCTAAGATGTCGTTGCCATGCTGACGACTGATCGTTATGCGCTTACGAAAGTTAACTACGCGTCATCAGGGACAATATGTGAGGGCAATATCACGTTCAGAATAGATGTGTTAAAATGCCTATTAAGTAAGAAAAGCTTAAACAATTGAAAAGGCTATTTTAGCAATCAATTTTATTCCATCAACGTCTCCTCATCATTATTACTTAATCATCAAACGATTAACCATCAAACCACTCAGAGCAACAAAGCCAAACCTGCGGCGAAGCCGAACAATGCTGCAGCATTAGAGTACGCTTGCTAACCAGAGCTAGGCACAATGGTGTTATTACTCAAAGGAACCACTGTGCCAATAGCAATAACAGTTTTACGCGTGCTAGAAGACACCACGTAATCCTGAGTGGAGTAAATTGTTATAGTAGTGAACCTTGCTTCTCCAGCAGATGTTGTGGTGGCCTGAACAGTTGCAGTCGTAGACTTGGAGCCTGAACTTGAGGATGATGAGCTGCTTGATGACGATGAAGAGGAGCTGCTAGTTCCGGCAGGAGCAGCTTCAGCTAAAGCCACACCGAGTTTTGGGCCCTGATTAGAAGCGCCAGTAGTTGTAACTGCGGAGGCGGTTTGAGTAGCCGACACACCACCACCACCAATTTGACTTCCTGCTTGTGTTTAAACAATTGCTGCGGCCTGGACAGACTACACAGGCGGAGGCGTACCAGAAGGCGTTGGGAAGCCAGACATGTCTGGAGTCATATTAAGCACAGTATTACTTGGTTGGATGGCAGGCTCACCTATTGGTTATGCATCGCCTACAACTGCCGCTTTCTCAGGCTCAGTAGTAGGAGAGACCTGAGGGGAAGCAGTAGCTGAATTAGCGGTAGATGGTGCAGTTGTAGCGGGATCACCATAAACAGTGGCAGGAAGCTTTATAATTTCACCACCGGGTGGCACATATCCACCTGAACCAATTTTAGCTTAAGACGCCACCAGAGATGCGGCCACCAGGAGCAGAGTTGCACTTGTTACAGATACCATGTCAGTTGATTCAAATCAGTTAAGCTTAAAGATTCACGCAAAAGCTTTGTAAGGTGCAGCGATGCAATGACTTATCAGTAAATGATGATGATGATGATGATGATAAGAATAGGTGTAATTTTAGATGCATCCAGGGCGCCACATTCTCAGATACTTCCAGGTAAATGGCAACCACAATGCAATCGTTGCCAAAAGGGTTACCAATCACTCAGATGCATAATTTGCGCAATTTTGGCTTCATAGTTACAAGCAATAAGCGGTCCAAAGTCAATATGGCAAAAGTTAACACTGATGAATGAATGCGGAAAGATAATATTATAAATTTATGTGCTTCTATGAGTTTAATATAACATTCCTTCGCTATAGGTACTTACAACACTACAATCTCACACCTTACTACTCTTGATTTTCAAATTTTCCATCACGTCTTCACCAAAGACTGCGATAAAACTGATTTTTATTTTATCACTGATAGATGGAGACATTATTTTAGTGGTTCAAATAGAATGGTGTTTGGTACGATAGTGAGGCTATTGAGGTCATCCAGAATAATGGCCAGTGTGGAGTATTTGCCAAACGCGACTTGAGTGAGGATGAAGTCGGTAAGACCAGACTATATATAGCGATACATATCACCATATTTATTGTCCTTTGTAGTGTGTAAAATCAACAAGTATGCCGTAATATCTCCAAAGACTAGTGATTTGCGGCGAGTATTTACTACTGAAGACATTCACGGTGTGATAAGACTGGCGGTAGTGCTGATGTACGAATTTTCATTGGGCGAGTAATCTAGATATTACGCGTATCTTCAGTCTTTACCACAGATGGAAGCAAACTTACCTATATTATGGACTCAGGACTTTATCGCATAATATGGCTAGGAATACAAGCTGGCACTAGATGCTTTATAATGCTCCGAGTTGAATAATGATAAGCTTCAGGGTGAGAGGCAGAGTTTGCTTCAGGACTTTGAGTAGATTGTCGAGCCTCTATTTAAAAAGTATCCCAAGTATTTCAAATGTCGCAAATATTTCAATTTTTAATAGTTTGTGCGCTGCAGTTCTCTAGTATCATCCAGATGCTTCTACGTTGATGATTATCTCCAAGACTGCATGGTTCCCATGGCTGACCTCTTCAATCACAAATCTGGTTCGGAGAACGTTCATCTAGAGACTGAGAATGTTAGAGTGTCAAAGGATTATAACCACAGCTCTAACCAAATTGATATGAGAATTGTGCGACCGGTATAGAAAGGATGTGAAGTGTTTAATACGTACGGTGATAAGGACAATGTTCAGCTATTTTGCAATTATGGCTTTACTGAGCGCGACAATCCATTTGATACAGTCACCATTCGATTGAGTGATGTTATGCTATTGGAGGGCGCTTAGTATGAATAGACGCTAAGTCAATGCTTTGATGATGATAGTGTGGTTCGCATTAAGTCTGATGGAACTTTAAAGGTATCCAAAAAGGTTAGAAATGCAATTGCGTAGTGTAATTAGGTTTTATCTCATTATGGTTTTGACGTTGATCAAATGCTCATGGCTCATATAACGCGCAAATGTGACTAAATGTCGCTCTAGATTCAGAAGCTTGATGAAATGAACTCAGAATTGATCAAGCGACCTCCTATGCTGTTTGTCCATAATCTGCTAAATAGTCACCATTTAATTCTTCATAAATATCTTCAAAGATTGCGTTAGTCATGATTAATATCAATAGAGTTTAAAGTACACAATCTTAAGATACTTGATTTCATTTGAGTGACAATTTGTCTCTCTCTCTATTTCCACTGAAGCAAAATCAGCCTCTTTGAAGCACGGCAGACGCGCTCATCGTTCGTTCTGTAGAATTCCATTCATTTGAAGCACTTGGAGTCTATCTTAATTTCAATTAATCAAGCAAGCAGCTCGCGTTAGAAATTGTTAATATAATGGCATAGGAAATGGCTTCATCATCAACGCAATCTGGTAGCGCCTAGAGTTCTGGTGCAAGTAAGACTTAGAGCGGAACATTCAAAGACAAGGAGAAGCCTACTGAGGTGCGTCTGAGCAACATCATTGCAGCTAAAGGTAACTCAACTATAATACTTTCGATCTAATACTTACGCGTTATAATTATCCTTTCTTCTCTTTATATGTGTAGCCGTCGCTGATGCTGTACGTACAAGTCTTGGACCTCGTGGTATGGACAAGATGATTTAGACTGGAAGTGGACAGGTGTTGATTACCAATGATGGTGCCACTATCCTGAAGCACATGGCTGTCATTCACCCGGCGGCGAAGATGGTAAGTATAAAGCTTTTGATTGTATTATTTTAACCGCTTTCTTGCAACCTTTACGTGGTTAATGTAGTTGGTTGATTTGAGTGCAGCGTAAGATGTCGAGGCTGGAGACGGAACCACCAGTGTTGTGGTTCTAGCTGGTTCTCTGTTGAGCCAGGCGCAGAAATTGCTAAATCGTAATATTCATCCAACCACTATCGCTGAGTCTTTTCAGAAGGCTTCCGTAAAAGCTGTGGAAATTCTGAATGAAATGTCGGTAAAGTTGGACCTGAGTGACCGCGAATCCCTGCTCAAGTCTGCTACGACTTCACTGAATTCCAAGGTTGTATCGCAGTACTCATCTCTATTTGCACCTATTGCCGTGGATGCTGTGATGCAAGTTATCGATCCAGCCACTGCGACAAATGTCGATCTGAATGATGTCCGTATCGTGCAAAAGGTTGGTGGTACTATTGATGATACGGAGCTTGTGCCTGGCTTGGTACTGACTCAGAGTGCTATCAAGAGTGCCGGTGGTCCTAGCAGAGTGGAGAAGGCCAAGATTGCACTGATCCAATTCCAATTGTCCCCGCCAAAGCCAGATATGGATAATCAGATCGTGGTAAATGATTATCGCTAGATGGACAAGATTCTCAAGGAGGAGCGTTAGTACATTCTGAACATTTGTAAGAAGATCAAAAAGTCTGGTGCTAATGTTCTGCTGATCCAGAAGAGTATCTTGAGAGATGCAGTCAATGATCTGTCCCTTCACTTTCTATCCAAGCTCAAGATTATGGCTGTGAAGGAGATTGAACGTGATGAGGTTGAGTTTATTTGCAAATCTCTGGGCTGCAAACCTATTGCAGATATTGACAATTTCACTGAGGACAAGTTGGGGTCTGCAGACTTGGTTGAGGAAGTGCAGTCAGATGGAGCAAAAGTTGTAAAAGTTACCGGCATTAAGTAGGCACCCAAGACTGTATCTATTCTGGTGCGTGGTGCCAACAAGCTAGTTCTGGAGGAGGCTGAGAGATCTCTGCACGATGCACTGTGTGTCATTCGTTGTCTGGTCAAGAATAAGGCACTGATAGCTGGTGGAGGTGCTCCAGAGATTGAAATTGCGTACCAGCTGTCTGCATACGCAAAGAGTCTAACCGGTATGGAGGCACATTGCGTGGAGGCTTTCGCTCAAGCTATGGAGATTGTGCCTGTGACTTTGGCAGAGAATGCCGGTCTGGATCCAATACTGATTGTCACAGAGTTGCGTAATAAGCACGCGCAAGGAGAGAAATCTGCTGGTATCAATGTGCGCAAAGGTATCGTCACTAATATTCTGGAAGAAAATGTAATCTAACCACTCCTGGTGTCTGTTAGTTCAGTGCAATTAGCCTCTGAGTGTGTGAGGATGATCCTTAAAATTGACGACATCGTCCAAGGTCGTTGATCAATCACTAATGAAGTATTGGCATGATAAAACTTTTATTATTCTCAATAATGAAAACTGATAATTACATATTATTACTATTATCCAGTTGTTTTCATAAATAATATCTATATATTCAGTAGTCATAATCAATGCCAGCCCCAGCCAGTTTCTACTTCAGAGCCTCCTTCTTCTATTGACGCTTAGCAAGCCTTAATTGGACGCGCTCATCAGTTAGCTCTTGCTCGTTCATCTTCTAACACTTCTTCTCATCAATCTTCAGACTGGTGGTAGGGAACGCGTCATACCTTCTGCTGCATCCAACCCAAATGTCCGGATGCAATTTGCTCTGATCCAACAATTTCACCTGCAGCAGCTTGCCCATGATCAGGTAGTTGTGCATCGTGTCAACCACCACCTGCGCAGTGTCTTTACTCTTGAACTCTACAAATCCATATCCTCTGCATCGACCGGTTCTCTTGCTTCTGCTCAATCTTAAACGCGTCACATCGCCAAACTATTTAAAGTACGCACGCATCTCCTTCTCATAGAACCCATGCGGAATATGTCCCACGTAGATGGTGGCGCGGTCCTTGTATATCTTGTAACTCTTCTTTTCGCTCTTATTAGCATCACTGCTCTTACTACTAGTCTGCAGTGACTATTATTCTTACTAAGGCTATTCACTCTATACTTTGATTTCAGTCATCTTTTATTTTCGCAATTTTCACACAGCACAGTTTTATACCGAAAGGGAAAGAGATGTGATCTGGCAAAACAAGGCGAGGAGGACACGCGCGATTAAATTCAATGGCAAAACAAGAACGAAGATACATAAGAAGCATTTTATTAGAAATTTAAGCGATAATGAATAAAATGACTACTAAGCTCTAGTATCATAATGGTATAGAGGGAATCATAAGCGCTCATAAGTGAGCCATCTCTCAAGTTTAAATATTTGACGAGACAACGATTAAGGTAACCATCCTTTGGACTTTAATCCTAAAAGCACCAGCAGGATTATCCATATACCGGTCATTGCGGTGGCAATCCAACCAAGCAAATCTCTATATGCTCCATAAGCAGTACTTTGATGTTGATGGATGGGCATATAAGTCTCATACATGGTAAAATTATGTGCGATAGTAGCTTTCTCTGATTGAACTTTGTAAAAGGCGTCATAAACTCCAGAGTATCCACCCTTGGCACATCTGAGCAGAGTGAATCCATTCTACACGGCAGTCAACCTGTTCATCTGGGTGTGCATTGGAACAGATGGGCCAAACTCAGCTGCAGGTTACAACATAACATCAACCTTGTGATCAGAGCTCTGTACAATATCATAGAAATCGTAATCATAACCGATGCTGGCACCAACGCGTCCGAATGGTGTATCAAAGTATGGGAGTCTCCACTTCTGGCCGCTGTTGTAATTCTAATGAATTAAAGGAAGTGGGTGAGCCATTTCATAAATAAAAGCAATTCTGGCCTCATCTTCATAACTATTGCCAAGCATACTACCAGGTGGCAGAGTGGACTTTGACGGTACAACGAAAGCCAACTTGCTAGTACTAGGCTACTTGTATGCGGATAGAGTGTACGATACAGCCAGATACACACCATAACGATCGCTAATCTTCCTAATCTCATGTAAAACGTCAGACTCGTTTCTCAATAGAGGTTAATCTCCAATGGTGGTTTAAGTAGAGTCAAATGCCCACATTACTAGATGATTAGTAGCAACATTTTACTATATCTGTTGACGCGCGCCAAGATAATTCTCCAAATAACTTCTATTGTACTTGGACATACAGGTGACATCTAGGTATTGAGGAGCATATTCTGACAGTGGCTTCTAATACATGACATTGGAAGGTGCATAATACTGGTAAATCCACCCGAATGAATACAGAAATACGAGCAGATATAGCACCCAGTACATAGGATGACTTATATAAGGCCTTCTACTAAACACTGACTATCCAGCGCCACCAATAGGCTCATAGCCAAGTACACGATCACGCGACATGATCTGCACCTTGAATAAATATATCAGACTAGACACAATGAGAGCAATAATGAAACTTCCGCCTCCATACGCACCAAACCACCAGGTAGTGCCCACAGTAAGTGGATCTACGCCGAGCAAGTACAAGGCATATCCCTGATTCCCAAAGACTCCAAATGGACTCACATGTGCCACTATAGTCCATAACGCGCACCATAACATGGGAAAGGTGAGAAACACTTCAATCCAGGGATGATGCGCACGAACAGTATTGGCAATAATACGATCTAAACTAAAGAATAAGCCACTGACCAGTGACAGCAATAGAACAATTCCAAACATCGAACCAGCACTTTCTGGCTCCCATAGACTACCAAATTAGAAGGCGCCAACAAAAGCAAGAAACTGCCCAAAGATAACAGCTGGTACAGCACAAAGCCACACACTCAACATAGACGGAGCACTGCGACAAAATAGAACAAGCAGCACCATAGTTGGGATAATCAAAGGCCCAACAGGTTGATATCCCACACTGAACATCATAAGTACGGTCAGAAGCGCAAACACCAGCAGATGTGTAAAAAAGTGACTCCATCTCCTCCGCCTAATCATCCTACTAGAAAGCCTATGAAAGGCACCTTGATATATTTCCACATAATCTTAATTCATCATCATTATTCACTCACTCCCTCTCTTTACTAATTTCAAAATACAATCTGAATTTCCGAGAGGTAGTAAATACAATCGCAAATATAAACAATCAGGTGATTATATATTTAATGAATAAGACTCAACAGAACCTCCACTCTACAGTATATCCTTTAAGCAAGCAGAGTGACGTTGATGCGATTAGCTAACGAAACGCGAAAAGTCACTGAGAAAATGATGAAAATTTAGTCGCAATTATCAACGGCGATCAAAACGCGCGTGTTGACCTGTCACAATTGCAACCGTAAAAAGAGAAACAATGGCGAATGAGACTGTCTGTCCAATAGACTTTATCGTTCGTTTTCGCGCATACATAGGGCCATATCGTGAAATTGTAGTTGTAAAGTTAAAATTATCGATTTTATAATTTAAAGAAATTAATAATTTCAACTATAAAAATTCATTTGGGAACACGCTTCAAAGCATTCAGGAGCCATAGGGAGACCGTGAGTAGGGTGAGGGAACCGGCTTGATGCGCAGCAGCCAAAGGAATGGGGACAAGCCACAATAGAGTGGTGATTCCCAGAGTCACCTATGCAAGACCGACACCAATCATTACACTATATCCCGCTCTTAGACGGCTGAACTACTGCAATACACTTGTGTGAATAGAAGTTCCTCCTCGCCTTAATCTGCTCAAGTTAGTGGACAATACGCGTCTTCCATACACACTGGTACCCAATAGTACGGTCAGTGTGGACATTGCCAGAAGTCTGTGATTGAACTACACCGTGGTGGGATTCTCAAATAGATTCCTAATCACAGATCGTTTCTTATCCACAATGTCAGAAGGTACCCATTCCGTACCCATTTTGGGGAAAGTGTTATAAATTAAACCAGCATCAAGACCGGCAACAAAAGCACCAGACAACGCCGTCAAGAATACCATACATGTGGTAACGCCAGTAGCTACTCGCATTCGCTTATAATCGTTAACAGAGCTGACTAACTTGTGTAACTAAGCAGGATTTCTAGATCTAAGCACTGATAACGCCGTGACTAAACTAGCAGAGTAAATGACAAAAGCACTACCGAGATGTGCAGCCAATCTGTACTGACTTACGCGTGGATATCCGTCCAGCTCCTATTTGACAAAATCATGATCTAAGCCAGATTTGACCATGTACCAGCCTAGAAGTCCTTGGAACCCAATAAGACTTCCAATGCCCAAAATTCTATTTCTCAACGCACTTGATACACCAAACTTCTTACTTTAAGTCAAGAAGAATGCGGCACCTGCAATGTAATACAACCCAATAGCTCTACCAATCATTCGATGGATGTATTCAAACCAAAAGATCTTTTTAAATTCATCCAAAGACATGCCGCGATTAAGGACTTGATACTCTGGACTCTACTGATACTTGGTGAAATATTGGTTCCATTCAGCCTGACTCGATGGTGGCTTACTGCCGACCAAAGACCACTCAGTCATGGACAGTCCAGATTCAGTTAGACGCGTCAGACCGCCGACTACGACTATACCAAATACTGATAATGAAGTACCCAAAAGCCAGTATCCAACCAGGGGCGATGCTGCAAATTTAGATGCCGCCTTGTTCATCATCGAAGGCGGAACTGATGACAGCTTAGGTGGAATGCTATGCAAACTCTCCGACGCTACGTTCTTCACCGCCAGACTTTCAGCACTAAACTTTCGTACCACATTAATAAATCTATATCGGCTGCACAATTAAATATGAGACTAGATTTTATCTAATCCAAGTGATCTATATCTCAACATTATAATAACCCAACAACAATCGTGTTTTAACGATGACGTTTAAAAGTGTAGAAAACGAAGAAAACGAAAGTTCCGCGCCGACTTTAAATCGCAAAGCGTTTCAAAAGCGATCTCTCCAATCAGATCAGACACTAGCCATGTTCAAGACTGCTATGATAACGTGATACTAATATTGGATCAACTGATGCCAAATATAGTAACATTTTACCTTCGATCGCTCTTTAGTTGAATCCTTAAAGTATATCATTTAGCCTTTTTCTTTTCACAATTCACAGTTATATCTTTTACCTTGGTCGTATTTATTATTGCTATACCTACACCAATTAATATCCTTTATATTTCCGTGTATACTTTAATCATATGAGTGATAGTAATGATGTCAATGCTATGCTCTCGTAAATCTCAATGCAGATTAGAAGACAGGATACTCACGCGTAGCCCACTTCTTAGATTGCATTTAATAAATAGAATCACCTGGGAGATGTCCATGAAATAATCCTGACTGATGCTAACAGTGTGGATATGTCAGTGAAAATTATGGATTTGCGATACAAGACGTCATTTTATGGCTGGATCAAGAGCGAAGATAATGTTGATTACATTGGCAACTACTTGAAACCGCTCGTGTACGAATACGCAGAGCAGGAGGATGGTGCAAAGAGTATTTCGCGTGCTCTCACCTGGCTTATGGATGGATGGAATATCAATGGTGTCGCCTCCTTGTTGATCAAGCTGTTCTATGAGAAGGGTCTTAATTAAGAAATCTTCACCTCTGTGATGTCTTTGTATCTTCTTGGCAAAGAATGGTCTGCGATTATCGATATTGTAGCCACACTGCTGATTGGTGAATAGGCAGGTGTTGTGTCCCTGTTTATCCACAATCTGACGCGTGAATGGTACGTGGAGGAGGTGAAGGAGTTGATCATGTGCATCGCTGTCAAGAGTAGATGGACTGAAGAGTTTGTGAGTTAGTTTCTGCTTTCCCTGTGTGAATTGCGTTGTGGCGATGATAAAATGAAGATGGCAGCCATAATGGAGAAGGCTCAGGACAGGCGCGTGGCATTGAAGTTGCATGAAGCTAGCTCCACTACTACTACTACTGCGGCAATTAGTGATTCTAAGTTGTCAATTGACACCAAGAACAACTTTCTGGGATCTGTGCTCACTGATATCCTGGGACAGTCTCCTGACGCGCTAACTCCAAAGGCGTCACAAAAGCCGAATCTCGATGGATCTGCCACTCTCAACCCATCGCACGTCAGCACAGAGTCCTCTCCTCTCTCACTAAGCCCAACTTCTCCAAAGAAGTTTTCCGTGTGATTGTACTATAAATCCTTTAAAATAGAGCTAATGATGGCAATGAATCCGTGAGCGATGAATGATAGATAAATTAGTATTTATGGAATAGAATTGTATATCCATTTCCAGCAAACCGATGAATATCATTCACTTTTACGCTTATAATTTTTATAGTTCTAAGGATCTCAGAATATACTTTCCTGTGATATCAGCTTCAAAGTTGATCAACTCGCCAACCTGCTTCTAGCTCAATGCAACGTTTGTCTGAGTGTAAGGGATCAGCATGATTGAAAATTGGCGCTTGACGTCATCAATGCTGCAGACAGTGAGCGAAATTCCATCCAGCGATACATATCCTTTTTCAACCACCAAACTCAACCAAGATTCAGTTGAGAATTAGAACGTCATCCACAGAGCTTAACCGTCATCGCGCCTATCCACCAGCTCAACCGTAGCATCAACGTGTCCTTGCACAATATGTCCGCCAAATCCGGCATCGGCACTCATTGATCGTTCCAAATTGACGCGTGATCCTTCCACCAGCTGGCCCAGATTAGTCCTCCTCAGCGTCTCCAAACTGGCCACTACATCGAACGATTCCCCAGTGAAACTTGTCACAGTCAGGCAGGTACCTACAAGTAACGCGTATGTTCAATAGAGAAAGTAATCAGCGACTACAATGCAATGTGTTTCAAAATCTCACCGTTCACAGCAATAGAGTCACCTAGCTTTACCTTCTCCAGAACCAATGAACATTGTATAGTCAGAGTTTTCTCACCCGTTCCAGGTGTTTCTTTAACTTATTGCACGACTCCAATCTCTTCCACCAAGCCAGTGAACATTTTCTTTACTAATTTTTTGTGAAATTGAAGTTTAAATTTCTTGCTTAATCTTGCTTGAAAGAAAGTTTTAATCCTTGGATCACATCAACGTTAACATCTCTGTATATTTGCCAATTTATATCAAGAGTATTATGAAATTTGCTGTTGATGAGAATGATAATATTTTAGAGGATAGTGGAAGGTATTTCTTATTGGGATGGTCCGTAAACTATCAACACTGTATTTATCGATGTGTTATTGTAGGTGGGAATAGGATCTTTTGAAGCTGCGTTAATAACTGGAAGATGATGAAGAGTAGCATCGACTACGAAGGTAAAGAAGATCTTAGACAAGACATACTAGATCATCACCTGTAAAGTCCAGCGTTCTAATGTCCAGCGAGAAAGGAACCACTAAGCAAGAAGAAGATATTTACGATCTTCTAGGCACTAAGCTAAGAGAATTAGATTTGCAATACCGTAGACACACTGCCGTGGCTCATAGTGGAAGTACTCGCTCAGATTTACGGTCACCATAGTCTTTTCTGTTAGAAGCGTAAAAGTCAAACGTTGCCAAACATAATAATCGCAAGTCAGAGTAATCGGCAGAAGATTAGTAATGGAAGTAGAAGAGGTAGGAACGTGATGCTCTGATTAAATAAGCTCTTTAAAAGGCCCAGGAACGAGACTAAGAACTAAAGAGGTAGTTATAGGCAAAGGAGAAGGAGAGGTTGGCATAGGAGAAGAAGCGTTAGGAAGAGGAAGCTGCGAAATTGATGAAGTAAAAGGAAGCAGAGGCTGCTGAACAACAGAGATTATTGAAAGAGAAGTAGATGGAGAGTATGCCTTATCATGGCCCTGCCGATGTGCTGTAGTAGTATCAGTAGTATCTTGATCTTGTGCTCAATGTAAAAAAAATACTCAAACCGCAGATTGACAGTAATAGACAGATGGCCAATGAAGCTAGACGATATAGAATGCAGATTACAGTGAAAACTGGAGCTGTTGTTAATTCCAAATCTCATATTAGATAATTCTATCAGGATCTGAATGATATGTTCAGTAAAGCTAAGCAAGTGTCCCCAGAGCTGTTGTACCCGTATCTGCTTGAAGCATTCGCTAAAGCTGTCACAACGCAAGCCATGAGAGAAGTTAGCGTGAATCTGAGTAAAGCCTTCCCGCTTGCTGCATTAATTCAACTTATGCTTTGTGAACATCCACTCCTGCTCCAGTATCTCCTTGGCAAAATGTTTAAAAAGTGTATATATGTAGTTCCTGCTTATGCTAAACGTCTGCCTTCAGATTAGAATGGCGATGATGATCTCCGCGCCAGGATGCGAATGAAGAAAGTTGATGGTAAATGGGAATCAGATGCTTAATACCAGGAGAGAATGGCTGGCATTGTGGCTTTATTCACAGCCATCACAGTTGTAGATCCAACTTAATTCACTTTAAATGTCTCCAATCCTGCTCAGCTATCACTGAAAGACTTATGGTCATATATGGCGCGTCTGCTTAATTAGACTCCTCGCAAGATTACTCCTAATCTGCTCGAGATTGCTCTAAAGTTGGGTGGACATCAATTACTACGCACCTATGGTTAGCAAGCTCACAAGTTGATACAATTCATAGACAAGGATTATATGTCAAGAATAAAGTCTGAAGGAACTGAAGCTGCCAAGACGCGATTATTATTACTGCTTGAAGATTACCGGCGCTAATAGACAATCCCTGCACCTGAAGGTGCTCATTTCAGAGATTGAAGTTATTGCATTTCGCTGTAAATTCATAAAAAGTATCACGACGAGTATCAATACTAAGTAAAGAAATCAAGAAAAGTGAAATGTGTGAGATATATTAGCAATATGTATTTGATATGGTATAATCATTCCTCTGGGATTTCAACTTCTCCAGCGGTAATTTTATCTGTCAAATCCTTTGGATTCTATCCATCGACTGTGCATCCAACAGAGAAGGCAGTTCCAAGCACTTCCTTAACACTTCCAGCCAGATCCTTGGCGTAGGACTTGAAGCGAAGCTTTCGCGCAACATCAATAATATCGTCCAGTGACAGGTTGCCAGAGTGTTTGATGTTCTTCTCCTTCTTCTTGTCACGTACAGGCTCCTTCAGGGCCTTGATGACGAGCGATGACGCGGTAGGCACGACCTCAACTGCAGCCTGACGGTTCTGAATGGTCAGCTTGACAGTAATACGCAATCCCTTCCAGTTCTAGGTGGCCTTTGCAATGTCTTCACCAACCTTCTTCGGTGCGAGACCCAAAGGACCAATCTTTGGAGCCAGGGTACTACCACCGGCCACCTCACCTCCAGTGACACGCAGGAAAATAATTTTCACTTCATTAGGATCTACTTTAGGTGCCATTTTAAATAATCTATGTGATTTTTTATTGTCTTAATGAAAGAATACACTAAGGTTAAAAGTAAAATTACTCAACCTCAACTAGACGCGACTGAACGAACGCGGAAAAAAGATTTCAAAAAACGCGTCTCGAAAATTAACCGAAACCGGTCGGCCATCAATTACCCTCGCTGTAAGTCGCGTAGAAGTGAGCGCATAATTCTAGAGAGGATCAGTGTACTGTATGATGTATCCAGTGTAGAGTAATACTGAATGGCATGTGAAATTTTAATCTATTTTCCATTGGATCAACATGTGTATTATTTCATTGAGCAGATACATCTTAGTCAGAAGGCTTATTATTAGAATCAGTACGCAGCTACAAAAGTCTAACCATTTGAGACGCAGAATGACCAAGCACGGAGGTAATGTTAGAGGCTGGCGACTATAAAAGACCAAGAAGCTCCCCATTCAGCTCTTTACGTGTTTTCATTTTAGCAAATTATTCCAATTCCTATTTACCAAACAATACATTTTCCACTGCTCCACCCAAAAGTACATGTTTAGCACTGATTATCTGTCGCGAATCTCTAACAAATTGCACCGGGTCTACAGGCTACAGCATCTATTATAAACCAGTCTGAGGAGGAGGAGAGGAATCAACATCATCTTGACCTTGATATGGATATAATGCAAATGTGAAATCACTCAGAAGCGGCAATAGATTCTGATACTTTGGATACGTTAGAATGACACCAGACATGACGCGTCGATTCAAAAATTCCAGTCTAATCTGCTTAGCTTTACACAGCGTGCGGTACTTTTACTACTACTATGGATCCAACTGACTGCCATGATAGAATAATATCACATCTGAATTAGAGAGAACATTTGCATAGTGCTATTGCAGATACAGATCACGTTAATCCAATCTTCGGAGTGACTTGTTTCTCTCAAAGGATACGGCATCATACTGAATAGGACTAAACTTGTTCCTAGGCAGCGGCACAGAGAACTTCCCTTTTGCAGCCTTTTTCAATTTACTAATTGCCATTTTGGGTATCTGCAAGTGAAACGACGCGTATCTAATTAGGTGTTTTGGATTTAAAGATTTTGATTCTCTGAACAATGATTGGACCAATCTCCCTTGATCTCTCTTCTTGTTCGTTCGCGCGTTTAGAAAGCTTTGGTTTCCCCTCACTGTACAGCTCTCTCTCTCTCTCTCTCTCTCTCTCTCTCTCTCTCTTATTCACTCCGTCTGTTCGCTTAAATGTGAATCCTGCCAGTTTCTCTCAAAGAAAGGAAGAGAGTCGTGCGCGTAATTTCATTCCTTCCTCTTCTTTTCCAATTGTGCCACCAAGAGAACTTCAATTCATAAGTCATATAAAACGTCTGTATATGCTATCTTAGCCTAATTCTATTAACAATATGGATGCTATACTGGATTTTTCGAGAGACTTTAACGTGCAACTCTTTGACCAAGTTGTGAACACTTTCTATGGTGGTCATGGAAATGATCAAAAGATGGCCCAGACTATCATTGCCCAATTTCAGGAGCATCCTGACGCATGGACCAGAGCTGATGTTATACTCACCCAGGCACAATCTGTACAAGCCAAGGTAACCTAAATATGTAATATGTATCAGTTAATCATCATCATCTCTTATTTTAAATGAATGTAGTATATTGGGTTGCAAGTGCTTGAAAAGTTGATTTCCACCAGATGGAAAGTTCTGCCGCGTGAACAGTGTACTGGTATAAGAGATTTTATTGTTGGAACGATCATCAAGATTGCAAGTGATGAATAGCTATTTGTGAAGGAGCGTGTTTATTTGAACAAATTGAATCTGGTTCTGGTGCAGATTCTTAAGCATGAATGGCCAAAGCAGTGGCCCAATTTCATCTCTGAGATTGTGGACTCTTCGCGAACAAGTCTGACGCTATGTGAGAACAACATGGTCATTCTCAAGTTGTTAAGTGAAGAGATTTTCGATTTCAGTGCTGAATAAATGACTAGTGTCAAGGCACGTACGATGAAGGATCAGTTGAATGGAGAGTTTATGAAGATTTTCGAGTTGTGCGATGAAGTTCTGTAGAAGGCGCAGAAGCCATCACTAATACAGGCGACTTTGTAGACTTTGCTTAGATTTCTCAACTGGATTCCGCTGGCTTTTGTGTTTGAGACTAATCTGATAAGTATGTTGGTTGGTCGATTTCTGCAGGTGGCGGCTTTTAGAAATTACACGTTAAAGTGCCTGACTGAAATTGGATGCCTCGAGGTGAAGAGTGACTATGAGCAGAGATTGATTGAGTTATACAATGGTGTGGTTGAAGCTCTATCTATTCAGATTCCAATGAACCCCCACCTGGATTTCGCAGGTCCTTATGAGAATGGATCTGATGAAGAGCAAGAGTTTATTCAGAACATTGCGCTGTTCTTCTCATCATTCCTCAGTGTTCATGTAAAGCTTCTGGAGAGATAGGATAACAAGCAACCACTTCTGCTTGGTCATTTGTACTTGCTGAAGATTTCCAAAGTGGAGGATCGTGAGGTGTTTAAAGTGTGTTTAGAATACTGGTCCAAGTTGGTTAGTGGTTTATACAATGAATTGCCTTCTTCATTGAATAATGCTTCCGGATTAGTTCTGAACAGCAAGTAGCCGGAGAGAAAGTTGTTATACAGTGACATATTGCCACAGCTGAGAGTTGTTATGATCGAGTCTATGGTGCGTCCAGAAGAGGTGCTGATTGTGGAGAATGATGAAGGTGAAATCGTGAGAGAATTTGTGAAGGAGACTGATACTATCACTCTATATAAGAGTATGCGCGAAGTTTTAGTGTACCTGACGCATTTAGATCCGGATAACACTGAGTAGATTATGTCTGAGAAATTGGCCAAATAGATTGATCGCACCGAGTGGTCATGGTCTAATTTGAACAAGCTCTGCTGGGCCATTGGATCTATCAGTGGTGCAATGTCAGAAGATCATGAGAAGAGATTCATTGTGTTTGTCATCAAAGACCTGCTTGGTCATACTGAATCTGTGCGTGGTAAAGACAACAAGGCTGTGGTGGCATCTAATATCATGTACATTGTCGGCTAGTATCCAAGATTTCTGCGTTCTCATTGGAAGTTTCTCAAGACTGTTGTGCTGAAGCTGTTTGAGTTTATGCATGAGCTGCATGAAGGTGTACAGGATATGGCGTGCGATACGTATATCAAGATTGCACAAAAGTGCAAGCGATAGTTTGTCATTATGCAGCCGAATGAAATTCAGCCGTTTATCAATGAAATCCTGGACACTATTCCCGACATTATATCCGACCTGTAGCCGTCTCAAGTCCACACCTTTTACGATGCCACTGGATGTATTATAGCTTCACAGACGAACAGGTAGACTCAGGAGCAGTTGATTGCCAAGCTGATGGAGGGACCTAATGTGGCTTGGGAAGAGGTTATGGCTCAGGCGAATGCTAATCCAGATATCTTGAATCATCCGGATCAAGTCAAGTAGCTGGCCAATATTCTCAAGACAAATGTTGCCGCATGTTCATCTATTGGTAGTCCTTTCATTTCCCAGATGGCCAAGATCTACATGGATATGCTGAATCTGTATCGTGCCGTGTCTGAGCTGATCTCAAGAGCAGTCGCCCAGGGTGGTGTCTTATAGACCAAGACTCCATAAGTTAGGGGATATCGCACGATTAAGAAGGAGGTACTTAAACTTATTTCAACTTACATTTAGAAGGCTGAAGATTTGCAGGTGGTGATGGATAATCTGATTCCACCACTTCTCGAGGCAGTGTTGACTGATTATGCTCGCAATGTTGAACCGGCCAGAGAATCTGAAGTCCTGGCTCTGATGGCCACATGTGTATAAAAGCTTGGACCTCTAATGACTGACAAGGTGCCAGTCTTGCTGGAATCTCTATTTGAATCCACGCTGCACATGATTGACAAGGATTTTTAAGAGTATCCGGAGCACAGAGTGGCTTTCTACAATATGATCAGGGCCATCAATTAGAACTGCTTCATCGCCCTGCTCAATCTACCACCAAACTTGTTCCGTCTTGTGCTGAATGCCATCATTTGGGGATTTAGACATACTATGCGCGATATTGCTGACATGGGCCTTTAGATTATGCTGGAACTCTTGAACAATGTGTCAAAGTTGGATTCTAGTATTTCTAGTGCTTTCTATCGCAGCTACTATCTACCTATATTTCAAGATGTATTCTATGTGTTGACTGATCGTGAACACAAGTCTGGATTCAAGTACTAGGCTCAGATACTGCAGCAATTGTGCACAGTGGTGGACTCAAACTCTATTACTTAACCACTGTACCAACCTGGATAGGTTTCTGATCCTAATACTTCTAATTCTGCATTTGTGCGCGAGTATATGATGCAATTGCTACAGAATGCCTTTCCGAACCTGCAACCAGGACAGATCAAGATATTTGTGAATGGCTTATTTGACTTGAAGGGTGATAGTGAGACGTTCAAGTAGCATCTGAGAGATTTCTTGGTGAAGTTGAAAGAGTTCCAGGCGGCTGATGATAATGAAGAGTTGTTCCTGGAGGAGCGTGAGTTGGAGTTGCAGAAGAAGAAGGCTGCAGAGATGTAGGCAGCCCAGCAAGTGTCTGGTATTCTAAAGCCTGCTGAACGTGAAGACATGGATGACTGATTATATTGCTGATACGTATATGACTTGATAGTAGGAATTTGAGTCGGATTGAAGGGGGAGGGAGTTAATCAGCGTGATACACCAAAGTGCAATGGCTCTATAATGTATTAAGGAGGAAAGTGGAAACAAAAGTAATAATGATCAATAGCCAGTAGTAAGAAAATCTATCCATCTATTTTAATGCATTGTTATTCTTCAAATATGGCAATTTCCTTATTTATACACCAAATATACAGCCAGCAATTTCTTTGATCGATCGTCACATCACTACCATAAGCAGATGGTTTGCAACGTTGTGATCACGCGACGACTGATTTGCCAATTGTCAATTCTCACTGAAGCCGACAGCTCTCATTTTCTCTTTGATTCGCCCAGCTTCTTCTTCCTCTTTACAGTTTAAAACAATTTTCAAGAGATCTTTTAACAATAGTTTCTAATCTCTACACTAGCATTTAAGAATAAAAGTAATTGATAATGAAGCGATCAAGGCATGCAGCAGATATGGTGTCTGTCGCGGACTCTGTTAATGATTCCTCTCCATCTTTATCTCTGGAATAGTAGCCATCTTTATCACCATCACAATAATCCTCATAATCATTAAACTCCGACAACCTATCTGCTGCCTCTGTCAATGATCCCTAAGATGTATTGAATGCTGGACATGTGCGTAAGAAGAAGCGCGGTAAGATTGACACATCCGAGTTGAGTGAGAAGTAAAAGCAGAGGGTATTGAAGAATCGCGCATCAGCCAAAGCTAGTCAGATGAAGAAGGAGCTGGCGTTGTAATAGGCCAAGGCTGACAATGATTAACTCCGATGTGAAAATTAATTACTCCAATCTCGCGTACAAGTCCTGGAATAGTAGAATATTGATCTAATGTCCAAGATGGAGCAATTGTAATCTCAGTTTGAGTTAATGTCCAGGATGATATCTACCAATGTTGGTTTAGATTCTAATACACGCTCTGGCGAAAGCAATGTTGGTAGTCATGATCTTATTGATGATTTATCTACCAATGCGAATGCGTATCTACTACCTCCATCTCCTCTCAAATCCATATCTACTCATCAACATTAACAGCTCCAGGTATAGGAGTAAGCGGAAAGTCCTCAATCTGCAGTATTGAAGACTGTTCGCAGTGACGATATTAATACCAAGTATCCAACTGTGAATATCCGGCAGAGGTTTCCTCTTACTCCCCTGGAATCGTTATCATTAACGATGGTGGAATTTCAAGCTTAGCCACAGACCGTGGTGTCCAAGAATAGCTGTTAGTAGAATAATAGTAATAATAAGTTGGTATAGAAGAGAGTAATGTCAGCGATATCTTTTACCAAGCATTCACTGAATTGCAACCGCTCTTTGATGAAATTGATGATCTCATTCCTATCTATAATCATAATGATGGTGAATTCGACGTATCTCAATTCAAAATTGAAGACGGCCATGCATAGTAAGATTCGAATGCTTTAGTAGAATAAATGTCGCTCTCACATCTCCAACAGTACCAACAAAATCAATTATAACAGCAACTACTCCAAGTAGACATAAGCATATGAAGCTATCATCACCAATGGTAGAGGGAGATTGGTGGTCAGAGCGTTATGCGCGTTGGCGATTGTTAATCATCTGGGCCATTACTTTCGTCAATATTACAGGAATCAGATTAAGCGGAAATATGAATTAAATTTACAATAAAGCTTTTGATTATAGTATAGTTTTATTTTATTGCTCACTTACTCTGCGCACATCACGCATACTGTACATCTGCTGATACAATGATCGATCACACATACTCTTTCATCCCCTGAATCAAAGTCTCACGTTTGGCCTTCTCAATTTTTACAATACCTCCGGTGAGAGGGAGGTAGGTGGAGCCCATGAGATCAAGATCTATTGCTCTTGCCGCCTGTCTTCCTTCATTTATTGCCCATACGATAAGAGATTAACCGCGACGGCAATCACCGGCAGAGTAAACTCTGGGAACATTGGTCTTATACTGCAGACTGGAATCCTTGGACATACCAGTGATATTCTGACTAGCAACATTACTACTTCTGGCGTCTGTCTTCACCTTCAACTGCTGCAATAAATGCTATTCTGGCCCTGTGAAGCCCATAGCCAACAACACCAGGTCAGCCTCAAATACACGTTCGCTTCCTTAGACTTCAGTCATTATCCATTTGCCAGTGGATGCATTCTTCGTCCATTCAACTCGAACCGTTCTGATACCAGACACTTTGCCATTTCCGTCAGATATGAATTCCTTGCTCAGCACACAGTACTATCTAGGATCATTGCCATAAACAGCTTTCACCTCGCCATGTCCATAATCAACCTTAAAGACTCTTGGGAACTGAGGCCATGGATTATCAATCGATCTGGTGCCTGGAGGCTCTGGCAGCAATTCAAAGTTGATCACAGACTTGGCTCCATGGCGAACTGAAGTACCGATACAATCGTTACCAGTGTCACCTCCACCAATGACAATGACATTCTTACCCTTCGCTGTAATATACTGATCATCCTTGAGGTTGGAATTCAAAAGACTCTGTGTAGTGGCAGTCAGGAAGTCCATTGCAAAGTAAATACCATCAAGAGCGCGGTTCTTGATATTCAGATCGCGCGGTACAGTTGAACCTGTTGCAATAAGAACTGCATCATAATCCCGCACAAGATTTGCGGCATCTACATTGTATCCAATATGAGCATTAACTTCAAACTTAACACCTTCTTCTCTCATCAAATTCACACGCCTGTCCACCAACAACTTATCCAACTTCATGTTTGGAATGCCGTACATCAACAGACCTCCTATTCTATCAGCACGCTCATAAACCGTCACACCATGACCAGCTTTGTTCAATTAATCGGCAGCAGAAAGACCAGCTGGACCACTGCCAATGATAGCTATAGTCTTACCGGAGCGGCGGGATGGAGGACTCGCTTTCATCCAGCCGTGATCGAAAGAATAATCTATAATGGCACATTCAATAGATTTAATCGCTACAGGATCAGAGTTGATGCCCAACACACAGGCACCTTCACACGGCGCAGGACATACACGACCTGTAAACTCTGGAAAATTGTTAGTTTACAACAGTCTCTCCAGCGCCTCTTTCCACTAGTGTTAGTAGACAAGATCATTCCATCTCGGGATAAGATTTCCAATAGGACAGCCTGTATGAGATTGACAAAATGGGACACCACAATCCATGCACCTGGCACCTTATACCTATAATTCCTTGGTTGTAAGACGTTTGTTAATCTCTCCAAATCCTTTGACTCGTTCCTTGGCATCTATATATCTATCCGTCTATCGCTTATACTTCATAAAGCCTCGCAATTTATCAGGTCTAAAATCAGACGACTCAGCTGTTATCTTGGTCGCACCATCTTCAATATCTTTAATAGACGCTGATAATGCAGGAGGCTGAATGACTGCCGAGCTATGTTTACTCTTATTAACTTGCTACGACTACAAGGCCTTTTTCAAATCTCGCGGAAATACTTTCACAAATATCTGCACGTAATGTTTCCAGTTGTTGAGGACAGCTTTTGCTTTGGCAGAATTGGTATACTCATAATGATTCTGAATCAAACCACGAACTTGATCAATATCCGCAGCATCAGTCAACCTCTCTAAATCAACCATCTCAGAATTAACTAGAGATGAGAAAGCCTGATCTTCATCCAGGATATACGCAAATCCACCACTCATACCAGCAGCGAAATTGCGGCCAGTCTTACCCAATACTATACAAATACCTCCTGTCATGTACTCACAACCATGATCACCGACGCCTTCCACAACAACGCGAGCACCTGAATTTCTGACACAGAATCTCTCAGCGGCCACACCATTAAAGTACGCCTCACCGCTGGTTGCACCATACAAACACACATTACCTGATATAATGCTCTAGCTCGGATCAAAGAGAGAATTCTTTGGAGGACGCACGATAATTTTTCCACCAGAGAGACCTTTACCCACATAATCGTTAGTGTCACCCTCAATTCTCAAGGTGATGCCCTTTGCCAAGAAAGCACCGAAACTTTGTCCAGCAGATCCATTAAAATTAATCGTTATGGTATCATCTGGTAGACCCTGCTCGCCAAACTTTCGAGACACATTATAGGAGATTATAGCACCAACAGAACGGTCAGTATTCAGAACCTGCGAGTTAATCACTACTTTACCGTGACCCTCTAAAGCAGCAACACACTATGGCAACAATTTATTATCCAGTCTCTATTCAACCATGTGATCCTGAGGTTCAGAGAAATGAGTGGAAGCATCGGCGCGTAAACTAAACGCCGGTGTAAGTAGAGAGCGCAAATCTAAACATGAACTCTTCTAGTCTTTCTGCTATGAGCGAACTTGCAACAAATCACTTCTACCGACTAAATCGTTAAGTTTGCGAAATCCAAGCTGAGCCATAATCTGACGCACTTCTTCCGCCATAAAGTAGAAGAAATTGATAACATCCTCTGATGAACCTGTAAACTTGGCTCTCAACACAGGATCCTGTGTAGCAATACCAACAGGACATGTGTTAAGATGACATTTACGCATCATTATACATCCCATCGCAATGAGAGGCGTAGTGGCAAATCCAAACTCCTCGGCACCAAGCAACGTGGCCATTATCACATCACGACCAGTCTTGATTTGACCATCTGTCTGTAAAGTAATCCTACCACGGAGACCATTCAGCACTAGCGTTTAATGAGTTTCAGCAAGTCCCAGCTCCCACGGAAGACCAGCATATTTGATACCAGTCAGACGAGAAGCTCCTGTACCACCATCATGTCCACTGATCAAGATATGATCAGCTTTTGCTTTGGCCACTCCATTAGCGATGACACCAACTCCAACTTCGGACACCAGTTTCACAGAGACTCTGGCACGAGGATTGCATGACTTCAGGTCATGAATGAGCTGTTTCAAATCCTCAATAGAGTAAATGTCATGATGAGGAGGTGGTGAGATAAGACCGACGCCGACCGAAGTCTTTCTAGTCTTTGCAATACTTTCTGACACTTTATGTCCAGATAACTCACCTACAATAATGCGATTAGCACGTATACTAGTTGATTAGATCATGATAAAACAAATTTAAAATACCTCCTTCGCCAGGCTTGGCGCCTTAAGCCATCTTGATCTAAATTTCATCAGAGTCGGATAAATAGTAACTGGTAACACCAAATCTTCCACTGGCTACTTGTTTGATAGCAGAGCGGCGCAAATCTCCATTAGCGTCTTACGTCGACCTTTCAGGATCTTCACCTCCTTCTCCCGTATTAGATTTAGCACCAAGCTTATTCATTGCAATAGCCAAAGCGGAATGAGCCTCCATAGATATTGAGCCGTAACTCATAGCTCCAGTGCAGAATTTTTTCACAATCTCAGTCCAAGGCTCTACCTCATCCAATGGAATTGGAGTCAAATCCTTCTTGAACTCCAACTGACCACGGAGTGTGCAATCTTTGATTTGCTCATAACTACTCCGGGAGTACTCTTCAAATGATTAAACATCCTTCAACTTGACAGCTTATTACAGAGATGCAATAGACTTGGGATCATTAATGTGTCTTTCTGAGCTATTACGGAAGTGATATTCACCAGACACGGGCAGAATAGACTGGAGAACATCATCACGATTAGGATAGGCAATGTCATGTAAATTGAACGCATCTACGGCAAAATGCTCAAATGTGACACCTCTAATTCGGGAGGGAGTACCTGCAAAACACACCTACATGACAGAAGGATCAATACCAAGAGCCTCAAATATCTAAGCTCCCTTGTACGATTAAAGTGTAGAAATACCCATCTTGGACATCACTTTGAGAATACCATTGTCCAGGGATTTCTGATAATTAGCAATCAGCTTATCGACAGAATCGGTAGATTCGATCACATTGTCTCTTTTCAATTTTGCAATAGTCTCCATCATAAGGTATGGGTATATGGCATCACAACCGTGTCCCAGAAGAACACACATGTGATGAACTTCTCGCGCCTCACCACTTTCCACAATGAGCGCCACTTTGCTTCTCTACCTGGAAGATAATAGATGTTGATGCACAGCACCAAGAGCTACCAGACTACTGACTGCAACTCTATCAACACCAACATTCCGATCAGACAGAATAATAATCCGATTCTGTTACTCGACAAGATGATCAGCATACTAACAAATACGATCAATTTCATTCTTATATTGTTGCAAACCTTCCGCCTTTTTAAATGTGATATCGATAACACCAACTTTCCATTTCGGATGTTATTAAGGTATCGTCGAGGTAATAGTCTAAAATTGTGATGGAGTTAGTATCGGAGAGTCAATGTACAATCGATCGCATTATTACGCGTTCCTACTCAGTAGATTCCATTCTGGACCAATAAAACATGACAAACTCATAACAATCTCCTCTCTAATAGGATCTATTGGCGGATTGGTCACTTGGGCAAACAATTGACGAAAGTATTCATAAATAGAACGAGGTTACTGCGACAGACAGGCAAGAGGTACATCAATACCCATAGAACCAAGAGGCTCCTTACCGTCTTTGATCATTGGCACAAAGACCATGTTAAGCTACTCGATAGAAAATCCGAAAGCTTTCAGGCGCGCATCACTTTAAACACTAGTACTATCAATGCTATTCTACATTAAGACAGAATCGGACAACTTGGAACTATTACTTACCAGTGACTTGAGATTCAGAGATTATTACTGAAGCCACTCTCCATAAGGAAACTGGGTACAAATTTCAGATTTCAATTCGGTATCATCGACTAACTGCTATTTCACGGTATCAACCAGCAGCATTCTACCAGGCATCAAACGGCCCTTGTGCACCACAGTACTAGGATCAACCTTTACTGTACCAACCTCACTTGCACAGATCATACGATCATCATTAGTCAAATAATATCTGCACGGACGCAGCCCATTACGATCTAGAATAGCACCAATGTGTCTTCCGTCAGAGAATGTAATCAAAGCAGGACCATCCCAAGGCTCCATCACGGCAGACACATACTGATAGAACGCAGCTTTTTCAGGCTGTACAGAATTACTTTTCTACCAGGCCTCCGGGATCATGAGCATGGCAGCCTCGGCAATTGATAAACCACTGACAGTGAGCAGTTCAAACACGTTATCAAACGCAGAAGAATCGGATCCATACTCTTCAATAATAGGAAATAAATCTGCAATAGACTCACCAAACAGCGGCGACTTCATCATCCCCTCCCTGGCTCTCATCCAATTCTTGTTCCCCTTCAACGTGTTAATCTCTCCATTATGAGCACACAAACGCATCGGCTGCGCTCTATCCCAACTGGGGAATGTATTAGTTGAGAACCTAGAATGAACCAAAGCGAAATGAGATTAATAGGCAGAATTGGTGATATCCAGAAAATAAAAGTAAACTTGCTTCGGAGACAGACGACCTTTATACACAATAGTACGCGGATTAAGGGAACAGATATAGAACCAAGGTCTGAGAGACACTTCATGGGAGGCTCGCTTACGCAACATGAACAGTTTAACTTCGAATTTCCGGCTATCAAATGCGTCGGTCATTACCACAAATGGCTACATAATAGTTGGCTCTTTGGATGCAGCCATTTTGCCAAGCATCGAATTATCTGTCGGAACTTTGCGCCAACACAACACTTTGAGACCATAACCGGAGGCAATCTACTCAAACTTGGACATCATTGTCTCAGCCTACTTCATATCAGGACTTAAGAACACATTTCCCACAGCATACTAGCCTTCAGGTGGTAGATTGACATTAAATTCATTCAAACATTATTAACGAAAGAATCTGTGGGGAATACCAGTCATCACGCCAGAACCATCACCGTCCCTATCATCCGCTCCTTCAGCACCACGATGTGTCATGTTACAAAGAATACTGGAGGCATCTTGTACCAGAGAATGAGACTACTGACCTTTAATGTTTACAATAAAGCCAACACCACAAGAATCCTTCTCCATACTCGGATCATACAATCCTTATTACGCCGGCATTGAATCGGCCCAACCATAATACTACGACTCCATAACTTATGCAATTGTATCACTTGTTTTTTCTATTTCCTGCAAAGAACGTATATAATGTCAGAGTAATGAATAGATGAAAACTCAATCTTGACTCTGGTATCAGCAAGTATAAATGTATTGAAAGCACAGAGAGAGAGAGAGAAACTGAACAAAGGTGGAACAAGTCAGTGAGGCTCAGTAAATGATGATGAAATCGATCTGACTGAAAGTGGAAACGGCCGAGATCGATTCAACAAATTTCACACTTTCTTTCTTTCTCGCTCGCACGCTCTCATTGTCACTGTTGTTTCTCTGAAGGAAAGGACCGCCGAAAGGACGCACGGATGGACGGACGGTCGGGCGAGGGAACGGGGCTGTGGCTGTAACAAGAATGGGCGCAGCAGTGTTATTTCAACAACCAGGGGGGCACAATGAGTGTGAGTCATTCTACATGCGTTCCTTTGATGCATACAGCGAGAGAGCTGTGAAGTATTAGATCAGGGATGAGGATAGTTTGTAGCGTTTCACGTAAACTTCTTTTTAGAGAGTCATCGTTCTTCATATTATATTTGTATTTGAATTTATGGACACTAGTAAACACGATCTTATAAACACATTGGAACGTATTAAATCTAGTACCAAAAAACTTTTCAGAAATTATACAAGCATCACTCATTCAGGGCGATTAGAGCCATAAGGTATATGCCGCTGCACATTGAGCAGATTTAAAGCATAAACTCAAATATGCTCACATCGGAAGCCTCCAACAGTTCGGGAAGTATAGCTACAGTGGCAGTGTAAATCAGTCCACCGGCAGAGAATGGAATAACAGACTTTTCAAAGCCTGCCAGTACCGATGCCGCCTACTCTCCCTAAATCCATATGCCGAACAGAACACCCAACACCGTTCCCATCGCTGACCACATTTGCATCAACACGGCGACCGGTTTGGAGAATCCACTCTTAATTAGAATTGCATAATCACTCACTTTATGTGGAATCTCGTGCAGAAATATGGCAAACGTAGTTGAAGCGGCAATACTAGGACTAGCATAATGTGATATAGACAAAGTCAGGCCGTCAGTAAAAGTGTGTGCCAGACTGGATAGTATCGACAGATAACCAGCACTAGATTAATGATGATGATCATGGTGATGTCCGTGTGAAGGAGGTCCAATTGAAGCTTTATCTTAACTTTACGCTGAAGTCGTTGACTCAGCCTTACGTTTACGTAACTCTGTCACATTAACCTTGGTAGCTTTCAAAGATGAAGTTGACGCTTTCTTTTATAAATCAACACTTTGAACAGCAGCATTATGGTCCTAAGCAGTGTCCGAAGTAGAATGACTGCTATGATCTTCGTGATGCTGATGGTGGTGGTGGTGATGATGACCTCCAGACACTGTGCGTATCAACTTGTCTACAATCATAAAGCAAATCAATCCAGCCAAAATAGCCAACATAGGCCCAATAGTATGTGCATGATTATGTGAGTGACTTTCCTATTTAGGATCATGATGATGATGATTATCAGTATTATGATGGTGAGAACTGTGATCATGATGTTCATGTCCATGTTCAGAATGCTGTTCCATCACAAACGGTATGACATGTAGGAATATATCTCCTAGTAGAGTTCCAACAGCGAAACCAACCAGGATTGTCATTACTATTTTAGGCAACTTTGCAGGTAGAAGCATCACAAGCAGGAGGGGAACAATGGTCACCAGTCCACAGGCAGCCAATGCATTATGAGAGGGAGAATTTGCACTCAAAATTTTAACAATCACCTGCTATTACTACTATAAGAAGTCCATTAGATATTTATAAATGATGTGGTTGGATATAGTGTTTAAAATGCTAAGCTGAAATTTTCCAATTCCTTTAAAGGACAACAAGTACAAAGTTGAACACGCCAAAATCAAATAACAAACAGCAAAATTAAGTAGTAAAAGGATCAAGTTTTGGTGGCTACAGTAGACAATACATCAAAGCCGCGCGAACGGTGGTGGGAGGCTGCGACATGTCTCGAAACGTTTTTTTAAGCATCCGGGGTATCACAATGTAACTGTCATCTCTGATTTTTTAACTGAACAATGCTAATTGTAACGTCAATCAAGTTGTTGATATTAAAACCATTCTATTTTCCGCGTTACTGTATATAATGTGACACAACTAGGACTAAAGAGATTCCAAGAAGCAGATACGCAATTTGGGGCATTTAATCCGAACCGTTTTTGACAATCTCTGACATTTGCCACTCTTTGTCTCGCTATGCGCTGACTCGCAAGTGCGATTGTGAAAAGACGTTACTAATGGAAACAAACGAGCATCATTCATTGCGAGAGATTTGTGGAGAAAATGAAATGTAAACCAGAACTGGTTCAAGTTTTTTTATGGGTTGAGCATAGAAAAATGGTCAGAACGTGGTACATGTATCAGAGGTGTGAGAGAATGTTCGAGAAAGGACGTTTTACAACTACTCAACGCTAAACGTGACGAAGACGGACTAGAGAGAGAGTGCGTCGTGCGTAAGGCCAGACAATGGGTAGGAAGAGTGACAAAACCAGCGAACTAACTATTCCACCAGTACTTACTGGTAGAATTCTATTTCAAGAAGAGCATATTACCAAAACGCGCTGCAAGACCTGCTACTTTTAAACCGTTTTATCGTGTTATAACAGTATTGTTATTTTTATTGCTATGACGAGCTCTGATCCAATGGATGGTGTAAATGTCTCCACTCTGGTTCTTGCTCTAAGAAACTTGCTGACCACTTTGGACATTGAGATCTCCTCTGGCTCCACATTTAATGTTACATAGTATTGTAAGCTTACTGACTGTAACTATACCACCAACAAGTGGAAATGCCAAGTTGCGGTGTTTCACCAGGCCACCATACAAAAGTTTGGTTAACAGAAGGATTTTATGGTAATAATAAATAAATTTTATTAGTAGCTAATTCACAAGACTAATTGTCCGTCTGAATACTCTTAGCGAGCTTATATCAGCCGCCCTTACAGGAAGAAGAATCATATGACCTTCTTGATGAAAATTAGTAAGCACAGTCACCTTTCGGGACCGGAACCTGGATAGCTCTCTGATACATCCAACTTGTTTCACGCTACCGGCAACCTTTCTCTCTTCCTTCCTTCCTCTTCATCGTCACCGCCGTCATCATTTAACTTCCGCTTGAAGCGTAGCTTGATGCCTGTCTGCCCATTTACCATTCTTCTGGGCTCCTTTATCACTACCACTGATAACTACGGTAGATTTAATTTCCTTCTCTTATTAGCCTTTTCACTGGGGACTCCAGCGTCACCTCTCCTTCTTACGCGTGATTGATTCTTGGTGACATTGTTATTGAGTTTCATATCCTTAATTCTGTGGCAAATTTCTTTCCATTTATCAGAGCCGTTACGTTCAGACCATATTATTTGGAGTAGACTAATGATACAGTCCACTATAATCCATCTATCATTTATCTGCCACAGTCTATCCACTAGCTAGTCACAGAGAGTTGAAAGGCAACTCGAGAAACAGAACTACTAGTGCTCGCCCTTCCAAATCTTATTCACATTTTCAATCACTCTTTAGAACAGTTATTAGCGCTTGCTTTCAATCGACTGATCGACAGAGTAGTGCTCCTTTACCAATTTCTCGCAGATTTCTCTGCACACTTACTACTTATTTTATACTTTTACATTCATTTAGCAATTGAACACGTGTGATCTATCCTCCACTAGACCACAGCCCCATACACATTTATCACTGATTATATCATAATACGCATGCATATTTGAGTTGTGATTTAGTTGATCCACTAGCAACTCAATTTTGAATTTGGCCAACTCTCTCACCATGCTACTATCACCTTTACGAGTGACTTTACGACCAAGCAGTTTGATAATATCATGTGTTCTTTGATCCAGGTCAGTCTTGTCGCATATTAGGTTGACCACCTCTTACTTAGTCATCTTACACCATTAATCCTTCACCTACTTTTTGATCTATACTGCGATTCCATGCACTCCTCCAGCTCCACTTATTTTACTTTTCAGTTCAATCATATTTGGATAGTATCGTGATCTAAGTTATCGGAAGTTGAATCTCGGTAAGACCATCCTGAACTCATTTGCCAAGTCAAACTTCTATTCAACACTCGTGACTTCTGATACATCCTACCCATCACAGAAACATGAAACAAGATCTCTATACCACTCTGGTACCTAAACCATCTCAATCAATTACTTCTTCAGCCTAGTGCTCTAGAAATTAGCAGCGAACTATGAGAAGCTCAACAGTTATCTTTAATCATTCGTCACAATATCCTGAATAGAGTACACTTTATATTTCCTCCAAGCTTCAAAATGCTTAAAGAATTAAGATTAAGAGATGTAAAAGAGATAATTTAAAGATTATATTATATCACGGCGTAACGAAGAAGAGAAGTGAGGAGGTGTACTATCGCAGCACATTCCAGTCGTCGCTCGATATAGAAAATAGCAACAAGTAACGGCAACTAGCAACTAGCAACTCCAATCAATCATGCGAGAAATTCACTAACGGATTGATCAGAAGACCATAACTCAATTTAAAGTACATCAAATCAGTGATTCCATCCTCAGCCTCGGGCATCTCTGACAGGCGTATTTACAGTTGCAGAACTTCGCATGCAGAAAAGAATTAATCCAGTAGACTGAGTCTTGCTGCCTTGTGTATGACTTTCGCATCAGCGCGAATCAGATCCCTTGCACTATCAGCAGACTTCGTTATTGCCATGCTCAGACCTATAAGAACTCGCCTTTCTATGCCTTCAAAATCGTTATACCATTAAATCCATCTCGTCACTCTCATCTTAGCCAATTCGAATCTAAACGACCGCAGTCCAATTCCTATTTCTTTGGCATAAAGTAGTGAACTTGGCAATCTTGATTTCAGCCTAAATGACCGTTTAGCTATCTGTCTAAGAATAACGTCAACACCATCAATGAAAGATTTAGTGATACATGCGAACTACGACTAATACAACAGTTTTGGTAGTATCACACAGTTGACCAGATATAACCCAATCTTGCCTGGTATGTGTCTATACTACAGTCTACTCTTGCTAATGTTGAGCCAAGTGAGCATCTTATCCTAGACTGGCTTGCTGTCATTAGCCAAACTCATATGCACCCCGAGGTATCTATTTGTTTAGTGAGCGCCCAGTATAATCGGATTTCCCTCCAGGCCGAGGTCATCGCACTACAGATCTTTATCATTTGTATGGATGACAGTCTTTGTCACATTCATGACCATCCCGCTTGCCATCATGAAAGATTTAACCGTTTGGATCTGACATTTCATGTCTTCTTTTGAGTTTGCAACAGTAGACAGATCATCAGCGAATGATGGTGCCTTGATGGAGAACTGGTTAGGGAGCTTATATCCAATTGACACTGATTCAAGCCTGCATAGGAGAGTGTCATAAAAAGCCAGCCAGAAAAGCATGACATCACGTCTCCCTACGGTAGACCTCTAGTTGGTTAAAATCCTTCAGTTAGCCCAAACGCAGTCCTAATCTACAGCCTTCTACTTGTCAGCAACAGCTCGAAGATCCCCAACATTTCTGGATCAAAATGGAGTCTGGCCAGAGCTTTGAGAAGGATGTCGAACCTCAGAGTGTCGTACGCCTTTTGTACGTCGAAATTACAAATGTAAATAAGCAACTTCTGAGCAATCGATCCATCAATAGCTGCTTTTATCATAAGTAAGCCGTTAGCAGTTGACTTCTTCTTTTGGAAAGCAAAGTTTCTACCTTGAAATAGCACAGATTCACCCAACAGTCTTTTAATCCTGTTGTATAGGAGCAGCGAGAAGAGTTTGCGCCATGGAGTCAGCAGAGTAATTGGTCTGATCTTAGAGAGCCGACCATTCCAATCCCCACACTTCGGCAGCAGGTGGACTTAACTTTACTAGTCAGCAACTGGAATATGTTTGAGTCTGACTGTTGCGTTCATCATCGACGCCATCTATGACACTACTACTTCATTTTCAGCCAATAACTTCAGATGTTCATTAGTCAAGTCATTGCAAGATGCTTTCTTATTTGGCAGGGAAGACAAGCACTCTGAGATTTCTCTCTCCGTGAATTCATCAAGGAGTCCGTAGCACCATTCGGGCATGACATTTTTTACCTTCTAATACTATGGCTCCCATGATTCCAACTCCAACTTTTACTCAGCAGTGAGTTCCCGCTCAGTCATCAGATTCTGGTAGTAGCTCTTAGTGGCATCTAGTACCTCGTCTTACTCAGTGATCATTTCTTGAGTAACTTCGTCTCGGACACATTACAGACCATCGAATGCGATCCCATTTTCCAAGATTTAGCGGATACTAGACTTCTACTTCTTGAAAAATTCGATATCTCTTGCTCGACATGCTCTACGGATACTTGCTTTCTTCGCCTTCAGTTGGATCTAGTTTATCAACCGCTTAGTCTCTCTGATCAATATTACGGCTTCTTGATGATTTCGTGGTTTAGAGAAGTTGTTACACTTAGAGGCGACCTCTTGTAAGCACAATACATCCCACTCCAACCATTTGTCCTCACTAATACATTCAAGCCGGCACAATTCTTGCCAGTTCTTAATTTTCGACACTTATCTCTTTCTTCTAGTGCAAGTAGACTTCCGACCTGGCTTCTTTATTAATGGTAGGCATTTTCTGGCCCCTCTGACAATGACTTGATCCCATTTCTCCTTGATCATGTCGAGATTCTTCTTACTATTAAGCAGTTCATCCTCCACAAGAGCGTGATCCTACACATATTGGCTGAACTTCTTCCATTGCTCCTGAGAGAGCTATCTGAAATCTATTCTGTCGCCTCCATGCGAAGCTGGTTAAAGACCATCTCTCTCCATCATGTCAACTCTTAACTCTATACATCGATGATGCCAACTTGCATCTAGAAACAGATCTAAGATTCTACTTGATTTACATACCTGCAAGCTCTGCTCATCAACCAAGAAGAAATCCAGACGTGATTATGAGACTCCATCGCCTGATTATTTACAATGAGAGAACTCCTTCTTATCTGGATATAACCATCTATAAGCATCTAACATCTTAAACTGATACGTGCCATTTCTAAGTCTCTTCACCAATCTGGTTGTTTGTCGCTTGCTACTTACGGACGCTGTATCCAGCGTGGTATCCCCAATTGTATTCCAATCTCCACCAAGTATGACGTGGCACTTCTTACTTCTGTACTGCTTGGTCAGGATGTTCTTAAGCTACTATTCCAGTCTAGCCGCTTCCCTTTTATGAGATGGCTTGGCACTCGCAGGAGCGTAAATAGTTCCGACAATCCAGACATCGTTCTTATGAAATAGTACTACTACTGTACCTCTACCATCAAGTCTGATTGTCTACTGGTTGTACTTGAAAAGAGCTTTGCGTATCAACATAGCTGTACCTTTGCCAGACCGATTGTCCTTATCCTCTTCCTTGTCGGACGTCTTACTCGTTTGGGAACAATCTGAAACCAACGCGTAATTCTCATGCAGGAACTTATCATACTTCACCCAGTTCTTGAGCACTACTTCATCCTATAGCCAAGTCTCATTTAACATAAAGATGTCGACAGGATCTGACTTTTAGAACTCTTCTTCGAGGAATGCGCCTATGACAAAGAGTCTGGGGGAGGTCCTACTACACACCGACTAAACATTCTAACACATGATTCTTACTTGTTTTCTATCCCTGACATTATGCGCTTGATGCAATGGTGCATTAAACTGATTTATTTCTTCATCTATCCTAACTTCTTAGCTTTCAGATTCTAAGGGGTCTGTTTCAACTATGCTCGCAATTTATTCGGAACTATCCACCAACCTCTAGACGTCGCAGATGAACTACCTCAGGCCTCCCGTTTCTTCTTCTCCTTAGCTTGACAGTTGATCTTGATTCATACTCTGAGTAGAATTTACTCACTGGCGCCTATATATTACTACCTGTGGCTGTCTTATATGTCTTCTCTGTGTTCTCTCTTTTTTTTTTTTTTTTAGAGTTACCTTTTATGGTGAATTATGAAACTCAAACTACGACCGCATGCGTCGAGTGTGAGGAAGTGTAAATATATAACTTATACGTAAAAGAAGTTGAGGAGATATTGATAATGATGATCAATCTATTGAAGAGTCGGTATGCCTGACTACAATCATAATGTGCCACTTACCAATGACGGCACATTTTTGCTATATCAACGCCAGACTCTGAACCTGGGGTGGTGGCTGAGATGATGAGCGCGATAAATTTGGAAGATGCTGAGTTGGCAGGCCCGGTAGCAAATGTCAAAGCGATCAGCTATACCTGCAATCTATATTGACGCCTTGGTAAAACTATATCAAGGACAGGGATTAGATGATGATGAATCTCATTAACAAGATAGAACACCGCATTGATTCTTCAGATCAGTTGAGACAATAATAACAGTAAAAGTAAAGAAGAGTGAACTATACATATTACTCAATCAATTTGTTGATTTCAATAGACCAAACAATCCCTTCTTCTTCCCACTTCCCGATTTAGATTCTCCCTTCTTGGATGATTTACTACTCATCTGACTGCCTTGCCTTTGGTGTGAAGACTGCTGCTTCTACGCCTGATCAGCAGTGTCTTCCGCAGGCGCACTTCCTTGGTCTAAGAGGATATTCAGAGCTTGTTACACATTGCCATTAGCGGCAGCTAGAGCTGTAGCGGCCTACTCTTCAGAAAATCCCATGCTGGTGACTTCTGATACTTTAGACGCGTCTGGTGATGATTTGCTATCTACAGCTTTTTCACCTGCATCACGATCACCACTTTCATCATTAGCCACAGCATCAAAGAATGAAGTGTCGGCAATGATCTCTGCAGAAGGTTGACTTTAGGCAGATACGACATTACTCACCTTATCAGTTGGATTCTTGACTGAAGGAGAGCTTGTGATAGACGCTGCTCCACCAGAAGACTGAAATGGATTATCTGCCAGATTATTAGCTGTAAACAGCGAGTTGAAATCATCCGTCTGATCAAAATTAGAGGCAGGTGCAGGGACTTTTGTAGAAGCTGTCGGAGACACAAATGGATTCTCAGCGGCTTGACTGAAGAAATCATCACCAAATGGATCCGGACTAGATGAATCAGTAGCAGGTTTCTTCGAATTACTAGGCGATTGCTATTAAGTAGCCGTACTAGCTGGCTACTACGGTTAACTGACCACTCCAAAGAAATCCAAACCATCATCCATCTATTTTTGAGGGGATGATGTTTATAGTACTTGGGCAAAAGGCGAATTATCAGCCTCAAAATCATCTTAATCGGATTAAACAACCACTCCAGCTCCTCCATCCTGACCAAGAGATGCAAATTCCTTTTCAAATTCATCGAATGGATTCGGTTCCTTCTACTACTATTATTACTGCTGATCGACAGTTTAAGACTCTTTGGCGTGCTCACTTTCATGCTTCTTGGCAAAATCCTTTTCAAAGTCATCGATGGAAGGGAATTTCTTATCAAAACTGCTCAATTCACCACTTTTCACGGGTTGCTAAACATTTTCAGGTGGAGATGCGACTTAAGTAGATGGCAATTACTTCTCCAGCTGCTAACCAATATCCGCCTTTTATTGTTCCTAAGGCGACGTAGCAGCAGCTTTAAAAAAGTCATCATCAAATGCATCACTTGGACTATCATAATTACTAGTGCCTGAACTTGAAGCAATGACTACTTACTTAGCAGCCTACTGCTACTATTTAACAGGCATCGGCTGTGTAGAACCAAAGCCAAGATCAGAAAAGAAATCCTATTCAGCCACGGCTGACTTGGTAATATCATTCTTTGATGAGGGCTATAACTGCACAGAGGTTGATGACAAGCGTCGCGTACCAGAATCAGTGACCGGAGATGTGAATAGAGATGTTTACGCTGCAGGCTCAGTCTTTACAGATTTGATGCTTCTGTTATCCCAATTCAAACTTGTAAATTCTGGCTACTTTGCATTTTACATATCTTTCAGATTCTGCTCCAGCTGGACCTTTTAATTACGCATATTATCCACATTATTAGAAAGATTCTAAATCTCAGCCTACTAATTCTAACGCTCCAACTAAATTGATGCAATCTATTACTGGATTTGGGCAATCGACTACTCCGTCTATTACTTTTCTTCTACCAAGCGCATAGCCTAAGTCCTATCAGCGTTAAACTATAGTAGCAAAGCTTCCTTCTCCTGTTAAATACTCTGGTATTGTTAATTCAACATTTACAAGTCTTAGTTCTACTTCTCTATCCACTATCTTCCTTCGATTGACTTTTACTAGATCTATTCCAGCTCTCCAGATTCTTGAGGTATTCTTCGACTCAATTCTTCAATCTATTACTGAGTCGCTGCAAACTTAGAAGACATTTCCCTGACATTATTCACCTCTTAATCTCGCTGCTGCTTTATTAACATCACTTTCTATTCAAGCTCCTTCTTTTAAGAATCTAATCCACCCAGATCTTATTACAGCTTCTACTGTTTCGCTTTCAATTCAGCCACCTCATTGTTCAGCATTTAAGAATTATTCTAAAGACTGGCAATTTCATCAGTTCTCTATTGAACATTTTTCTACAACCTGTCAACGCTCTGCGCCATCGCTTAACTATTCTACATATTTCTATCTAATGTTGAGCTGTTATAATTACCGCCATACATGCTACCACCAGTCATTTGCGGCTGGATAGGCTGGTGAGGGACAGAGAAAATAGATTAGCGCTTAGAATCCATATCTCCCGCCGCACCAAACTGATTAGATAAATTACTCATGCCTTGAGACGGAGACGTGTGCATACTAGTATAACTCTGATTATAAGAGGGTGAAGTATTAGATTACTGCGACATCATAGATGATTATTACTGCCCAGATGAAGTAACTTTCATTAAAAGACTCTGAGGAATCTATTAAGGCAATGTAGATCCTTATAAAACGCTCTTTATCAGAGACATTCCAATTATGAACTAAGCTTTACTGATTCTACCAGGAGTAGTGGGTAGCAGTGATGAGGTTGTCAACAACTTCCAGACTTGTGACAGAATATCCTAACCAAGATTAGACTTCATATAACATTAAGCACACTCCTAGTTGGAGATAGAGCCGGATTGCATAGTGTCGATACTGTTAAACACTGTTGTAAACTATTAAAGATCAGCATCAGACAGTTGAAATGGCCCAACATTGGATTAAGACTATTACTGATTACTCATTCCCATGGACAGTGAGCCATCTGTATTAGAAGGCTGATAATAAGAATTCACAGAGCTACCAGTCTTTTACACAGGGACTACATAGTTTCAAAATAAAATTATTCAAACCAGTTCAATAATGATTAAAAGCCATAGACTTACTGAATTGCTAAGAGGTTTAACCAGGCGAACGTTGTTACATTTATTGCGCTTTTACAGCCTTCATCACTTGAACGAACCCATTAAAATCCAGCTATTTTTTCAGCATAACATCAACAGAGTTCCAAATCTATATGAAATAAAGTCAATGATTATATCTAGAAAAAATATAATAATACAATGTCGTACCTTGATAAGAACATCTTAAGGAAGTCCACTCTATTAAAGAACTGGATAGGCCTACTGAGCAGTGATGACTGGAGCATCTCCAGCATAAGTCTTGTACACCTTTTTCAAACTATCCAGATCATCCATATTGTTAATGAACAATCCAAAAAAGATGAATACTGCTAATAAGACGAGTTGATTAGGACAGTATAGTGTACTGTACTCGAATATAAGGTACTTTAACTGATCACAGAAAGAAAAGAAGGAATTTCTCTGATGAATCTGAAACGATCAAGCGGTTGCAGCTAAAGATGTTCAAGAAGCAGGTTGAAATTCAATTTAAATCATCGTAATTTACATCAACAACTAGAGTTAGGAGCAGATTATTACCTAGAGTAATAATACACGAACGCTTAAACACCACGAGAAGTTATGCTTTTCCTGATGATTCTTTCGGCTTTATACCAGTCTTGGACGTGAATTGATTGTCCAAATCGAGGCAAGTGAACAGACGCATTTTGTTGAATCGCAAACGAACAAACCCGTTACAACGCTGTCTTCAGCACGTCGAGATCTATATCAGACACCTAGTCATTACGCAATCTTTTCTGAGCAACTACCAGGGCTACATAAATTTATGAATGCTCATCATGGGAGCCGATGGGAATACAATGTACATCGCCAAAGTGTAAATCTTTCATCTGATAGGCAAGCAAATACTTCTCTTGTATTATTGGCGATAACTATGATAATGACCGGAAAAGACCAAATCGAGACCACCTACCAGAATCATCCACGCTATGGACAATAACGCAATTGTCATCACCTCTAGGACGGGTAACATCACCGCTCACGTATACAATTTCCTTCTCGTCGCAAAGCTCTGTGATATCATTTAAGACTTATTAATCAGCTATTCTAAGTGATGTATAGTCGTTATCATCCCACAGCTTTCGCAACTTCTTCTACTTCTTCTCCTCTGCCGCTATTCTGCGCAAAAGCCTTTCGTTCTCTAATAGTTAATTATAATCACTTTAATCATTGCTACGAAGATCCTGGACGCTGATCTACGCAGCAAGGTCAATGAGATTCTAAGCGGACATTTTGTGCTCCTCAGAGTAATCTTTACCTTCATACACGTACATACTATCTGGCTACGAAGTAGAATAAGATTACTGTTCATGATCCTGCTATGAAGGTCCTCTTTAATGCAACAGATTGTCTATCCAAGTTGATAAATCTTTATGATTAGCAATTTGAGTAGATTATTCATCTGTCATTATCTAATCTGCTCCAAACGTGACTATTTCACTCAAATTCAATGACTGTCGTTCAACATCACCAGTACCATCTTTAATCTCATCATCATGATCATCTAATAGCGATCGACTCAACTACAACTTCTATTACCCGCGGCGGTAAATAATTTCATCTACAGTGCCATTGCATATCAATTTAATGACAAACACCTCCTTTGACTGTCCTATTCTATGAGCACGAGCAGCAGCCTGTAGATCCATTTACGGATTATGATCAATATCGTAGAATATCACAGTATCAGCATTGACTAAATTTAATCCCACACCACCAGCTCTAGTACTTAAAAGAAATACAAAGGGACTCTGAGTTTTATAGCGATCCAACACTTGGAATCTATCCTGGCCGCGAACAGATCCATCCAAACGTTCGTACTCATACTACCGGTAGTCCATATAGTCTTGCAATATGTCCAACATTGAAGTCATTTGACAGAATATTAATACTCGATGTCCATTCAATTTTAGTCTATCTAATAGTGAATCTAAAGCTAGCAATTTACCAGAAGTATCGACAAGATGTTCACCCAACTCGAAAGGCTCCTTCTCAACTCCATTGAACAAGTACGGATGAGACACGCACTTTCTCAGCTGTATCAAAGTATTATTTAGTGATTGAATAGATTTCTGATTGTGCTGATATGCGTGTACAATCAAACTGATATCCTACTTCAAGATTGAACGATATAAATCCCGCTGCAAGTCTGACATTCCACATTCTAGAACAACTTCCTGTAATCTTGGTAGAGTTAAAACTTGTCTTTTGGTTCGTCGCAGCATAACCTTATCCGTTAACAGCTTTAATGAATTCAAATCATCTATATACCATTAAACAAATACCTCTGAATTGACGTGTGACATTAATTGTGGATTGAGAAATTTCAACAGAGAATACAACTCCACCAAGTTATTCTGAATCGGAGTACCTGTCAGCAGTAATCGCTATTTAATGTTCAAACTATCGAGCATCTAAAAAGTCTTTGACTAGTCATTCTTCAATCTTTATGCTTCATCAACACAGAGGAAATCTGATTAGAGTTTGGATAAAACTGAATAGTCTAGCAGAACCATCTCATACGATGTAATGATAACTTGTGCGTTCTCTAGATTAGCCATCTATTATGCTCTTTCTTCTTTACTTCCATGATAAGCAATACATGTGAGTTACGGAGCAAACTAAACCATCTCCTCCATCCAATTACGCAGGACGCTGAGTGGCACAACAATTAAAGATCGCGTAATGATACGTTATGATGTCAACCATTGAATGTAAGCGATTGACTGTATAGTCTTGCCCAAGCCTTGCTCATCGGCCAGAATGCCATTCAAACCAACTTGACGCAGATTTATAAGCCATTTTACACCATAAACTTGGAATTATTTAAGCTGTGGTATGAGAATTTACTCCTTCTCACCTTACTAGACAGAGTCATTTTACTTGAAGAAGTTTAGAATTCTCTACTCAAATTCACCTCTTGAGATCTAATTAAAGTCATCCTCAGGCAGTATGGATGCTTCTTACTCGTTATAGTCAGATTCCGCTTCACTAGACACGCTACCTGCCATAGTTGATGGAGATAGTTGTGACTCTTCCTGAAACTTAAAAGAAGAGAGAGAAAGCATTGGGAGAGAACAGTTAGAAGGAACGATGTGCTCATAATTAAAAAATGGAAGGTATGACAATAAAAGTCTTTTTTAATTATATTCAGTGATGATGATCATGTTCCCGCTCGAAGCGAAGTCCACAGTAGCGACATTTATTAACGCCCTTGTCCAGGTTGATGTACACCTTCTAATGACCGAGACCGCTGTGTCCACCATCACACGCCACAACTCTACTCTTACTCTTAATGATCGGCTACTTGGCAATATATTCCATGGCAGATGGCGGTCTAGGCTAAGCGGAGATATCAATCTGTTCAAATCGAGGATTAGAACCGAGAACCTGCTACAGAGATCTACTGTGCGGTTGTGTTGCGTTGGCCACTCTCTATCCACTAGTGTTCATCATCGTCTACTTTGTCAAATCAGACTTCATCCTCATCGCTAATCTCTACATGACTTGCCTGATACTTATTCTCTATAAAGCTATTTAGAGATTGTCCAATTTAATAAAGCAGTAAAAATTCTTTCAAATTGTATTATAGGTGTCGATCACTACTGAAAATACGAATTAGATGAAGGAAAGACTACAGAAAATGGTCTCTCTCTCACTGGCGAAAAGTAAAAAGACTTGCGCAAGCGTGAACAATTCGTCGCGTTGAACAAGAAGAGCAACAATAACTACTTGCACATTTTGAATCTCCAAATTTGAAAAGTTTTGATAGTTGCAGAATATAGAGGCAACTTTCCCAATAATGGCCACTAGCTAAGAGTAGAACGAGTTGAGGAACAAGATTAATTAGAAATTAATTGAATCAGGGGAGAAGGATAAACTTAGAGAGTACCTGCGTCAACGTCTATCAGAGTGTGGATGGAAGGATGGATTGAAGCAGTACTGTCGGGACATTGTAAAGAGTAAGACGCAGTAGAACCCCCAGAATCCAGATGTCACTGTAGAAGATTTGGTAGCTGAAATATCTCCATACGCCCGTAGTTCTGTACCAAATGAGGTGAAGGCTGAACTGGTAAAGTTGATTGAAGAATTTGTTTCCAACAATCAGTAGTGATACTGGACATGTGCAACCTTTTGCCCGTAAATGATGTAGTAAATAAGATTTGAGAAAAGCCATAATATAAAAGAATTAATTGTTAATAATAATGATAATGTGGCATAATTTTTATTATTCATAGAGTCAAATTCAATTTTAAGCCTGAGCAGCATTAGAGTCACTGAATAACCATTTGCTCTCCTTGCTTCCATCCTTGTTGTTCACAGTGTACTTGGCAGCAGATTCCTTATGGGAACGACGCATAGCCTGCACCTTGAACTCTTCCTTCAACACAGATCTCAACGCGCTTGCAGCCTAAAGGGAAGTCTTTAAGAATGTGACAGTCATACTTTCCAATGTATTTAAATCAACAATTATTATGTGAAATGTAATGCTCAAATTAAAATATAATTTTACCAACAAGCACAAAATAGTCTATACTTGAGAATGAAAAGTGGAAAGGGCGCGCAGACTAACGAGAAAACTGGGGAAACTACCGGTAAAGAAATAATTTAACCAGCGAGAATAGAGAAGAGTGTTTTCTCGCGTCCTGTTCCACTAGAAAAGTCAATAGTTATCAGAACGCACTGTAAATAAACTACACTTACTTATAAATGGCTCAGAATCAGGCTGTAACTTAGATCAAAGGCGCAAGTGCCTCATTGTGGTCCTCATACGTCAAGAGTACAACTCTGAAGACTAGAATGATTGACGCTTACTTGGCCACGGTTATGGCTCACGGTGTGTTGATTTTTGTATATGGGCTGCTGACCTCTGCTTATCCGTACAACTCATTTCTGGCTGCTTTTGGATGTTCTGTTGGACAGTTTGTATTCACTGTGAATCTGAGAATGAAAACTTAGAGTCAGAACGTCGCACAGCTTGACTCTTCCTCTGAGCCAGTTAATAAAAAGGTTTCATCTGCGCGACTGTATGGACTTCCTGCTGATGAAATTATACCGTTTGCCGAGTTCATCTCATGCCATCTCCTTCTGTACATATTCGTGGTAAATTTCCTAGGCTGAATTGTTACTGCGCTAAAAATAAAATTATTAAAACTTAAGTAAACAGCAATTTTATTTAACACGCGACATTAGATATTTACTTTACCCTTCCCAATGGACAGAGACTCAAATCACTCCGCTTTGACAATCAAAATCACGCCATCCCCTCGTACGAATAGCTTGCTCAAGAATCTGTCTTTTGGCTTCTTATTATCACCCTGTCCTTCAGTCCAGATTTCCTTCACATTTTCCATAATCATGTTGAAATGCCTGTCGAAAGCCTTGACGCGTCCCACCAATTTCTTGCCGTGTCGCATCGCTACTAGAATTTGATCGTGGTGTTTACATGCATCAGTCAGTAATGACATTGGGCCAGTTAATAAGGATTCCTCCTCCGCATCCTCAATTTCCTGAACAGTCATCTCGGACTTGTAGCGCTTAGTTGGTCGTTCATCTGCCATATTTTATTTAAAAGTGTCTCGCTGCTGATTGTTATGCGTTTTGAGATGAGAAAATAGAGTTTAAGTATATACAGTAGGAAAGGAAGGGACGTAGAAATATACTCCGATATTCTACTCATTCATGATCCCAAACTCTTTCAAAACTTTCACTTTATTAGAAAAAATCTGAAAGTAATAAACCTGTACTGGTATATTATTTTTAGGAGATGTACAGATATTGGACCAAAGCGAATCACTTGGTGGATTTAAATTAAAAATCACACGCATTGTCTTACCCCACTCTGAGGATCAATCAAAGAAATCCGAAGCGCTAATACAGTACAGTAACACTGGTCAAATTTTAGAATAATGACAGCGATAATTATCGGTCCTTGTTTAAAGTCAATGTTACATCTCGCAGCAAATGCTCAGACGACCTGTACGGCCACCCCGCGCGTCACTTGTCCCCATCCGAGAATATCAAAATTTGATCTCATAAATCCCTCAAACCGGGTAATAATAATGGAGTAAACAATGCTTAAACAAATGAAGTGATGATGCAAACAAATCGATTAACCAGATCGTGAAACTTGCTGAATCTCCATGTCAACCTCATCCATTTTAATTGTTTGTCACCTGCAATAATCCGTACTTTATTGCCACCATACGCCGGATCTTTATCACATTAATTAGTATCTCTCTAACTGTAACATATTGTGGTCAACACTTAACTGAAAGAACTATCTGGATCTAAAACTGAGATGACTGTCAATATTAATATTCCTGATAGTACTGAAAAGTTGAACTATGCTGCCAAAACTCTCTAAGATCGTCTGAATGGGCTGAGTGAGCACGTTCTAACACCGGTTGAGTTACAAGATTGGCTCAAAACTGATATCGCTGCTGGTATTACCACGTCCGAGGTTGAGACGCGTCTAGTAGAACTTGGTTATAACGAGCTTTCTGGTGATAGTGCCGTTGTTTGGTATAAGCTGCTGTTTGCTCAAGTGGTCAATCCCATGAATTTGATATTGCTGGTGGCTTTGGCTTTATCTGCTTATCATAAAGAGTGGATCGATTGCGCCGTTATTGGTTTCGTGGTGTTCACCAATAGCCTTATTGGATTTGTACAAGAGTATCGCTCTGAAAAGACCATGGAAGCTCTGATGAAAATGGCTTCACCTATCGCTAGAGTTCTGCGCGATACTACTATCAAATACATTGCCGCCCGCGATGCTGTACCCGGTGATATTCTCATGATTGAAGAAGGTGATATCGTGCCGGCTGATGGTCGTCTGGTTGAGTGTTTCCACTTGGAGGTGGATGAATAAATGCTCACTGGCGAGTCTGTACCTGTTGTGAAAGACATTGCCTCTGTAGACTCTCCCGAGACTGCTGTGGCTGATAGAATAAACATGGTATACTCATCCACGGTGGTGACGCGTGGTCGTGGCAAAGTGATTGTCACAAGGACTGGTTTGAACACTGAGATTGGAAAGATTGCAGACAGATTGAATAGTAAAAAAGGTGGTAGTGTCGAGTAGAAAACTCCTTTGTAGAAGGCTATGCAGCAGCTTGCTATCGGCTGTCTGATCGCTGTCATCTTCCTCATTCTAATTGTGTTTGGTGTTAATAGATTCAATTTGACCAGCAGTATAGTTTCTTATGCAATTGGTTTGGCAGTGGCTGTGATTCCAGCTGGCCTGCCTGCTGTCACCACAATTACTATGGCATATGGTGTTCGCAAAATGGCAAATTAGAAAGCCATTGTTAGAAAGATGCTTGCACTGGAAAACATTGGCTCTGTGACCACTATTTGTTCGGATAAAACTGGAACTTTGACTCAAGGCAAAATGTTCTTGTAGTCTGTCTACACACCAGATGGTGGAAATTATGTTGTGAGTGGCAATGGGTACAAACCATCAGGATCTATAACTCATGTGAGTGACAGTAGTACCGCGTATCACCGTGAGAATATGCCGAAATCGTTGTATAGACTGACTTAATGTGCATCCTTGTGCAACTTGAGTGTATTGAAAAGAGTCGGTAAGACTGAATAAGAGTTGGAATAGAAATACGCGTCTAATGCTGGCGATGATAATGGAATTTAAATGACTCATGCAAGCCCAATAGAGGATAGCGAAGAGAATGAATGGGAAGTTATTGGCGATTCTACGGAGGCAGCCCTGCAAGTCTACGCTTGGAAGGCCAACATGGCCAAGAGAGCTCTGGTATCTGATGAATCTCGCAGGGAGCCTCTGTCATTTGAACTCCTTCAAGAGTATCCTTTTGATGCCACGATCAAGCGTATGTCTGTCATTTATCAGGACAGAGTTAATTCTTCAGAGTACTTTGTCTTCAGTAAAGGCTCGATGGAATCCATTTTGGCTCTCTGTGTATCTTATCTCAAGGATGATGATAGCACTGCTCCTGTTAATGCGTAATTCAAGGCCTAAATTGAAGAGAATGTTGAGCGTTTAGCTTCAGAAGGCTTAAGAGTGTTGGCGTTGGCATTCAAACCGGTGGCAAGTACCAACATAGATGAGATTGAATAGTTGAGCAGAGAGAGTGTAGAGAGTGAGTTAATATTTCTTGGTCTGGTTGGTATCTTTGACCCTCCTAGAGAAGAGACTCGCGATGTGATTTAGCTATGTCACTAGGCTGGTATCTCTGTGCACATGTTAACCGGGGATCATAAAATCACTGCATGCAATATCGCTCAGCGTATCGGAATCTTGCCTCCTGCTTACTCTTCTAACGCCGTGATGACTGGTGCTGAATTCGATGCTCTCAGTGAAGAAAAACGCCGTACCATGATGCTTCCTCTGGTTATCGCTCGCTGTACACCTTCTACTAAGGTCAATATGGTTGATGCTCTGTAATATAGAAAGCAAATTGTTGCCATGACCGGCGATGGTACTAACGATGCTCCTAGTCTGAAGTAGGCCAACATTGGTGTTGCCATGGGAATGAATGGTTCTGATGTTGCTAAACAGGCTAGCGATATCGTTCTTACCGATGATAATTTTGCTTCTATTGTGAAGGCTATTGCTGAAGGTAGAAGAATATTTGCTAGCATTTAAAAGTTTGTACAATTTCTAATGTCCACCAATGTCGCTGAAATTATAGCTTTGGTTATTGGTCTTGCTTATCAAGATTCAACGGGATAATCCGTATTTCCAATGTCAGCCGTACAGATTCTCATTCTGAATATGCTAACGAGTACTCCACCTGCAGTTGGTCTGGGTGTAGAGCGTGCTTCCTCTGATTAGATGCGTGTACCTCCTCGTGATGCTACCAAACGTGGATCTGGTGTATTTAGTGTCGAGGTTATTGTAGATACTTTTGTTTACGGAATCATCATGGGAAGCTTAACGCTTGGTGTATGGTCTGCAGCGCTCTATGGGTAGTTTTAGCCAGATCCTGATAATGGAATCACGTCACCTCTAGGATCAGGCGGTTGCAATGATTCGCAAAATTCTATGATATGTCAAAATGTATTCAGAGCTAGAGGGGCGTCTTACTGTGCCATGTCTCTTCTAATTCTGGTGCATGCAATCAATTGCAGACATTTGAGACTGTCCATGTTTAAGAGCAAGACTTTTGGTATTCAGACTCTGTTGAGAAATAAGGCTTTGTTTTGGTCCATTCTATTCGGCGCAGCTGTTACGGCAATATCACTTTACATTCCGGGCCTTAACGATGGTGCTTTCTTATAATTGCCAATTTCATGGGAGTGGGGTCTGATTATAGCTTCTATGGCTTTGTTTTTGGCGTTCGCAGAGGCTTATAAGGCATGGAAGCGTCATCTGGCTCCTCAATGGTTCTTTGCTGATGAAATGAATCCATATGCTCAAACGTTCACAATTCCTAATGATGCACCTGTGATATCTATTATTTAGTGATATATTGAATTATGTAGTATGTACGAAGTTAGTACTTTTAACATCGCATCATTTACATCCAGGCTGTATCTGTACTATTTACACTCTATATCGTCAAAGTTAGCATGTTTTTAAAGTAATACAGTAAAATAAAGAATGCAATATCTAAGCTTTTTATTCAATCAGATAATCTTTTCAAAATATCTTTACATAGATACTCTGGATTTTGAACGATAAGTTGGTGCCCGCAATCAGGAACAACCACAACATCACTTCCATCATGAAACAACTTCTTGGACTCATCGCGACTCCTGCGTGATAGTTCAATCATACGACTTGGAGTACTCTTATCCATGAAATCAAACTGGCCAAAGTAGAATACGATCGGAATCTGATGCTACTACGATACGAGATTGAGGAGTGAGTTCTGAAAAGCTTCCACTGGTAGAGGCACGGCAGGCTCTCCGTACTTAATCGGGTCAGCTTTGTACATGGGAGACATTGTAAGAACTCGCTTTGCCCAACCACCAGGAAATAGCAGGCGACTAAGAGCAAACTCGCCACTACCCTCAAGTGAAGACATTCCATGAATGTACTTTATCAAATCTTCCATTTCTCCTTTACTCAATCTCGCTGGATCATCATATTACATTGTCTCAAGATTGGTAGTTGAAGATTATGACAACTAATCACTAGAACTACCATCTTCCCCTTTGATGGCATTAGTATCGACATTGGTACTAAAACGATTATGCACATAGCCACGCACCAGTCTCTCGCCAAACAAGGAGCCTCCCATTCGGACAACAGACTGCGGAGTCAAATTCCAGTCCCACAACGTTATCACAGTTTTAATCACGGAACGTCGAGTAAACGAAAAACTATCAATCTACTTGCTAAAATCCAATCTTGCATTCATTCCAGCAGGACTGATCAGGAGCAACTTCTCTACATGCTGCGGGTACTAACTAGCATAACAGCTCACGAGATATCCACCGAGCGAGTGACCTCCCAGAACCATCTTATCAATGCCCATAGATACGCGCCATTTCTCCATTGAGTCAACAAAATACTTCTCCACCTTCTGAACATCGTCCATATCAAAGTCTCGCAGATTCTCATCTAAATCCTATTCAACACTGTTCTGAACTTCCGATTTACTTTTGCAAACTTTAGGAGGAAGTGCCACACGACTAGATAAACCCATTCCGAGAAGATCAAAACTGTATACTTTGTAATTATCAGGTGCAAAAGACAGATACGGAAACATGCGGTAATACATTCCTAGGCCAGATCCATAACCGTGAGTTAATACTAAGTGCTTCTTTTAATCGTCTTGATGCGAGTTGTATTTTTTGTTCTCCATCACAAAAGTATTAATCTTGACATCATTGCCAATATCAACCAATTCCGTCCACGCCTAAACATCAGGATTATATTTGTACCGCGGTGATTAAACCTGATTATTGCTGCCATTGCTTCCATCAGCTGAAACATTCACATCAAACTAGTCACCATCAACTGACTTCTCGCCCTTGTAGAACCCAAGAGAATTTCGCAAGAGATTGATTTCCGCATCTTTGGCTCTTTTAAACAGTTCCACGCGATATGAATTAGTATAAGGTACGTATGACGTAACTGATGAATAAGCTCTCCCAATCAGATTCCAAACGCCTCCCAGCACGGTCGAAGATGAAGATGATGAAGCGGAAACAGCGGCAGCAGCAGAAGATTGTCTAATCATTGCAGGAGGCATATCAACTTCCCCACTCTCAATATGCAATTAATCAGCCTCGATTCCCACCTATTGATTCTATTTAATATCACCACTACTTTAAGAGTGAACAGCAGAGTCCATTCGTACAATCAGAATAAATCTAACTATAGGCTCTAACAATTAATGATGACGAGATCTGCGAAAAGAAGAGAAAGAAGAAGAGATGAGAATCGGAGAGCGAGCGAGCAAGAAAGCTTATTGGTAAGCGACGATCAGTCAGTGATGACACGAAATGAGACGACGATATAAGATCGGCCATTGGATTTTTGTTTCCGACGGTGATCTCTCAGTCAGTCTGTCATTTGATCGGCAAGTCTTTCTTTCTTGCCATCGTTTTCATTCGGACCTTGTCGCGCTAATAAATACATTCAAACCTGCCTTCTCTGTGTTCGTTCTTCTTTTCTTCTGCAGCAATAAACAGTTACTGTCCAGTGTATTTGATCATACAGTGGAATTTAAACAGCCCATCAAATCAGTCATAATTAAGGAATGAAGTTTACGTATGTCATTATTCCTGTTACTGCAATCTGCTGGTATTTTGGGTATCGATTGTACTTGGATGCAATTCAAGATTTGAACAATAGATGGAACGATTCGATTAATTTAAACTCTTCATCCACCTCTGATCTTCACTTAAGTACACCTATAGTAATTTAATAGGCCAATTAAGAATATTAATAGTCTGATAATGATCCACTGCATTTTGTTCATATCTCAGATTTGCATATTAGTCGGTTTAGTAAGAAGAATGCAGAGAATCTGGAGCATTTCTTGAATTCAACTCTGCCTGGTATAAGGCCGGCGTTCGTTGTTGTCACTGGGGATTTGACTGACGCGAAAGATAAACGGAAGTTGTCTTCACTGCAGCATCTAGAGGAATGGTAAATGTATAGGGAATTGTTGCGAAAGTATGAGATTAAGGATGACTTTTGGTTTGATTTGCCTGGTAATCACGATGTATTTAATGTCTATGGATGGGATAGCGCGAATAACTTTTATAAAGAGTATTCCATGTAGAGGAAGAATGGATACTCTTTTGTATACCTGACACCACATGCCAAGTATTTGTTTCTTGCTGTTAATGCCTGTCCGGCAAGAGGTCCGTCTAGGCCATTCAACTTTTTTGGTTATCTTGATACTGCCGATATGGATAAGATTTATCATGCTGTTAGTTAGGACAAGTATAGTCACGTGTTTCTTCTATCCCACTATCCATTTGCGACCATTCTAACTGGCACTACAAGTAATGGGTTAACTTTTTAGGATCTTGCCGTGAATATAAGCGTTATTCTAAATGGTCATTTGCATAAATTGGTGGCCGGACTCGGGGATGTTATGCATGCCAAATTTGACACTCATCAAGTATAAGATCAGGTTAACAGCGGATAAAATAGTAATGATAGCGGTGATAAATCTTCTGTTCTAGAGTTGGAAATTGGAGATATGAAGTAGAATGGTATGTTTCGTGTTATATCGATTGACAAGGGTATGATTTCATTTGTTGATCGAAGTATATTGAGTTAGGATTGCATTCAATCAATGAAGCAAATGCCTTGGGATGGTTTATTGTCTTCGAATACAGTTAAAAAGAGTTCTGGTGGTCGATATGCTTCGAATCCTGTCGTGCTAATAACCAGCCCGAAAGATGTTCGTTATGTCATCGATGGGAAAGAAGATTATAACTAGCTATTCACCCAAGACTCTTTTGATATCAGATTCTTTGTCTTTAATTGTGTACAGTATTCTACGAATGATATTGCAGTAAGTATTGATGGAAAGTAATTGGTTGGCGCTGTGCATATGATTAAAAGAGATTTCTATTCGATCTAATGTCCTTCTGAAGGATATCTAGATGGCCGAATTCATACCATAAAAGTTCAAGTTGAACACTCTGGTACGAATAGCAATTCAGGATCTCATGAAATCGAGTTTATGTTCCCGTATGATCGTAATAAGGTGGCAGTGTAGTCTGGGTTTGGCGGATACATTCTACATCTCAATTTATCCAATAGAGTGCCTGTTCTATTTCTAATGGCTTACCTACTAGCCTTTGTTGTTCTTATACTAGTTCCCAAGATGTATTATGCTTATCTGCACCGAACTAAATCCTACTACTCTTGGCGAGTGAGATACTCTCGGATGCTCGTTCAAATGGACAAGTCAATTCCACATCCGCTGCCTCATAGATCTTTTTACACGTAAAGAAGTGCTGTGTATGTTTATTTCTGGCTATTGACTATATATAAGGATTTTTAATATTTCGCGTATGCCTCAGTGTACAGGCTTGTTACGCTGGCTTCCATCAGAGAAACGTACTACCCTCTATTGACATATCTCTTGTACATTGTTGTAGGTCCGTATTTCATCGGAGAGTTGGTTCCATCAGCATTGGACACTAGCTAGTCACCATTCCATAGTAGGAGTAAGTTTGCTTGGTTTTATGTTTATGGTATATGGATCGAAAATAAGTGGGTACCCATTACAGATACGTGGATGTATGGCCTACTTGAATTGGTGTATCTTTTCTGCCCTCTGGTGATCTATCTTTCGTTCTGTATCACACCACCTGAGCAGCTTTATGCACCACAGCCTCTTGAAGAGGAAGTGAAAGCGGCTGGATAGGATGTATACTGGTTACCGCCCATTCATAATCGACGCAGATTTCCGCTACATCGAAGGTTATATATACGCATCCTGGTGGTGTTGGTGATTTGGTATCAATTTAACAGTGCATTCTTCATATCAATCTTTTATGGGCCAATCGCTATGCTTGTAAGTCCTGGTAAGAGTTGGTTTATCTGCTGGGCGTGTTATGCTTTGTACAAGCATAGATGGAGTTTTAAAGGACGCGAAGTGGACCTCTTGGAGGATGCTAATACTGATTCATCGTCTATAGTATCCAAGTTGACTCACGGACTCTAAAAGCTTCCTGATAAGTTAAGAATGTCATCAAAGTCGCTCCTTGGACATATTGCTTCAGACAGTGATTCGTTAAGTTTATAAAAGGAACCAACAAAGTTATAATCTGATAAACCAGCAGTGTATGATCTCAGATAACGAAAGTAATGAATTAAAACGTGTTCAATGGTGTCTAACTTTACATATAATATTATTTGGCCTGCTCGGCATCACGTGAATTCACAGCTATAACTATCTCATTGATATTCCAATAGTAATTGGAAAAATCTTGACGCTAATCAGGTACTCTTGGTACACATCTTGAACTTCACTTTTTACGCTAAATGATATTAAGCAACTTTTCCAAATTTCTACAGATTTGATCGCTCATAAAGCTACCATGAATGCATATCCAGGCAAGCAGTCTTGCAATATGGAATATGATGACGCTGGAAGTCAAAGCAGCCGTCAAACCATTCTTCCCTAGAAAGAACTGGATCTTCACATCCCAGAAAAGCTTTCCTTGAAAAAAGCATATGTTGACATCCAGCATTGAAGGAGAGCGTCAGGACCACAGACTTCTGCGCACCAATGCGCTCTGCCACTTCATCAATCTCTGCCAACAGGCAAAACATTATTACCAGATAGCGGTCAAAATTTTCGCGATTGATACTATCAGAAGGATGACCAACCAAAAAGTTGCGCACTCTTAACATAATGCTATCACAGGCACGGTAAAATTGATCCTTAGTCAATTGTAAACTGCCATCAGGTAGACAGTTACCAACAGAGACAAGACTTAACTGCATTCCAGTAGCGACACAAGACCAAAAATGACGCCAAAGTCTCTTTTTTTGTACTCCACGTACAACCTGGCGTCATTCAACATCGCAAAAACATATCTTTTCAATGCCAAGGCAAAATTGTCCCTCACGTGTTTCCAGAGACAGGTATAATACTTCCGAGCCACATTTTCGGCAACTGATTGCAGCAAAAACCGCCTTATAGATGCATGATGCCTTCCTAAGCCCAAACGCGTGACTTGTACTCGCGAGCCAGTCCCATTACTACAGGATTGTTTCCTTCACGCAAATCTGAGCCATAGTTATTGCCGCTGAATGGCCTCATAACGTGTATCACAGTGGTCAAAGTAGTCTATAGCCAAGAATCTCACATTAGCATCAGGACCATTTCAAGTATCGATACCATCAAGACGCCGCTGAAGGTGAGCTCAAACGCCTCGTCCTTAGCACACCCCCACCCCAAAGTAACTCTCACAACGACCGATACTATTCGAACAATTTACCAGCTTCGGCTGATGGAATAGTACTATACCGGAGGAGTTTGCGATGCTGCTTCCAGTACTTGCTCATTAGGACTCGACACTAACAGCTATATTTAGGGAATTCCGGGAAGGTGTAATCAGCAGCTTCAAATATACCTTGCGCACAACCAGTATACCTGAAAAGGCCCTCTTAAAGCACACTTTGTATATGTAATGGTAATTTACACAGCCATAACAAGTAATATTAGTAATTTTCATGAAGACCTCCGAATCCACCAATGACATAAACCAAAATTCAGTGGTAGAACTTTTAAAGGAATACCGCCGCTCTAATAATCTAACCAAAGTGTTGACTTTATTTAAAAAAAAAGATTGAGATGTATTGACTGATGCCTGCTGAGCGTCGTAAAACAGTAATAAACAAAGTCATAGTTGCCTAAAACAACGGTCGTTAACAGAAAAGAGATCGACCAAGATCAGCGTAAATATGGTTGATCTTTGATTGAAACACATTTTGAGGTACTGTTGGAATAAAAACGATAGAAAATCCATGAGTGATATATAGCACTCCCCACGGTCCGGACGGTCCGGTCTCGGTCCCAGACCATCATTTACGGTCTAACTCGGTCCGCGGACCGCATTGGGAAAAGTTAGACCGGTCCCAAGTCGATCCTTAAAATGTGAGACCGGTCTGAAATGCGGTCTGACGGTCCGGCATACGGTCCGGTCTAGACCGGTCTCATAGTGAAGCCAGCTCAATAAATCAATGTTATATCAGCCTTTTATATAGCTAATCAAGATTTTAAAGCTCCCTCATTGTTTCATAATCAAATACTCAGCGGTGGCGCAAGATAACTATATACCCGCGCTTACGGACAGCACAAATTAACAATGACGTCATTCGTTTTAAGTGTATTATGCTCTTCATAATCGTTTTAATTGTGTTCAAACATGTATAAGTAGCTATTATCGATAATTCAATATTGAATGAAGCGAAGTTACGGTACTTTATAATCGTTATTCACGCGTTAAGTCATAATTACAATGGCCACTCTGATATATCTCTTGGACCGGTCTGGACCGGTCTGTCTGCGGTCCAGGACCAACGGTTCAGTCTATGCACGGTCCTGGACCGAATGGTCAAATGACGGACCGGTCTTGCGGACGGACCGGTCCCGGACCAAAAAAAGCGGTCTGCTTTGGACCGTGGGGAGTGCTAGTGATAAAACAGTTCGCGTTTAGGCCTCACAGTGTTCCTATTTTACAGTTGTCCATATCAGAATAGTCAGTCAGTCAGTCAGTTCTGAAACGATCTCTTCTTATTCCTTTCGTCGTCGTTGTCAGTCGCCCATTATGGAACCAAGAAAGCGCTTAAACTCTTTACTGCAATTCAAAAAACTACCGGTATTTCATTTCGTTCGCCGTTTCTCTTTCATTCTGCGTCGGGTATCCTCTCTGCTAAAACTGTTAGTCATCTAGCTGGGTTTATAATACTGATAACTGTGACCATCCAGTGATTATTTTGGTTTTAGATTTCAACTTTTAATTATTGAAATTTTATAGTTATGACTGTGGATTTAAATTTAAATTTGCCTGAGTGTGTTGAAGTTCATCCGCTGGTTCTGCTGTCTGTGGTGGACCATTACAACCGTGTGGCATCTAATACTAGCAAGAGAGTGGTTGGTGTTCTCCTTGGTCAGAGCAGAGGCGGTGTGGTTAATGTCGCTAATAGTTATGCACTCCCATTTGAAGAGGATGAGAAGGATACATCTGTGTGGTTCTTGGATCATCATTACTTGTAGGATATGTTTGAGCTATTCAGGAAGATTAATTCTACAGAGCGAGTCGTTGGATGGTACCACTCTGGGCCCAAGTTGAGAGCCAGTGATCTTGAAATTAATCAAGTGTTCAAGCGTTATATTCAGCACCCAGTGCTTGTAATTATCAATGTTGAACCGTCCGATCAACCTGGACTGCCAACGAATGCCTATGTCGCCTATGAAGATATTCGGGATGACGGCACTGCCACAATGAGAACTTTTGAACATCTTCCCAGCTAGATCACGAGCGAGGAGAGTGAAGAGATTGGTGTGGAGCATTTGTTGAGAAATGTGAAGGATACTGCCACTGGAGATCTGGCCAGTCGTGTGGAATAGAAGATGACTTCTCTGGGCCGTCTGGGTGAGCACTTATCTCAGATTCAGTCGTACTTGGGTAAAGTGCTAGCTGGTTAGTTGCCAGTTAATCAGCCAATTATGAACAATTTGTAAAAGATTTTGAATCTTCTGCCTGATTTGAGTAATGAACAGGTGGCCAAATCTTTTAATGTGGTGAACAATGACCGTCTGGTGTCTGTGTATCTGGCTTCTCTATCGCGCTCCATCGTGGCTCTGCACGAACTCATTGACAATAAACTGCAGAATAAAGAGCAAGTTCAGGCTTTGGAATTGGCTAAAGATTAGGCTGAGTAGGATAAGAAGTTGATTGATAATCTGGCAGCTACTAACAGCAGCAAAAAGGATAATAAGACTGCTCAATGATTATCATATGGTCCTTGATCATTAGTAATTATAATCGGTTAGTACTGTCGCTGTTCTAATACTGAATACCTTATCTCAGGATGATGATGCTCAATGTATTATCAACTACTTATTATTGAACATTTTCAAGTTTTTGTATTCAAATTTACTAATTTATTGATCATTATTAACGTATTAGTCTAGAATAGATTTAGAGACTCACAGCGGATGTCATCATTATCGCTGCGACAATACTCGCGACTGATCTTCCAAATGATTTAAACGGTTGTCTAACCAGGTACGTTCCATGCTTCAACTCTATTAGGCGGTACTCTAATAATCGCTGCTTTATTGAACTCTGAAATGTCATAAACGACAGCACATTCAAAACGGTAAAATGTAGCGATAATCGCCTCGGTGCATACAGCGATGTAAGAGGCAGAGCAAGAGTTGTAACGGCAAATGATGCGATGGAAGACACTTGTGCCAACTTGAGTTCCCGTTTAATCTACGCAATTAGAGCTTTACATTCCGAATCGATATGTATCAGATCAATCACATTATTACAATTGTTTCGATCTTTATAATTGACGGCATACTCCACGTCGTACTTGTTTTTACAGTGGAGGAGAATGTTGCCTGATTTAAACTGATGTAACATAGTAGCAGCATCATTTCCACTTTTTATCAGTTCAATCTACTTCTCAACATCCTCCCTGTGCAGCGATTAAGGATAAAACACCTTAATTTCCTCAATTTGAAGTGATTTTAAAATATGCATTCCTAAAGATAAAATATCCTGTTTAGAGATAGATTTTACTTTATAAAGATGGTTCAATTTGTTGAAATAAGATCGCGATCAAATATCAATGATGAAGAGAAAGTCTCTCTTAACTTAACGGTGAGATCACCTAGACAAATAAAATAAATTTAAAAAATCAACTCTCAATTTATTCCATACAACTTTACACATGAATCGCAACCACCTGTGGCGAGATACTAACTGCCGCCTGATGCACCTGAAGTATCACCACCCACTGCCTTCTTGGGATGAAATAGAGCAAAGTGAATAGATTCGTCATACTTTTTGCGGTGAGCTGAGAATTCTTGCAAACAGGACCTGGTATTTATATCCCACAGGCGGACACTTGAATCATGACCTGCAGTGATTATAACTTGTCCATTGGGGGAAATGTCCAGTGAACTGACAGAATCCAAATGTGCAATCATCTGATACGTGCACTAACCACTAGTGATATCATAAAACTTCAACTTTCTATTTTCATGAGCGGTAATGCACATGGACTCTGTCGGGTGGCAGACAACTTTATTCACCAGCAGAGATGATACAGACGCCGATCCAGCTGCATCCTCGGCATGGTTCATATCCTGAGTGATTTCGCTCTCATTCTACGACTGCGGATCAGAGCCAAACTTTTAAATCAGCTCGCAAGTCTCCAAATCATAGCTGCATAGTGATCCATCAGCGAATCCAATCAAGATCTTGGTAGGATCATTCTTGACAAAATCAAACGAGGTTGGACAAGATTCCCCAGCTGGAATTTCTTGAAGTGCTGCTGGAACACCAGATCCAGCCTCCAACACATCATCGATAGAGTACACTTTGACGCCAATACTGCTCAGCACAACAAACCTGTTGCTTAGCGGATGAAACTTCAAGTCCCAAATGATTTCATCAAAAGCCTAAAAGCACGCCAATTCCAAGCTCTTTGGCTGATATCTACCATATGGCTCAACCTTTGAGGGAAGAGACCACAGTCTAACCATTCCATCATAACCACCGGATACAAAAGTACCCACAGAGTCTTGTCCATTCTTATCAGTCAACATTGTGGTGAAAGAGAGCGCATTCACCGAGCCAGTGTGACCTCTAAATGTTAGTACAGGCTCGATATCCGAACTCTTTTTTGTATTCTACTGCTCCAAATTCCACAATTTGATAGTTCCATCTTCACTACCACTCAAAAGAGTCAACTCTTCCGGATGAAAGGCGGCACATCTCACAGAATCGAAATGACTTCTCAACGTAAATTTAGGTTTCCACAACTTGACTTCATTCACTCGACTCTCAGGACTCGTCTCGCTTCCGCCAATATCTCCAGCAGTAGCAGAGGTGGAAGATGCATTAACATCGTCCATAGACAATCCGGCGAGTTCATTTGATATCGCAGCAGCGGTAGACGAAGTAACTACTACGGTGTTGAATGGGCTCTTCTTCTTCTTTTTCCAAGATGAATACTTCTCCGTGGACTTGCTCACCGAGTCATCTAAAGATGAGACTGAAGGATCTGAATGATTTGGCTGAGCACCATTAGATTACATTTGAGACTGGTGATTTAAATTCTACTTTCCAGATTAAGACTTTCCATTCAACAACACTATTGTCCCGCTATCAAAAAAACTGGAGCCCTTCTTACCAGCGGATTGAGAGTTATCGCCAGCACCTTAATCATTAGTATCGCCAGCTACCAGGTCCAACTCAGATACGCTTTAAGATGTTAACGGCGAGTCTAAATCATCGATTCCATTCATATTACTAATCAGCGGAGATGATGGCTCATCCGGATCGTATATAATAGAGTCCGTAACTCTAGATCTCGCCTTCGCTGCATCAGAGTCTTTTCTACTCTTACCATCTAAGGACTTTCTCCTGGCATTTTCAAATAGCTTAACAGCGTTAGTCAATCCGAGCGGGCCTTGTTAATCATCATCATCACTGCTTTGATTGTGGAGAAAGTGGACAGATTTAAGATCAGTCGATTCATCGATACCCACCTCTGCCAAATACTTCTTCAACATATCTTTAGCCTTGGAAGAAGAGCTCTTAGCTCCATTAGTGGTAACAGCAGGTGGAGCCGTAGTTTTGGTATCTACAACAGCAGCAGAATCTACTGATTTACCGCTTTCATCGCCATTCCGAAGTTCTTTCACCACAGATTCAAGTAGTTGGATTCGCTTAACCAGATTCTCCTTCACCAATTCATGACCACGCAACTGTCCTTCAAGAAATGCGATTCTGTCCAGCAATTCTTCCCTCTCGCATCTCCAGTCATTATCTCTTTAGAGAGCTGCCACATGCTATCTCTAAATATACTACAAGGCTTTCGCCATACTCATTCCATCTTCCATATTTATTATTATTTGCTTATCGTTTACTCTTAGCACACACACAAACACAATTTGGAACAAATTATCAAGTTCAAATTATAAAAGACTATGTACAAGCCTTACGTTGACTTAATAATGTCAGTAGACCAGAGTGAGATCGACAGTAATAACAGTACAGTTCTGGGTGGGGAAAGAGTAAGAGGACGAGAAACGAAACGAAACGGAAACAAAGAGCGGCAGATAAGATGTGAGATATCCTGAGTGGCAGTCACTCGCCCGCGAGAATAAACGAGCAACGATGAGCGGCGGCGTTGTTTGAGAACAGAGCGATCAGTCAGTTCTCAGCGGATTTCAAGTCTTCCACCTATGGCAGATTAGTTCACTATTTCAAAGCAAATGTTATCCACGTTTCCTAGCGCTATTATTGTAGAGATAATATTAAACTTAATCACGATGTAAATCTTTTCCAATCTTGATTGTTATTGATCAAATACTAATCAAGCTCATGTTTAAGCTTTCACTGACTCTCTCCTCCCGAATCTTTTCATTTGATTTCTTCCTTTTCACTCTTAAACAACATCAGTAACATTACTTACTGTATTGTGTAATACAATACAAAGCTGTCTTTATTGTGTGTTGATACTTGGATTTAAATATACCACGTTATGGCTGATAGATAACAAAATACTGCTTCTTCAAAGTTGAAGGATCACGAATATTCAGGTAGGCACATAAGTTAATCAGGCAGTTCCTAACAGGATGGTCATCATGAGATTAAGAATGAAGATGGCTCTTAATCTGCGTAAGTATCAAGTAAAACTTCTGACCGATTATCAACGATAGCAGTTTCTCAAGCGTCACCAACTTCTCTCCATTCTTAGGCGGAAGTTGATCACCGATCATGGACCATCTCTGACATTGGTCATAATAGCATTGCCTCTGTGCTCAATGATCCTAACAGTACATCATCTCAATCTGCCCTCTCTGGCAAGAGTTTGTCACAATTTGGTCATCGCATAGAGTAGTTGGCTTCCACTGCGTCATTAGGTCTCTTACCTGCTGCTATTCCAAAGACGGTCATAAAGTAGATTAAGCTCAAAGATTTTACAGCCTACATTTAAAACGTTGATCAGCTCAGTGATCGATATACTGAAATTAAGCACAGTGTCAGTGATGGCGATCCTATTCTGTTTGAAGAAGAGGACGCAGAATAGGAGGCTATGGATGGAGAAGATGTTAATTCTACTGCTGCTTAGCATAGGAGATAGTTGAAGCATGAGCGTATTAAAGCAGTGGCAAAGAAGAGTGCCCACAAGGCAGATGCCATCAGCACTATCCCATCTATATTTTTTCAAGAAGATTTCAATCTTTAAGATCCTCGAACGTTCGATGCAGTCACTGAGTTTGCTAATGTTACTAGCGTGAATGTTGCTATTTAGTCCTCCTAATCAACAGAGTCTGATTCTAGTTTTAAAAGTCATGGTAAAAGTGCACAAGATAAAACTACGAATGCAGTCCAGTAGGAAAAACTTTCACACTATCTGGATACTGTGGAAGTGCATTTGGTCGCTGAGATATCCTTGAGGTCACTGGAGTTCTTTTCTGCTTTATCGAATATTAAAACTCTGTAATAGACGACTGTCGAGTGTTTAGGTAGACTTCGCCAGTTGAGGTCATACCTGAAAGTTTTGAGTGACCGTCAGGCTAAGGAAGCGCTGCAGGTGGTGCAAAAGCGAAAGTTGCGTAATACAGTCAATCAGGTATACGATGCCATCTGTCTTATTGATAATGTTAGAAAAACTTAGACGACGATCTAGATTTTACTGAATCATGGAGATTACGTTGGTGCTTTAGATGTGATTAGAGATACGGAGAATTTATTAAGAGGGAGGAACCAGGTTGCCAGTTCTCCATAGTCAGATCAGTAGAAGGTATTGAGAACTCCTGTATATTTGAGTGCGGTGCGTGGTCTGGTTCATTTACATTCTCAGTTGAATGAGATGATTAAACTGATTGGCAGTTTGATTGAGAATGAGTTTATTGACTTCATGATATCGGATATTGAGAAAAATTCATAGCATTACCAAAATTGGGCTCATAAAGTATTGGATACCGCGATAGATAAAAGCCAGTTGCTTGCAGATTGTGATAATGCTGAAGAGATATAAAATACTCGTATGAAGCTGTCTCCTTATATCAATGGCCTCATCCGAGTAGATATATTTGGTCACGCATTACAAGTGTTCCGAGATCGGGTGATGAAGTATATTAAGGCTATCACCAAGTAGCATTTTCCTGCTCCATTACCAGATGAACGTGGTATGACTTCGGATGATGGTCGCACAATTGACAATGCTCTGGCTAGAAGATTTAAAGCTCTCAGTTTTGATGATTTCTATCGACTGTTGTATAGTGTTTTTACTGCGTTGTTGATGTATCTACGCAAACTCCATCTTAATTTAGGACTGCTGAGTGAAATTTTGACTGATAATTAACAGAAAGGAATTTAGATTGGATCTAGTAGAGTGAAGAAGGATAAGGATAGTTTTAGTAACGGAAGTAATATGTCAATGTCCGTATTACCAGAGTCTCCGGCCGTCGCCACTGCGGATACCTAAACCAAGTACTCGCAGATTCTCTCAGATGTATCTGATGTTCTATTTGCAGCGGCTGATTTGGCTCATGTTAGATGCGGAAAATTTCTGATGTTGAGACAGGAGCAGAATACTTAATTGAATATGAAGGATTTCTTTAAGCTATTTGATTTGTGCTGGAGATTTATAGCGTGCGGAGAAGAGATGAGTGGGCGCGCTTGCATCGGACTTAAAGGATCTGTGTTGAGTCAGGCCAAGTCTTTTGTTTAGTACTTTCATATGGAGCGAATGAAGTAGCTCACGTTCCTGATCGATGAAGAGAAATGGAGCCAGGCTGAGGTGCCTATAGATTTTTAATTGATTGTGGACAAGATTTGTAATTCCACCAGGACAATTGCATCTAGTGGTGGATATAATGCGCACTCTCGAACGAAATCTCTGCTCACTAGGCCGGATATTGTGATTGATCGAAATGTTGCTGACATTGTAAATAGAGAAGACAACGATGATAATGTTAGTGTGCGTACTGGTGTTCACGCGAACATGTAATCATATTTGGAAATCGATGATAAACATTATCACATCGTTCCTTGTGCATTGCTGCTTGTAAAAATGCTTGATGAGTATCTTATATGCATTCAAAATGCACCTGCCCTTGCCTCGGATGTATTAAACAGAATTGTAGATCTGGCCAAGTTTTTTAATAGTAAGACTAGTGGCATAATCGTTGGAGGCAATGCCGTGTCAAGTTCTGTGCTAAAAAGTATCACAGCGAAGCATTTGGCACTTGCTGGTCAGTCTCTGGGCCTTATGATTGCGCTGCTGCCGAAAATAAAGTCTCAAGTTGAGAAAGCTATGACTTCCAAGCAGTAGCAGGTGATGTTGCAGGAAGTTGATAAAGTTGTTACTGATTTCTCCAATAATCGCGAGCAAGTGTACTCGAGGATTACCCTTATCATGCAGGAGAGAGTCGCGGCTCATGCCTCACAAATACCTTTAATGGATTGGGAGTAAGATGTGGTGACTGCTGATTCTTAAAGTGGTATAGATGCATAATCTGGTGTCAATTCTAATAGTAAAGACGCTCAGCAACCGGCGGAACTTGATGCGATGCCATATATGAAGGCGTTGGTGAAGGAGACTATCAAGTTGCACAAGATTTTGCACAAGTATCTGTTCGCGGAGAGACTTAGAGAGATATTTGTACAGATATTCGATCTTTACAATAAGAAGCTCTCCTAAGAGTATTAGAAATTGGATATTTATTCTGCTGGTGCCAAGAGTAGACTGCTTGCTGATGTGTAGTACTTTATCACAACGCTCTCCTCTTTGGATAATGTCGATTCCGTGAGTAATGAGCTCGAAGTTGTGGTCAATAATATCCGCATCAAAGACAAGCGCGAAAGGCCATCACCATCTCCATAGCCGTCTCTTTAATAGTAGCAGCAGATGTAGTAGTAGTAGTAGTAGTAGTAGAAGGCTCTGCCATAAATTGCCGTAAATCAATAGCCACCCTCCAATCAATCCAAACCTGCTTCAGCTGCTAATCCTCTGCTAAGTTCTCTGTCAAATTTAACATCAAAGCAGTAAAATCAATCTCAAGACAATCTGGGTGTACCTGGTAAAAAGTTTGGATTCTCTGCCTCTTTTGCATCTTTCACGCGGATGTCTGGCAATAGCGTGAATGGTTTTAGTGATGCTAAAAAGTGATTTAACTATATGTAAAGTTTAAAACTTTTGTATTGACACCACTTTTCGAGAATAATTATTTAAAGCATTGCCCAAATTATAGTTTTGTATTTTTACTTGGATGTAATCAATCACATTGGCTCGCCAGTGTCAACGTAGCGAATGACTGGTGCACGCACCGGATTACCTTCGAGATCAAACTTGGGAGCAGAGAACCGCTCCTAATGATGATGATATGGCGACTGGCCGACTGTCCATCCCTCGACGTTCTTCATAATCTCTCGCTCCTTCTCCAGCTCTTCGTGTCGCCACTTCATCCAATCACGATCCCACTCTGATTAGAAGAGTGGAAGCAGGTAGAGACGAGCCCATAGCTTTTCCCGCTTCAACTCTTTACGCTCCCGCCAGATATCGCCAACCTTAAATAGACCGTAAATCATCGTCAATGTTATACCAAAACCAACGACAGCGGCAGAAATAGGCTTTATAGGAAGATTACGCCTAATTTTAATCTCTGGATAACCTTGCTTTGGCGGTAAGTCTTGCATCTCTATCTCAGGTATTATTGAATGTTCTATGTAAAATCTATCAGAATTTAAAATTCTTAAATATTATCCAGTAGAAGACTAACGAATACTCACTAGCTCTTTGTAGTAATTTGTAATACAGTGTTCAATGTATCACCAGAAAAGGACCAAGACTAGGGAACTGAAGAGAGAAAAACTGAACAGGAATAGAATGGGAAGCGATCTTGTGGCCCAGGCAAGAACTGTAAGTCCACGGTCTTTCTCGCGCGTTTCGTTCTGTCGGATTACTGAACAGAACTCTCTTTCTAATCCCTTCTTCTTCTTCTTCTTCTTTTTAAAGGTCTGAATTTCTTAACATTTAAGTTGAACTATTCACTATCATTAGATTTGCATTTATACTTTCTACCTGAATATAATTCAAGATTTCTATATAGCACTTGAAATACAGAAATTGAAAACTAGAATATTACAGAATGTATGATTGGAAGTTGATTTTGTAGAGTAGCACTGTGGCAGTGTTCTTATTTGAGGCTTACATCAAATGGAGATAGTATCAGGTGCTGTCTGCTAATACCAAGATGAAGCCCAAGAGCGAAGTTGCTGCAGTGACCACAGAAAAGGATTTCTAGTCAAGTCGTGCATATTCCCAGGATAAGATGCAGTTTGGATTCCTGGTTAGTGTGTTTGACACTGCACTCTCACTGGCCACTATTCACTATGATCTTCTGCCAATGCTGTGGGATTATGCATGGACTGCGGTGCTCTATGGACTAGGCAAGTATTATGGACCTATCAAGATTCGTCATCTGCCTCAGGATTATGAGATCACGCACTCTATCGTCTGGATTCTACTCATTGTGGGCATGTAGACTGTGATCAAGTTACCATTTGGTATATATAGAGAATTTGTGTTGGAGGAACGTCACGGATTTAACAAGCAGACACTGGGGCTGTTTATTAGTGATTTTATCAAAGGCTTGCTTATATCTGTGCCTTTAATATCAGCTGTTCTCGGCGCCATTCTCTGGGTGATCAATAAGACTGGAGAGAGATTCTATGTGTATGTATGGTTGTTCCTGGTTGTATTTTAACTTGTTATGATCTTTGTGTATCCAACATTTATCTAACCTCTCTTTAATAAGGTGGAACCGTTGGAGGAATCTGAATTAAAGACTCAGATTGAAGAAATGGCATCGCAGGAGAAGTTTCCCCTCAAAAAATTGTTTGTTATAGATGGCAGCAAGAGATCTAACCATTCTAATGCCTATTTGTATGGATTTGGTGATAATAAGAGAATTGTGCTGTTTGATACTCTGATAAAGCAGCTGAATAATAGTGAGATTGTCGCAGTGCTGTGTCATGAGATTGGTCACTGGAAGCATTCACATGCTCTCAAGATGATGGCTATCGGATAGGTGGACATATTTCTACAGTTTTATCTATTCTCTCTGATGCGCAAAGATTCTGTATAATTATGTTTTTCCTTTGGCTTCAGTTCACTCAAGATTGAGAATAGCTGTAGCACTATCATACAGTTGATGTTGTTCATGTCTCTCCTTAGTCCGATAGAGAGTCTGGTGCGATTCTTTTACCATATGTACAGTCGCCATAATGAGTATTAGGCTGATGAATTCGCCGCACAGAAAGGGAAACACCATATTGGTCATTTGAAGTCTGCGCTGATCAAACTGTCTAAGGAGAACAAGTCCTGGTTGATTTATGATCCTATATTCTCTGCCTATTATCACTCTCATCCGGGAGTTATCGAGCGGGTGAAGAGATTGAATGAACTTGACACGCAGCTCAATGGTAAATCTAAATGAAATTGATAATACAGGAATATAATTACTATCAACTATTCAAAAAACATTCAATTATTATTATTTCACCCAAATACAACCAAGGCTTCAGAGATTAAGCACAATATTGTTAAATAGAAATCCATAAACTATCACCAATCTGACTTCAAGCGGCTCATGATGTCGTCCAGCGATTTATGTAAATCGTCACTATCATCATTGTTCGTCTGATTCTATCCATTGGGGTTCTAATCATTGGACTTGCCTGCCTTGATAGTTTCACCATCATCAAAAACTGTCTCATTGGACTGATTTGCGTCACTAGACTAAGCCTTATTATTATTATTATTAGCACTTGCCAAATGAGCAGAGATTCTTGGATCTAAATCCTAAGATGCCTATGGGTAATCCGTTGATGCTTGCACGTAAGAGGCATCATTTACTGCTGGGACATCTGAGAATTGAGCATTAATATCATCAATCTACTACTTAGACAATGATGATCTTCTCCTGCTACTTTACGTCAATGGAAGATCCAGATGTTAATGCAGTTCTTACTCATCAACATTTACGATTGGATCCAAAGAAGCTGAGCTTTAAAATGCACTATCACCATTATCAAAAGGCTTAAGCGCTAAGACAGACAGTGCCTGGTTAGAATTAACATCAACTTAATCAGATTACAACTAGCTTTGACTACCGGCGATAGGAGCATCAACGACAGGCACCGATTACTGAGACTATTCAAAGAAAATGTGAAGAGGCAATTCAACCACGAGATCCTTGGAGAAGACTGCAGACGCCACAACACGCACAATGTACGTAATTTCAAGTGACTAGCTATTAGTAATAGAAAACTCAGTCGGAGGAACCAGCAGAGACAGCACAGTACGTCTATTATCAAAATCATAATCCTTAGTGGAATACTACTGCTTTGCAATGACTTTGCGCATGAACTTGTTTGGCATATACTTGTCGGCAGTCAGACGCGTAAAAGACTTCAATCTCTGCACCAACTCCAAAGTAATAGCACCAACACTTCTGTTACTGTTATTCGACAAATTCACGCACACTTACGCATTTGAGCCAGCTTAGAACCAGTTATTACGTAGATTGGCACTCAACTCCACCTGGCCTTTACCACCAAACATACCCCACTCATGACATTCACTGACCAAAGAAATAGCGGTACCAGCGTTCGGCTTTAGGACCAACTAGTGAACAACTATGTCTTTAGTTTAGCGAAGTACTTGAGGTTCTCCAAAGCTCTACCTGAATTCAATCACCACAACAATGATGTAAGTGATTGAGCCCAGTTTAGTAGTGACTGAAGGAGGTAGGTCGGCAGGTAACTTGAACTGGTAGTTGAACCGAGTTTTGCCCTTCTTGGCGCTCAGATAGCCTTCAACATTCTCATTAGGCATCTAAGGAATCACAGCATCAGTTGGCGGAGTGTCCGGAGCCTAGATGATAAGCTTCTATTGGTGAAATACTTCAGTTCTTGTACCTCTACCAGCAGCAGAAGCTGTATCATTAGGAACAGAGGCAACACCACACAACTACACCACAATATTCTTGATCCCAATGGCATTTTTACCAACTTTACACTTGACATCGAAGCAGCCAGTGACTTGAGAATCAGTTCTGAAGTCGGAAGCATCACTATAGATATGAAACTTCAGCTATTTGTGGGAGGACTTCACCTGAGTAGTAGCTAAATACAGAGGGTCTTCAATATTGGGCGCCAGCGTATCCTGACCGCTATTCTACTGGCCGACACCTTGGTCACCTTCCGCCGTTATAGGATTTACGGACCACTGCGATGCAGTCTAAACGTTTCCCTTCATACTGAATAATGGAACAAAACTCAAGCTATTTTATAGTTTTTAACAAAAATATAATGCAAATTATGTATACTCTGACGCAAAATAACACGGTGAAACGAAAATAAAACCTCCTCCCTTGAAATTATTCAAACAGAATCATTATGATGACGTACATTTGAGGACTGTTTTGAAACAAACGCGATGATCCGCAGCGACGCGTTTCACTCGTGCTTCTCGTTACCATTTCTCTCTGTTCTTGTTCTAATACTGGACGACATATCAGAAGAAGAGAAAATTTGTAAAAATCTTTTATATTTCCTAAGTTTGAGTGGAACTAGTGTATGGAATATGGTGTCTTTTGGTTATCAATTAAATAATCTGCTGGGAGCAGTGTACAAGAAGGGAAATGTCGTGTTTATGCCTGACAAGAAATCCCTGATCAGTCCTGTGGGCAACAAGGTGTCGTGCTTTGATCTTGTGGGTAGTCTGTCTTTCACATTCCCCTTCGAGACATAGAAGAACATTGCCGTTATGGACGTATCTCCTGATGGATAATTCATAATGTGTATTGATGAAGATGGACGTGCTATTATGGCTCATGTGTAAAGACGCGTCATTGTTCATCGTTTCACTTTCAAAAGTCGCGTCACTGCCATGAAGTTCAGTCCCGATGGTATGTATGTCGCTGTTGCTCTGCATCACAAACATATGGTTTAGATATGGAAAACTCCACTTTATAATAATAGAAGAGGAAGTGATAACTTGAGCGCCACTGATGGAGGATCTTTTGAAGTTGAAATGGACTTTGCGCCGTTTTCTCTTCATCATCAGCACTCGGGACATTAGGATGATATTTTTCATTTCACCTGGTCCAGTGATGGTTAGATGCTTATTTCTGCTGCGAAAGATATGACCATGAGGTTATGGACTCTGCATACGGTTGAAGATTATAAGCCGTTGGTATTGAGTGGACATCGTGATACTGTGGTTGGCTGCTGGTGGAGTGAAGATTATGCACAAGTGTACAGTATCGGCAAAGATGGTGCATTATTCATTTGGAACTCTATAAATAATGATGATATGAGTCAGTCTGCGTTTATACCCGCCGAATGTACGTTGAAATTGCATTAGAAACATTATTTTGCCTAGAAGGGGGAATATGGGACGGCTCAGGCACGTTGTGCTGATTTTCATCCAGAATCGAAACTGTTAACTGTTGGCTTCAGTAATGGCGTATTTGCTCTGTATGAACTGCCGGATTTCAATCTTATTCATACGCTGAGCATATCTTAGAAGAAGATTGATACGGTCGCGTTTTCTCTTACTGGTGACTGGATAGCTTTGGCATCATCTACACTTGGATAGCTACTAGTCTGGGACTGGAAGTCTGAGTCGTATGTTATGAAATAGCAAGGACATTATTACGATATGAATTGTGTTGCGTATTCCACTAATGGATAGCTGATGGCTAGTGGAGGCGATGATGGGAAAGTGAAAATTTGGAATGCCAACACGGGCTTTTGCTTCATCACCTTTTAGGAGCATTAGAGTCCTGTGTCGGCTGTATGCTTTGCTGGCAAGCAAGGTGGCAAGTAGAGTATTGTATTCAGTGCAAGTTACGATGGAACTGTGAGAGCTTACGATCTTGTGAGATATCGTAACTTTAGAACGTTCACGGCGCCTTAGAGAGTGCAGTTCTCATCTATCGCCGTAGAACCGAACGGAGATATTCTGTGTGCTGGTTCTTTGGACAGTTTTGAAATATATGTTTGGTCTGTTCAAACGGGAAAGTTGTTAGAAGTTCTACCCGGTCATGAGGGTCCTGTAAGTTCTCTGTGCTTTTCTCCTGAGCCTATAGTGCCAGACAGCGGATGCTATCTGTATAGCGCCTCCTGGGATAAAAGTGTGAAGATTTGGGACATCTATAGTCGTGGCGAAGGAACGAAATGTATTGAGACTTTTAAGCACAAGTCTGATGTATTGGCTGTAACAGTTAGATATGACGGTAAAGAGGTGTGCTCAGCTACTCTTGATGGCCAGCTGCTCTTCTGGGATCCTCTGAGCGGCGAACATTCTAAACGTGTACAGTTGATTGAATGGCGTCGTGATATTGTAGGCGGCAGAAAATCTTACGATGTGAGGACTGCTGCAAATTCTGCTCAAGATAAGTACTTCACCACAGTTTGTTATACGGCAGATGGAGCGGCCGTTTTAGCTGGCGGAAATTCTAAATATGTTTGCCTCTATGATTTGAATAATCATGTTCTGCTCAAGAAGTTTCAATTGACGCGTAATTTATCATTGGATGGAGTCTAGGATAAGTTGAACTCTAGAAATGTCACCCAAGCTGGCGTTGTTGATCTAAATGACAGTGGCGATGAATAAAGTGATTTGGAGGATCGTCTGCAATAGCGTCATGCTTTACCTGGTGCTTAGAAAAATGATCGCTCTTCTAGGCGTACTAAACCGGACATTAGGTGTAAGGCTTTGCAGTTTAGTCCTGTTGGTGCGTCTTTTGCAGTAGTCACAACGGAGGGCTTGATGGAGTACGCAGTTAACGAATCGACATCCTTCGATCCAGTTGACCTCAGCGTGGATCTCACTCCCGACAGTGTGATTAACATGGTTAAACAGTTGAAGAAAGGTATATAAACTAATTTAGACTCGTGGCAACTGGCTCTTACCATGTCTCTCCGACTTGGAGAAGTTGGTCTCATGCAGTTTGTGTATGAGAGCGTGCCTGTAGATTAGATTGAATTTTTAGTCTAGAATCTGCACACTCGTTACATCTGCAGTCTATTGAGATTGATTGCCTTGCTATTAGATCAACAGAATGGTGATACAATAGCTTAGATGAACAAGACTGCAAAGTCACCTCATATCCAGTTCCATCTGCTATTCATTAAATCGCTGCTATACTTTCATGGAGAGTTCATCCGTAAATAGTACGGTAAAGTGGATTACTCGGTAAATGAAGGCATTCTAAAAGCTGGCTTGAACGAAAAATCATCAATACAAGTAGTGATGCGCGTAATCAAGAAGCATTTGTAACAGTTACAGACTGATGTATCATCACTTGCTCATTAGAATCTATATACAATTGAGTATTTGAGAAAGCAGTGTCTTAAGAGCGAAGTGGTAAAAAAGGAACTGATACTTTGATTGAAATTAGAGAAATCGAATAGAATATAATAAGATCATCATTAGAAAGCATCTATCATGTTTTGCACGTTATCTTTACATTGCTGTATGCTGTTACATACAATATCTCCATCGACAATAAGCTCGTTTAAAATTAACAAGATTTGCGGCAATCGTTCAATAAAATCAATCTCTGCGATACGTCCCAGGGATCCAGCCAACGCCTCCATGAAAAATTGTGTCCATTCAAGCCATTTGAAGCATTCACTGCTAACTCCACTTCCATCGATAATGACCATTATAAACAACGGCCCATAATTTTTATATACAGCTATACAGATGTCATTATACACAAACGGCAATCCGCGCGGCCGCCTATCTAAAATGCAGTCCATCAATTAATCAATCGCCAGTACTTATTTGTCATTACCATACACTCTGCGTAACCGCACCTGTTTGAAGTGATTGAAAACGACAAGTTAATTCATACCAGTCAAGGACCGTAAGTTTTAGCAGTACAGCTCAAATCGAAACACTGATGACGATTATTTAGGGGAACTCAATCGAATGGAGTAAGTAACACAGTCACAAACGGTCGCTTCACCGAGCATGCGAAACAGAACGGATCGAAAGCAGGCGAAGCTTAAACAAGCGACGAACGTCAATTATAGCGGATCGATTCGACGCGTCGCCGATGTTTTGTGATTCGCCAAGTTTCAAAGTCCGGCCCGCCGTTCGTTCACACAGTCAGTAGTCACAAAGCTTAGAATAAACAGTCGACTATTGTATTTTGTATATCTCTTCTTCCCAAGTTGCCTTTTGCAGCCACTCGGAAATAAATTACTCTGATTTTACTTGCATTATCTTTTACTTACTTTGAAAACATGTTTAGAAATTTCTCGCTGGACTCTCTGCCTTCCCAACTGTCTGGATCAAGTCTTCATGATTCTGAGGGTAATAATGATTCTGTGGCACTTGGAAGCGATTCTGACCTGGCTGGAAAGTCTATTCAACATTCGAAGGCGGTTACAGACTAGCTTGAGGCAAAGAGAGATGGCAAGTCGAATGATGATAAGTCAAAAAGTGATGAGACTGACACTAAAAAGATTTAATTCAATGCGCATGTTGTGAAAGCCGGCGACTTTGAGAGTGAGAAGCATTTCTACCCTCGAGTGCTCAATGCTCAAATCCACCCGCTGGTTGCGTCCTTCTTCACGCTGGGTAATGAGAGGATTATTGCGCGATATACACACCTGAATCCCATGGTGAATGAAGAGAAGCTGCGTGAAATCTTCAATTATCGCCCGCAGTACTTCGCTTGGGCCGGGTCTGACTTGTTTAATGTTACCAATGCAGAGGGGCATCGCCAAATGATCGTGATTGAGACAAATAGCTGTCCATCTGGTTAGAAGAGCATGCCACTTCTGGTGGACCATGAGGAGTATGGCGGGTACGGTATTGTGCTTGAACACACTTTTAAAGGTATTCTTGCTTAGACTGATCCTCAACTGGGCCGCCTCGCTGTAGTGTACGACAAGAATGTCATGGAGGCTAGTGGATATGCTGCCGTCATGGCTGATGTTATGAAGGAGGAAGTTTTGCTGGTCGAGTTCTATATTAATGATCCTGATCCGCCTGTTAAGTGGGTAGACCGATTGATGTATGTCAGAGATTAGCAATAGCAGTGGCATCCTGTACGCGCCTGTTTTCGCTACGTCACTTAGAAGCCGTGGAATAGGTTCCCTATCTACTCCAGAACTCTGGTGCTGAATAGCATAGTATCATGTCTGGCTGGTGGTAGAAATAAGATGATGGCTGCAAGAGCATATGAATTCTATAATGCTGAGCTGTAGAGTGAAGGAACAGGGCTTCAGATTCGTATTCCAGAAACTATCCGCAAAGTTACTAAGAGTGAAATACCCTTATGGGTTGAGACTATGGGCAATCATGCTGTGGTCAAGAATCCTTACTCCAATGCTGGACAGGGTGTATACACCATCACGAACAAGTAGGAGCTGGACAAGTTTATGAGTGAAGAGCACCATTACGACAAGTTTATTGTTTAATCGTTGGTTGGTAATGCCTCGTGGTCGTCCATCACATGCTCAGGCAAGTATTATCACGTCGGTCTGATACCTAATAAGAAGTGTCATATATACGTCTCAGATCTTCGTGTTATGGTCGCAGGGAGTAGTGTTGGTGAAGGATTTAAGCCGGTCGCGGTGTATGCTAGGCGTGCAAGGAAGCCTCTGCTCAAATATCTGGAAGATGATCCGTCTATCAGTTCGTGGGAGATGCTTGGTACTAATTTGAGTGTTAAATTGAATCCGGAAAATAGTGATGGATCCGGTGTGCCTCAATTCACAACGGAAGCTCAAAGATTATTGCTTATGGACCGTAAAGATTTTAATACTTTGGGCTACGGTGTAGATGACCTCATTGATGCATATGTCCAGACTGTTCTGTCTGTGATTGCCATTGACAAAATGTGTTGCCGCCTAATGAAAGAGATTAAAGTTGATCATGTATCTGCTAGCCAAGAAGCTCATTAATAGCGACGCTAGTCATCAGAACTCAATGTTTAACAAAATGGCAGTCAAAGTGGCGGAAGATTTGGCAATAGAGGCTCTGAACATTGTCTCACTTACAGCGATAACAAATAGAATTAATAGTAGCATTAAGCAGGGGACATGGCCTTTGGGTCGTCTATTATGCACTCCGGAGAATGTAATCAAGGTAGCGACAAAATCCGACGAACATTTGATTGGGAGCTGTTTGAAGCATTGAATCCAGATCCTGCTTTACTCGATGAAATTATGCTATGACCCATGAAAGGAATAGACTTTAAAATATTGCTTTTTAAAACAGATAACCGCTTTATTGGGACCATCATTAATGAAATTATGTTTGGTCGTACCATGCTCGAAGTGTCTTTGAAGTTGGCATTTCTTTCATATGTGTTAATAAGTCAGCATCTGAGAAATCAAGATTAAAATTTCTTTGACTAGAAAAACTCAAATCTATTCAATCTAATATCAACCAGTCATCATTATTCATAAGAGTCAAAATATGCGGCAGAATGATCTCACCTTACTTAAACCAAATTTAGCCAAGTAGACTGGCAAATTACGCTTCGCAGTCGCGATCGAGAGCTTTGACACCTAAGGTGCTTGCTATTTGCAAAGATGGCAATCCGACATTTCATCGCGCAACCTATCCATCTCCATCCTTAAACCCATCAAACCGCGATAGTAGTTGGTAACACCAGCAGGAAGTGGAACAGGAACAGCAAAAGCATCGTTTGCAATACTAGAAACTAAGGTGAACTTAAAGTCTACCGCCTCATATCTATTCATAGTTTGCAATTGCTACTTTGCTTCCTAAAACCTTGATTCAATTAGATTGCTGAACTGGTCCCATTATTATTGCTCGTAACGACCATCAACTTGAGTCTCGCATGCACTTCTCATCAATGTTTTCACAACGCCACCAGTAGAGAATCGCATCACAGACCAGCCAAGAGTAAGTAGAGTGTAACGTTCATTGTCGGTCAACTTGCCAGCATTACCAAAATCAATAATCCATAAAACCCATTATGTAGGATCATCGCTATCCATCTAAATCTTGAAATTCCCACGATGCAAATCACCATGATAAAAACCGTGCTTGAATAGCGCCACTGCTTCAAAACGCTGATAAACAGCAGGCAATTTCAGAGAATACCAGTCCAGGAACTAAGCTCGACGTTCAGGACCTTGCTATTCCTAATTAGTCTTCCAAGCCTATTCCAACCCAACACCAGGAGCCCATTCTACCACCAGTATAGGATGACGCAGCAACGGATTATCAGTCTCAAATAACTCAACGAAGCGCGGTATCTTGATGTTCTTATTGTTTTACGTGTAGCGTCTGTGTCCCTCAATGAGATTCTACTTCTCATTGGCAAAGTCCAGCTCCTTTTCCAAGTCAGCGCGCGTCTCCAAGAGTGTCTTATAAACTATTGGATGATCTTCCTAAAGAACATTAGCATACAGCTCAAATTCATGATGCAAATCTTCCACTAAGCCAACGCGCATTAATTTCACAGCAACATTTCTGATACCTAAGCGTCGCGCTTACGGGCTATTTGCCTTAAGCTTGGCGCGATGGACTTGACCGACGGTGCCAGCTGCAATTGGCATGTGGTCAAACTCCTCAAAGATTGAGTCTTACAGAGGATCGCCGGTTGGTCCAAAAACTTCAGTCATCACCTATCTGTAATCCCACGTCGCCATCGGAGGAATCGAAGACTTCAGCTCTTCCAGACTCTCCTTCAATTAATCATTCGTTACCTTATCTGCAATCATCTGAAACATTTTCTAAAAGCCAAGACCAGCTCCAATAACTGTGCTCACAATCATTTTGATCTTATTGCTAAAATCTAAGCCTCTGACAAGCACTTGTCCAACCATGCGACGCTTAATCCTGCCATGAATGTTGTCAATGTAATTCTCAATCAGCACCGGCATACCCCTTCTCCAAGCTTCGGGAAAGCTATCTAAATCTATTCCATTCTGACCACTCAAAAATTGATCGATATTTGCGAGTTAGGACAATTTTAGGTTTCTTACGAAATGATCAATCTTGCCAAACATAGATTAGACAGTAGACCTCATGATCGTTACATCCTTCTAGATATCGTCCACAAACTAGACGCATTGCAATATAACTTGAGACGATTCGGGAAACTCTTCTTGTGCGAAATTCAATAGTGTTTATCTGGCAGAAGACACACTCAAATCAACATCTAATTCGGCCAATGCCTGACGAATTTTACTAATGCTTTCATCGTCATTCTGATCAGCCAGCATAATAATATGGCCACCAACGCGTAGAATAGTGTCCAGATGATTCTTTAGTCCACCAGGTTGAGTTTACAATCTTTAGTTGTTAGACGCGGCTTCAGAATTATGCCTCTCACTAAGCCGGCTAAATCCGTGAAGCAGGCGATCCATCGACCAGCATTGCAGAGGCAGCAGAATTAGAAGTATAATGAAAATCTTCATAATGGCAGTAATAAAATGGGCGATTGTTAAATATCTATAGCGATGTGTCAACAGTGAAAAATAAAAAGAAACGTCTTACAACGTATAATGATGTGAAATCTGTACCTTCAAAGCACGAGGCGTGACGTTGCAATAGAAATTCACATTTCGTGACAGCGGGGCAAGTCCACCGTTGGCGGCCTTGCGAAGGCTTTGGATTTATCCAATGTAAGGTTGGGGTACTTTCTATCTATCTATCAATGTATATTTGTGTAGGTGTATGTACGTATGGATACCAAGCAAATACTGTATAGCAGTGGGAGGGAATCGGTAAATGAACGGAATGGAACTGGTTGCGAGAGATAGGAAGGAGATTTTGCGTCTACACTCTTTACTGTACACCTATGAGAATCACAGTGTGGGTGTTAGTTGATATAAACTTATTGCGATTCGATCTGTGGTGATGGGTTCACACATATTATGATATTGGTAAGTTAATCCGTGTGACAGTAACATGATTGATGGCACAACGTAAAAACGCGCGTGAAGTCACTATTTGGTCGCGTGGTGTTACAATTTTGAAGCGTGATGTTGTATGGCAATACATTTAGTGTAATCAGAATTATCTATTGTGGTTCCGTGGTGCAGCTACATCACTTTCTGTGCAGCGGTTGTGTGTTCACTTAAGATGATGTTACGATGTTGCAACGACGGCTTGTGGCCCTATAAAAGTCAATACCAATGATAATTTTTTTTTCTTATTATTATTTTATTTAAATTAAGATTCTTAATAAGTAGAGTTAAGATTCGAAATTTTAAAGTATATTTAGTCTTAAGTTATAAGAAATAAAACCAATAATAACATGTCAATGCGTGAAAATGATGTATTAAGCGGTGATGCTGAGCGCGGTGTTAAGCGAGAGCGAGTGTCTGTTAGCGAATCAGAAGCTGGTAGTGAGTAAGTTGAACTGAATGGTGTGGTAACTGCGTCTCCTGTGGTTTCTAGTCCGTCATCTCGTGCTGAAACGGATCCTGATATCGACAGCCGGATGCCGATAAACACTCACCCGGATTGGGCAACTGATTCTAGTTACGTTTGCAATGTCGATGGCGTCGAATCCACTGGTACGACGGGATACAAGGATGTCCACTTTGTGCCGGGCGAAGTATTCTTTTGCGGTGTAGTTATGGAACCACACCTCGGCAGCCTGGGAAATCTCAAGGTCGACAAGTATGTGTCGAAGGTAAACGAGGCACACTACGTGCTATCTTTAGCCGTGGACGAGTTGGAGTCTCTAGATCGCGTCATTCGTGCTGCAGAGCAGTCTGTGTCGTCTCTGTTTGGGCTGAGTGATCGTCTACGCTAATTGCGTGCCGTAGACGGTGTTATACGCCTTCGCCGTAAATTGGCAAAAAAAGAACGCAAGGCGAAGGTACAGAAGATCGATGGGGCGGTTGTTCCTGCTGGTTATGAAATCCAGCCATGTTTCCCTATACTAGACGTGGCTGGTAAATCGCTGCAGTCTGGTGACGTTCGTCGTGGGGACGTTGTGCTGGTGCGCACGCAATTGCGTGCGTACGACATGAAGGAATCGGCTGGAGTGTACCTCAATCCTGTGTATATCAGGAAGATAAAATCACTGTCCTCGGAGGAGATGGAAGGAGTTCAGCGCCGTTGCTCAACGTCCAATAGCGGTAATGATGAGCTGAATGTGCCTAGCTACCAAGGGCATCAGTTTTGATGAGTATGAATGCAATAAGTTTGATGAAGCAAAATGATGAATAAATAATTAGTAATAAAATCATGCCGTTTTATCTTTTTTATAAAAATTACATTTGGTAGTGATGTTGTATCAAAGAGACGATATAATTTGTCCGGAAGTTTACTATGTACAATGCATCGGCAGATGCCAGAAAATTATCGTTTACTCTGAAATAAACGAGTGGGGAGAAATGCTTAAAATGATCTATTTTTAGATTAGAAAATTTAAATTACAGTATGAAATGTCATCGCTCTAGCTGCATTTATTTTAGACGAGTAACTTCTTGTTGCACCTCAGGTTCAGGCTGGAAGAATTCGTAGTCCTCTGCAGTCAATGGGCGCAGCAGACGAGAATACGGTGGCTCAAGTATCCGTGTGATGGCCACAATCAAGGAGCAGCGTTGCACCTTTTTACCACGGACTTTGTTTAGCAGTGGTGCAATTATATTTTGCTAGTGGGATTGACCTTGACACTTCTCCACGGTGATACTGAACGCATGTGTCAACGGGAATTGCTCGATGTTTAGCGTGAAGACACGTTCACCCAGGGCAAGTTTGACAGTGTTACTGCGCGGGAACAATGGAACTACGCCAGGAGGGAAGTCAGGCGCCAAAGTTTGGTTGATCTTGTCCAGCTTTAGCCACACTAAGACAGGCGCATGTGAGCATCGCTTTATTAGCACGCCGTCATCCATGTATTCGGTAAATGTATTCTATTCATGGTGCTGGATATGCGCCATGTAGGCAATTGTACCATTGCTGAGTAGTAGATTGGAGTTGGAGTTGTGCGTCACCTGGTGCGGCATACCAATGCATGTACGCATTGCAATCGGGGCGCGGCCAGTCTTGTCATCACGGAGAGTGCTTAAAGAGTTTATTTCACTTGCTGTGCACTGGCCAACCAGACGTCCTTTATTAACTGTAGCCGTCCACTCAATGATGGATGTCTAGTGGTATTTGGCGTATCCCAGTGCGCATCGGTCATTAAACGCCGCGCGATGCACATTGCTTGACACGATGATTGGTGTGAGAGCTAATTGTTCACTAGTCCATTTACTTGGATCTTCAGCGTCGGTGCCATCCTAGACATGCGGGTGCCACAAGTAGTCATTGAATTCCAAAAATTCAGGCAGCGTCAATGTGTAGTCTTGGTACTTTTCAACTAGCTGCACATATCTTGGATATTTTTATCCTTGCCGTATATTTACGTTCAGGAATACACCGGTGTTGATTGCTCGGTACACGTTGTGTCCTCTTATTCGCTACCGCAACATGTTTGGCTTCGAGTTGTCAACACTATCCAGCGGATCTAGGAACAGAGAGTGATTGTTGATAGGCTTCTGCTAGTTCCAGTCGAGCACTGCAAGAAGGCTCTTGCCACCCATCACGAGATTCTTATCGAATACCTTCTGTAGTTGGATCTCGATGGCACCAAGCATTTCCTGAGGAACGTAGCTCATCTCATCAATTATCAATAGCTGCAATGGACGAAGAGCTGGCACGTTGGGAACGTTGCGTGATGGTTTGCCACTGTTGTTTAAGCCAAATTTCGAATGATTAGTCCGGCCCCAAACGAGTTGCGCGGCGACTCCCATATAAGAACATGTCTGCACGGAGCCGACCTAGTGCCATGCAGCGGCGAAAGTTAGTAAAGCCTTAATGACTTCCGACTTTCCATAGCCTGGACCACCGCATAGATATGATAGCTGTTACAATGGTACATTGGCGTGACTACTGTCGCTGGCAAATATGTCAGTAGGCAGTTCGAACCGGCTAGTGTAGGCCTTCAGCAATGACAGTGCATTTTGGCGGAAACTGATGTGCTGTCGTTCATTCAACGTGTAGAATATGGTTATCTCTTTAATGGAGGAGTATTCACGAATCGTACCACGAAGACGCGATTGCGGATTAGGCGGTTGCCAGTCAGTGCCAGTTTATAAGCATTCAATGACGGAGCGGACAATGGTTTCGCGATGCCCGAATATCTGACGCGTGTCCAGCAGGTCAACACTCTGAATAGGCAGCGTGCGGACAAATGCATCAGTGTTGTCAATTTGATTTATGTCCCTGACAAATCGTTTGACATTAACCACATCAGGTATGTTTAATTGCATGCATTACTCGCGGTAACTGAGAGGAGCGTGCTACGACCCACATTGCTGTGGCCTGGAGACGCTGCTGGATAAGGCAAAGTTGATAGCAGCCTGTGTTAACGGGTATTCATCGATGGCGATATTGCGCTGTGCACGAGTACGCGCCGACTACTCAAGTTATTCAGAGGTGAGCGACCGGATTGCCTAATTTAATGCAAATCCTGCTGCTAGTTCAGCTTCGTCATCGTGGTCTTGAGGATCATCATCATCGTCGTCGTTGTCACCATCAGAATCATGGAAGTGATTGGTAGCAAAGTGTTGCGTCAAATTATCTGGGTCCTGCTCCAATATCTACTATACCATCAGCTATTTGTGATCTAGTTTAGACGTGTTTTCAGAAGTCTTAGAGTCATGGTAACTTTAAATTTGTGCAATGTATCGCTACGCCGATGCTGAGACTTAGCCTGACTGTAGCCAGTTGTTGAATTCAGTTTTCCATGCATGCAATTAATCAGGTACCATTAGCAAGTGCTCTACAGATCGGAAAGGCCTATGTAAAATCAACATGTGCTGATAATAACGAACCTAATCAGCCTCACTTAGATCTTGGTCAGCGATATTTGGCGGACGCGTAGCACAGACAACTGGTACATGAGGTTGTGTCCTTCGCCTAAGGATATGGGACCGAAATTGTGGATGCTCTTATTTAAAATTCAGTTTTGCAACAGTGGTAGCCTATTCAGATTCAACATCTTATCCGGTGTCCTCTATGCTGCCACTAGTCTTTTCGTATTCACTGACAAACGTAGAATATGACACTGAGTCTAATGCAATTGGACGATGTTGATAATCTTCGATCTAAATGACATGACGAAGGCGCGTTACTGCACTAGCTTAGTCTTCAGCAGTTTATAGCATGCTAGGTGGTATTATCAAGTTCACAGTGTCGTTCCTTAACAAATGCGCCATAGCTTAGCCCAGCTGGCAATTTACAAATCTGTGTGACCAGTAAAATGGTTCACCGTGAATCATGTACAAGCATGCCATTGGGCCGCCAAGTTCCACCGGTTTCGTTTGCTAATTGAAGAGGCCCAGGTATCGGCTCATCACTCGCTACTGGTCAGTGCGATCTGGTTGCTCTGCATCGCGCCGTCTCTGATTGAGCATTGTCCTATCAAATGTGGCTAGGGCAAACTGAAATTCATCCTCTATTTGCAATTGCTCTTTAGTACTGTACTTCAGTGTGTAGTAGATCAATTCAGCTGTGCCGCTGCCAAGTAGCAGTTTCACATCATTGTTGGCCTTGACAGCACATGTGATTATTCGGTTGTATGGATTCAAGTACTGACCGCCTGGGATTACTTTAAACTACAGCTAGCCAGTCTACGAAATCACCGATACCTCGATAACACCAGATGGATGCAAGAAACGGCACACAATGCCATTGAATTGCTTGGTACGAACTGAGGCCTTGAAACACGACTTTGCATGTGTGTAATTGTGAATCTAGAACACTTTCAATGCTTAAGCCAATAGGTACTTGGACCGCGGATCATCAGTACTATCCATGCATAGTGGCAATGGCTCCGATTATATGAGCATTTACATTACCTGATCGTCTGATTAAACCTCAGCTCCAGCCGCTTCAGCCTGCAATGCAATAGCTACGTCCAAAAGTTCAGAATTAGTATACTTCTTACCACAATCTGTGCACTCGACACAAGCAAATTCAGGTTTCCCTCCGTTCTTGCGTTTATACGCGTGAGATGGGACTGGCTGAACTTCGAAATCACCATTACATGTTGCGTCGCTGCACTCTGTAGTCTGTTAACATTTACTCGGCACAGGCACGGGGGGGACTGATGTAACTATTTACGTTGCGTATGCAAGCATACGGTCCCTAAAATCTACATCTGTGCACAGCTATTTGTATTCAGCGACTGTCTCTGGCAATCCATGTATCCACACCATGAAATGCGCGTGCAAATTCAATGACCCCTGCGATTCTATCGATGCATAGGCTGCCTTAGTATACCCAAAGACGCCTGGCTTGCTCTTTGAACGCTAGTGTTTCAAGTCAAATTAAAATGCCTACTCAAACATGGCATGCATAAACTTATCAAAGTACTCTGCACAGACATACGGATTCTTGCTAACCAACTGATGGCGTCGTTAGATATCGCCTAATATCTCATTAAAAAGCTACATGTTAGCAGTAGGCATGTCAGTGCAGTGTTCGAGCACAACTTTAATATTTTTAGAATCAGGAGATACGGTGAGGAAGATATGTGGCTATCCAAAATGATTGACCATGCTAAATGCCTACTTTCTTGCATGTACACGTTCTTCATTGGATCCCCAGTACTTGGCTTTACCTTTGTTGACAGTTGAAATCATTTAACGTACTGCCCCACCATTTTCATGCATTGGCGGCGGTTACACATTGTTTCGCATAGAACTACGGATCTGCTGTTGACGTAACAAATGTCGTTCCAGATATGCGCGATCGACGGTTAGCCCTAGTTCACCGTGCCTCGGATTCATGCACACTGTATGGATTATAGATCTAGACGCGTTATCATGCCCTAGGAGCTGTGCAGCAATTAACGAAAACGTGGGATGAGTTTAAAAATGTCGCGATGACAAACGCATATAGTACAGTAAGCATTGTTGCCATGAGACATGGTTGCTTCGACTTTCAGAAGGACCCCCGCGTCCTAATGGAAATAACTCGGCAAAGGCATAGTAGAAGTGTAGCGGGTTTTTATAGAACAAAAACTCAGTGGAGCGGAATATAGCAAACTAGTCATCATCGGCGCCGTCCATCTCCTCCTGGAAAACTACAGATTCTGTGTAAACTTCCTAAGTTTCATCAGCTTCAGTGCCGCTGCTTGCCTCAAGGGAAATTACGGTCTCCGAGTGTCGGCCTTCGGCATCTGATGAAGTGGATTTAGCGTTCACTTTTACAGATCTAAACTAGATAACTGTTGTGTTGTAATTATCAATGATCGGCGCAGCTGGTACAAGTTGCACAGACTTATAGTGATGATTATTTGCCCGATAATAGTTAAGCAAGTCAGTTGTACGTTACAGACGGCATGTCCACTTGCGCATGACTGCAGCTTTTTGTGCTTGAGTCATAGCACTGCAGATCACCACTTTGATCTCTTGGTCTTTACTCAAAGACCGTGGCAAAAGTTCACACGGTACATTGGGCTTGGCAACAAACGCATACGAGTGACCTTTTATCTTCTAATGATGACCGCCTGTTACTCGAGTAATGTATGCCGAACTTTGCGCTCGGTTAGTCATAGCATACTCAACACGTGTTGTGTCATTAAACATATCCGGCAGCTGGCCAATGTAAAACCCATTCGCAATTGCATATTGTGGTGGACATGATATACTTTTATTGCGTAAGCTATTCAAACATAACGTGCAAAACATCAACGAACACTTGCCAGATACCAAATCACTTTAAATACCTTTTTATGATAGCATCATACCTGCCAATTACGGATACAAAGCACTTTAATCGTAGAATACATGTAAATTCTCAAGAAATACAGTATCTGGGTCTTGCGGAAATTTTAACTTCTATGCCATAGCTTATAACGGAGCTTTGTCAATGTCAACTTCTTCAGAATCAGACACGTCAGTTAGACAGTCACAACAACAACATACCACCTTTTTCAACGCGTCTTCATGCAAAGCTTTGCACAACTAGTCATACACATACTCTTACTCAGATTAAGTCAAAGGTTAGATGCCATTAGTACGATCTAGAAGAGATGCAAGCTCAGGACTTAACAATTTATCACTAATCTCTTTAGCCCGGCGATTAGCATTACATACCTTGTTTTTGATTCTTCGCACTTCATGCGCAAAGGCACCCTCAGTTGAAAGCTTAGATTATTAATAACTGCAAGCTTTGCGCAAACGATCTAATTGCTACTCTTTAGTCTCATGTATACGTTTACGTTTTACTTGTTCCCACACTTTCTTGATTCGCTTTTGATGTTAGCTGGCATTCTCGTTTTACCGTTCGTACCAGACCGACCTTGTTTCTTTTGAACACTCAAAGTAACGCCCTTCACAACAGTCTAATCAATTTTCTCATATCGCGATGCATCCATTTCAGGCCAATCAATCTGAAACAGGTTCTGCGCAATTCTCATTATATGCTCCTTTGTTATAAGTAAAAATTGATACACATAATTCGCGCCTAGAGGAGCATCAATACAATGATATTTTTAAGAGCAGATCATCTCCCTGAATTATCATTGTTCATAATGGGACATTTATAAAATAAGATTCGTATTATATTTAATTACACTACCGCCACACACGTGTAATCGTAAAAAAAATTAATGTGTCATCCGTATCTTCCTACAGTATGCACACCACCTTGCCTTAGGCTTGAGTAAAAACGAGAACTATAAAGAGTGCGTTTGATCGGCCAGAGTGAGTTGTCAACGATTCCCGCTTATTTCGAAAGCATCACCAGCAATAAGCAGTAATATATCGAAACAATGTTAACGGACGATTAAGCGCTGCAAATTTTAAGCATTTACAAGTAGAAATAGACAGAGCTTATTGTAGAGGATGAATAAGATGTACCAGCGGAACGCCGCTTGTATTTGCAGATATTTGTAGAGATTTTGGAATAGGCCAAGACTTTTAGAATATTTGATTCCAACATGATTGCGCGATATTTGAACCTGTCATAGGACGCTTTAAAGTTACTTATTCGGCTGTATATGCGTAAAGATGGGTGGATAAAGTATTCTTCTATCGATTATAGTGAGATAATAGATCTGGATTTAGCTATAAACTAATTGCATTCTGAAGGACTGTTGCTGACGGAGGAGGATATCGCGTCTGACCAGTCTGGAATTTAGCTGAACTCTTCCACAGGTTAGAGTAGATCTTCTCTATTACACCTACTCAATTAATTCCATTTAAGCAACGTTGTGAACAGAGATTATCCAGAGAGTCTATCGCTGCAAGAGCTACTTGATCTTTTAACGCTGGACCAAATCAAATAGGTAGAGAAGACGTTCTGTTAGATTTCCAAACGATCTGGAGGTGTTAAATCAGCGCGTATTCAAAACTTGATCGACTGCACTTCATCTTAGAAGCGTCTATTTTCTGAAAAGTCTTCCAATATTTCCAGTTTATTAAGGAAGCAGGTTTTGTAAATGATTGGTCGAGTTGTTATGCTGAAGAGCTCTGTGCGTCGCGATATCCGACAGATACATCTTGCCTACTTTGGCTATAATCAAGTTGAGTAATTGGAGGCTACGATGCGCGATGAGATTTTGGTAATGATGAATAGAAGGCGTTTTGTGCGCTATTAGCTGAGTATTGGTACTGTATTCATAAATTTATAGCATCTTTAATTGTTTGAACAATATCTACGAGTGTATGGTGAATGCGATAGATTGTTTCATGAGAAGTAGTTTGCCGATTTGAATACGCATTATGGGTAACTGATTTAATGTTGGGACACTGTTTAGTTACACTGGTCAGAAGTCGTGAGCTATGTCGATCAGTAGCAGGTTGTAGTGAATGGAATTCATTTGTATTTGTATAATCCTGTGATGATTTTGAGTAAAGCTTTGTGCTACTTGTCACGAAGTTTGGCGAAAGAGAAAAAGTTCCAAATGGAATTTGAGCTGATCTAGTCATTGCTCATCTGTGAACACACTTGTAAGGAGCGTAAAGGTTATTTGTGGGATAGAATTCTGTTATTGTAAGAGCATCATATCAATCTTTAAACTCCCTCTCAGACTGATGGTGACAGCAAAGCTATTAAACTGGAACGATTAAAGTCTACACTTGAACTTGCGCAGGGATCATTGAGTGATGAGAATGTTGATTTAATATTCATGAAATCGATCCTTGATAGAATTGGCCGGATAGAGAAACGTCTGAAAGTGGAGCAGTCTATAGTCAGCAATCCGCCTGTTGAATTGGACATTATATACGATGATTTTACAATCGAACAACTTAAAGAGTAAAGCCAAGGATAGAAGACTAGATGGAGAAGCGTGTTGTACGATTATGACTCGCCGTAACTTAGTGACGAACATCATTTGATTATTGCATAAATATCATAATATGGTATAACAGTAGAGTAGGCTGCTTTAGAATAGTATTATCTGCGAGGTTGGCCTGCTGGTTTGCATTGTGAAGGTGGTCCCTTGCGAATGATATTCAGTCTACTGTTTCATGACATAATTTTTGATGCTGGTGTAAAGGGAGCTTTCATTAACAAGTATCATTCAGAACCTGTAGATTTCCATACTGAAATGTTTTATCTCAATCGGAAAGAGTCTATAGACGCCAGACTTGAGTTGTTGTAAGAGTCTCTGGGCGTGATTTTGAATTTGTTGTCGGAGCGATACAAATAATTGCAGTCAAAGATGGCGTATGGGCTTTAGTGGCACTATACTCTAGAATTCTTGTCTGATCTCGTTTGCTGTATGGGACAGTAATCAGTGTCTGCTATTTGCAGAGTGTTGGCCACGTAGAAGAAGAGGAATGGTGGCTTGCCAGATTTGATACTTTACGATCGTGATAAATTGAGATTTAAACTGGCTGAAGTTAAAGGCCCGACAGATGCGCTGCAAGATAATCAGCACGTGTGGATCTAAGATTTGATGTAAGGTGGACTGGATGTCGTCGTTTGTCGTATTAAAAATCGTAAGTGATTTTAATCGTTATGTAGTTATAATAAATATTGTTTCATATTGTCGTATAATCACTCTCGGCTGAGTATTGATTGTGAAATGTTCAGGTTGTTGGTGGAAAGCAGATTAATTCACTTCACCATCTCTGCCCTTTCATATTTCTATCGGAGTGAAATTAGATGGAAAATTCAAAATTGAAATCACATTGAAAGGGAACATACTCTTAATGAGACAAGCAGTGTTGTGTAATGTAAAATGAAGCGACTAGATCGACAGTGTTCCGAAAGCTCAGCGCGTTCTCTCATTCGTTCTCTTTGTTATAATCAAGGGAGTTTTATCGTTGTTTCTATCCTGAGTGATACTTGAAAACTTTGAAATGGCTCCGGTTGAATTAATTACCAAGAAGCTTTATGCAGTTTTATCTTTAAAGAGTCCTCCTGTGAATGCACTATCACTCGCTGTATGGACTCAAATGCTGAATGCTTTGGACTCATGTGAGAAGAATCCTGATATCAAAGGCTTGATCATAACTTCAGCAGTGACCAATTAATAGAAGCCTATATTCACCGCTGGGAATGATTTGACTTAGTTGTATGCGCCAATGACGAGCGGAGAGAAGTTTAGAGAGTTTTGGCTAGCATAGACCACATTTCTAACCAGGCTCTATTCATCGCGTCTGGTAACGGTGGCCTGTATCAACGGAACATCGCCTGCTGGAGGTTGCGGCATATCGCTCTGCTGTGACTATAGAATTATGACTGATTCTCAGTCTAGTAATGGATTTGCCAAGATTGGACTCAATGAAGTATCAATCGGTATTATGGTGCCCAAGTACTGGGGAAAGTTGTTCCTGTAGACGGCTGGTAGTCGCGGCCATGCAGAGAAGTTACTGCTCACTGGCCAGATGTTGACACCGGAACAGGCGCTGAAGCTGGGTATTGTTGATGAGGTGGTCCCATTGCAGCAGGTTCTGGAGCGTGGTGAACAGCTCATGCAGACTCAGTTCACTAAAATCCCTAGCGCTGGTTATGCGCTTACTAAGCGGGTGCTGAGAGAGGATTTTGCTCAACAATGGCAAAACTACGGCGAGGAGGAAGCTAGACAGGCATGGAAGCAGTTGCAATAGGAATCTATTGTGAGTAGTTTGGGAAATATTTTGCAAAGCTTATCCGGTAAGAAGAAGTCTAAGCTGTGATATCTTCTTTGTGTATGTATCTAATAATGGAAGTTTGTTACGTAAGTTTAAATAACTAGTACTATTATACACATTCATAGTCTATTAGTATTTCTTGGTACATCTGACAGTTCGCTTTCACAATCTGAACAAGATTGAACAGCTTTATCGCCATCATTGTCAGACTTCTCATCTATGTCTCCACCATCCATGTATTCATTTTACACCTTAACAACTTCCTCTCCGTCAGAGCATTCAGCGTACTTTTCAAACAACTCCTCATTCATATCATAAAACGATTCACCCCACTACACACAGGATCTAAAATTTACGTTATGAAATAATTATTAAATCTCAGTATTGATACGCTTACAGTAAATTTGCTTAATAGAGCATGGCCGTAATCATCAAATCCGCATATGAACAGAGCGGCTGCCAATGCTTCAGCGCAATTCAGTTTGAAAGGCTTTCCATAGTTGACAGGATTAGCCGCCACAAGATACGGTAGAAGTCTATCTACACGAGCATTGAATCCTGCTACATTTCCACCACCACCGTTGCCACCGGATTGATTCAGATTGGGGATAAACTTGTGGAATGGCACTTCATCAACACGCGCCCACGAGCAATCTACAACGGCCAGTCCAATTCTTTCAATAATACTCTTGTCAGCAGGTGATATCACTCTATCAGCTGTGGGCGAGAGAATTATACCGCGGAATTTAGCATGTTTATTAAAAGTCTTTACCATGCCATGTCTATGCAATTTCCGCCCAGAGCATCGCTTCGGATCACAATGATCAAAATCCCACATTCCAATTGTGAACGGGAATGTGACAGTATTATTAGCAGATTCTTCTTGACCACCTTGCTTATATCCTTCTCTACTCTACGAAGATCTTGATGCGTGATGTCGTGTCATTTTAATACTAAGCTTCTTCAAAATTTGGTTATATCAAAGCGCTGAATCTTTTATCAAATTTCAGGCAAAAGCAAAATCGTTCATAACACTTAGCCAACAACTCTCTTGGTTTAGCTCAATTAGCGGAATAATGATTAGGACGTTCCACAAATTTTACAGCTAATTACAGTAGCCATGTAAGTTTACTAATGTGGCTTATATTGTCTTATATTGTGAATTATAAACTTTGTAGTGAAGGTGACTCTGAAGAATGACCTTAAATCTGCCATGATATCAAAGGACTCAACGCGCGTGTCAGTTGTGAAATCATTGATTGCGGATTTGTCATATGCTGATAAGGTGGCAACTGCAAAGAGTGGTTCTATGTCAGAAGTGGACGTTATTCGTGCTAATATAAAGAAGAGATTAGATTCTATCGCTGAATATCGAAAAGCTCAGCGGGACGATCTTGCTACCAAGGAGCAATCCGAGTTGGACATTGTGCAAAGTTATATACCGACTCAGATGTCACAAGATGAGGTGACTGAAAGGATGAGCAAACTTGTCAGCGAGTAGTTTAAGGGTGAGCAGTTGAGTACCAGAGACATGAAACGCGTTATGAGTGCTGCCAAAAGTCAATTTGATCCGAACCGTGTATCAATGTCAGCTCTGGCTACAGCAGCACAGCGTGTTCTCAACGCGTCATCTCGGTAGAAGTGATAAGAATGATATATATTAAAATTAAGTGATAATACAGCTATAAAGAGTCTATCGATTCACTTTGCACAGTATTTTATATGTAAATTGGCCAGCGTCGTTTCATGACCAGATTGGACGAATTAGAGCACGAATGTGATAAAAATAGATCATCTGGTGTATGTAGGCAACGACCATTCGAACATCAGCACATGTGGTTTTTTTAAATGAACTATTGAATGAGGTTAATACAATTAATTAATAAGAGAGAAACATGTAGAAGATTGGTGAAGGTGCGTTTGGCTCAGTGCTGTAAGAAGTTGTCTAGTTGAATCCTTATACCAATCTTATCATTTGTAGATGCGTGATGAATGGAGATTGTCAGATTGCCATAAAATGCATGAAAATTAATGATTGCAAGTTTAATGATATCCTTAAAATGGTTTAAGAAATAAAAATGATGAAAGTCTTATCCCATTAGAATGTAAGTATCAATTTGCTAACTTCAAATCTGATTATCCATGATAACTGTAGATTGTGATGATGCACGCGGCCAGCTATTCTTCAGAGTTGAAACAAATTTAGATTTAGATGGAACTAATGGATATGGATCTACAACAATATATTTAAAGGGGGCTACAATTTATAAAGATAACTTAAATAGTGCTGGATATTCTCTAAGGCCTAAATTATCTTCATCGTAACTTGATTATACATCGCGACATAAAGCCCGCCAACATTCTAATCAACTAATCAGGACAAGTCAAGGTAATTTATTTACACTCAAATATCATTACGGAAATATACATAAATTTTAAGGTGTAGATTTGCGATTTCGGTCTCTGTAGAATGGCATAGCAAAGTGGCGAACACCCAGGACGACTATTACAAATTGAGAATTCTTACCAACATACTGAACGTGATACTATGCAGCCTTTATTTACAGAATATTGCGCCACTAGATGGTACCGCGCTCCAGAACTATTGTTATCCTACAAGTATTACACTGAAGCAATTGATCTTTGGGCACTAGGATGCATAATATTTGAGCTCGTGCATCGCTCACCATTATTTCCAGGCAATGATAACAAGCATCAATTGCATCTGATTGTCTAATAGTGCGGAGCCGTCTCTGATAGCATGAAACAATGCATTCAGAATCCAAAAGTTTACTAGTTTATAGATACATTACTGTTGCAATCTCAGACATGTCCGCATTAATTAATGTAATTACATACATCGGATAAAAATTTGAGTCAAGTATACACTGGTTTTCTCTAACTCGATCCACTGAAAAGATTGTCAGCATGGGATGCATATGAAATATTGTCCGGACACGCGCTTAATGTGAAAGAGTATTCAAGATCCGTTTATGATGATACATGGATACAAAAGATTTAAACCAATGATTAATTATTTGCAGAACTACATCGCGAGTGCAACTATCAATATGGCATTAATCATAATGGAATAAAGTAAAATCAAGACTCACAATTAAGAATAGATGTATCATTTAATCAGAGATCTAGTCCCTCTCTGACTCCAAAACGTCAACGGTCGCCATGGGACATTGAGACGAATCGCGAATGGCTCACCGCCGTTTCATCTCCGTCGCCTGTTTCAGAACCGTCTCTCTCACCAGACTTTGACGGCTCTGATCTCTGACTTTATGTTGAAGTCTCTGTCTACAAGTATATTAGATATAAAAAGGGGATTTTTAATTATTAAGTCTAACTTCAGTCTTGGTTTTACGCGCAAATTTGTCTTTTCTATCACGGTTGTCACCGTACTTATGCCACGTTTCAGTTTTCAATGCTGATTTACTCTTTCAGCATGACCTTTTATTTTGCATTACACAAAGCGTAACAATGAATAAGCAACCTCTATAGGATATTTAAAATTTTGTGGTTAGCGTGAATCTTTAGGTCCACATACTAGCTCCGGCTGCAGTTAAAGATAAGATACCAGCTGATGAACATTCTGATTACACTCAAGTTATAGATCCTGTGACAGGCCAATAGCTCTTGACTGAATGGAATGAAAAATATGTCAATTTTGTTGGTAAACATTTAAATCTACTTCCATACGTCAAGTCTGTTACTTGGCATTATGTTACGTTATCCAACTACACGAAACTGGTGGAAATGCTCACTTAAAAAAGTTAAGCAATGGCGCACGATAACGAGAGATTGCTGGTAATGAATTTGGTCGATGGACAGGACTGGGATGGATGGCCTGGCAATTCCGTGTTGAAGGCGTTAGAAGACAGCTCTCTAATATTTACTGGCGCCTCTCTCGACTTCTACCAGATGGATGACAATAAATCTTACATGAAGAGGTAGTTGTTCTCTCATTGTCCTCATTTGACACCTAAGTTTGCCACCATTGGCGATGTTGATGAAAAGGGTAATGTGGATGGATTATAACAGCTTTAGATGCCAGTCTTGATTAAGCCCAGCTAGTCTTCCGGTAGTCGTGGAATTTCTGACAAATCAGTAGTCTATACCCATGATGAAGCCGAAGTTGAAGGTAAGTTCATAGCGGAGAAGTACTAAGGCGCCTACATTGAGGAGTTCATTACTGGTTAAGAGTTCACATGCTTCCTCATTGGTAGCCAGTCTATGGGCGTGAAAGTGTACAAGCCTGTGTAGCGTGTCTTTGCTCAAAGTGTCGAAGCCGATAAGCAGTTTCTCTCGTATGAGATGAAGTGGAACAGGTGGTCCAGTGAACCTGATGTCGGTCAATGGTGGTACGCGACTGCTCCAGCTGATATTAGTGAACAAGTACAGAAGGTGGCTAAAGAAGCTTTTTTAGCCGTGGGCGGCGATGGCTATTGCAGATTAGATCTAAGAGTGCATTCTGACAGCCAATAGATCTATGTTGTTGATATGAATGCCAATTGCTCAATTGATGCAACAGAAGACTCCGGACTGGGTATTATATTAAAGTCTCAAGGTGTAGGATTAGACTCGCTGCTTGAGGACATCTTCAAGTAGGCCATTCTAAGATTTCAGAACAAGGTGGCGTAAAGCAATAATCTAAAAGATGAGCAGATCTTAAAATCTGCAGTCAATGGAAAGCCAGTTGGAACTTGATGAAAGTTGTCATTGATTAAAGTTTGAATCATTCACATTATTTAATTTTTAATCCCCATTTCCCACCTCCTACACAGTGAAGATGCGGAATACCTGAAATTGAATGCCCCTTTGAGGAGGAACTGTGCGACGCGCCATGCCAATAACTTTGATTGTTTCATCGTCTTTCAATCCAATCTCGGGTCCGTAGTGCACGCAGCTCACTGAAGCTCCATGATCGTACAGCTCAAAAGCATTCTCACTTATAGAACGTTTATACACCAGATTTCTCATTCTTCCTACGCGTTTTCATCAACATTATAAGATTTAATATTGATAAATGATTAGAATCAAACCTTTCAATTCACAGAGAACTTCAAAAGGTAGACTGTTGCTGTTGGTAACATTGATTTCACATAGACTAGAAATGTTTGGTTTTAAATACGCGCCTGCAAAGTCAAATCCACGCAAATGAAATGGAGAGTCACGAACTTTACGTGCCAAGTTCATATTTAATTAATGATAAGATCTCAGACTACTCTCAAAATCAGTATCATGTAAGTTAGTCATTGTGTATGATGCAAGTTATTTTGTAGAAGAGATTGAATCTGTTTCACATCTGATGCTTCATAGTGTGACAAAATGTGAAACACTTTGCAAACGTCGAAATCATTATTGTCTCGTTGCATTTTCGTTCGTTCGTTCGTTCGCTCTTCTTTGTCGTCGTCGTCGTTCCAGTCGCATGTGTTTCTTTCTTCCGAAATAGTTAAGCTGCGGCGCGATAAACGAATATACACAACGTCCAACTATAATGAATCCTGAATAGTAAAGCTACATTATCTTACTTTATGTTGATAAATTATTATTGATTATATATGTAGCGATTATCTTTTCAAACTGCTTCTAATTGGTGACTCTGGTGTGGGGAAAAGTTGTCTGCTATTAAGATTCGCCGACGATACTTACACAGAGTCGTACATCTCCACTATCGGTGTTGATTTTAAAATTCGTACCATTGAGTTGGAGGGCAAGGTCGTCAAGCTCTAGATTTGGGATACGTAAGTTCTAGTTGTGTGCATTAGAGGTATTGATTAACAGCTTTTGATTTTTATTTCTATGTAGCGCTGGTCAGGAGAGGTTCAGGACTATTACGTCGTCTTATTATCGCGGAGCTCATGGAATTATTGTTGTGTACGATGTCACTGATAATGACACTTACAACAATGTTAAGCAATGGCTGGGTGAGATTGAGAGATATGCCAGTGAAGGTGTGAATAAATTGCTAGTAGGAAACAAGAGTGATTTGACTGATAAAAAGGTGGTGGAGTACCAGGTGGCCAAGGAGTTTGCTGACTCTTTGAAGATTCCATTCCTGGAGACTAGTGCCAAGAATGCCAGTAATGTTGAGCAGGCGTTCTTGACTATGGCCAAGCAAATTAAGGACAGAATGGGCGCATCCAACGTTGTGCAGAAAGATGATAAGAACAAAATCAGACCTGGTGTAGCAGTTGATAACAAGGCTGGCGGTGGTTGCTGCTGATTGAATTTATATGAAGTGGAAAATCTTATTGGTGGAATGAGCTCGAAATTGAAATAGTTCTCCATCTTGATTGATTGATTAAAAGACAGTTTATTCAACATCATCTCACTTTCCATCTCTGTATTTCCCTAGAGATCATCATTACTAACATTCACATCATCATTGAGGGCGATCCCCTGGCATTATCTTGCGTCTATTACGATCTTGACTGGCCCAGCGAAGCTCTACTATCACGCTTTGACTTTTGCGATGACTGGACATGAGAACCCGACACTGCCTGTGCTGAATTAGCCTCAAACACTTCTGATCTCTGATACTTGCTATATGATGCAGCTTATCCTTCTTCATTCACGTTGCTGTGTCCTTGTTCTCCATCATTATCTCGCTTGTGTTTGATGCCATGAGCACTTCTTGCGCCATCAGCTAAAATCGACTCTAATCCGGGAGAAAGTCCACTTAAATTAGGTGAGTGAGCACCAGGAGACAACAAGTTCAGTGGAGATTGCGCTTGATGATTGGGCTTAGCTTGATTATTACCAGAGCCTGAATTACCATCTACCAACGCATTAACCTGATTTTATGACTGATCGAAATTAATCGCGTATCCAAACTGCTGGTAAAAGTCCTGGCCGCCAAACATACCAAATTCAAATTGAGGAAACTGCGAGCCTAAACCAGACTGTATTCTACCAGATGTGCTAGGATTATTGTATGCATAGGAGTTAACAGAGTTCACAAAAGCAGTGTCAGGCATATTCATAGTGCCCATAGCCTGGTAGCCACTGATTACAGGCATTGCATAAGTGGTGGCTACACCAGTCGGCCGAGAGCTTCCTCGCATGCCTTTCTCTTTCTTTGCACGCGATCGAATGTAGCAAGCATTGCAAGTGTCTCGCTGACCAGATGGTCCGATTCTTTTCACAGGTGTAAGATTTTCCGGACAACCACACGATGTACATTTCCATGAGCCATCAACGCTTTTATGCAAGCCAGCATGCAACTTCTAATGTGATTTCTTATTAGCGGCCGCCTTGGTCTTACTTGTTTCAGCTTGATTAGGTGCAACATCATTCTTCGTCACAGGAGTCGTCTTATCTTCTGGAAACACCATCATTTGATCAATAGCCTTCTCGTCGTCCATCAGCAATTCAGGCCTTTAACTTCTTTTTGGTGACTTCATTGTTGCAGTATGTATACTTTGATGAGCTTAACAATTTATTATATTTATTTTTGGTAGTTGAAAGTATATATATGAGAGAAGGTAGATTTTTAGTGAAGGGCGAGTTAAATTTAAATCAGCGCTTCGTTACAGCGTCGTTGCCAAGCTGCATAAAAATTTTGTGTGACGCGAACAGTTACATTGACTGACTTTTAAGACTGATGCTTGATATACAAGTAATTAATTTTGATAAATAATTCGTCAGCTTTATTAAAAACATCTGAGCTGATACTGCCACTAGCTAATTTACTACAACACCTAGTCTTTGTGAGACTGATCCACAGTGAACAGCTGAATTAAAATCTCACATGATTACAGCACTGCTCGAACATCGTCTGTACGCAGAGCAGTCGCCGGCTACTGAGGATTGATGAAGATTTCTTGATCAACACAAATGGCGCGTTTATCTTTCCGTGTTTGAAATCTTCTTTCTCTGAGCCATTTCTTAATCACCTACTCCCCGTTCTTCAGGCTATTAGTTGGCTAAGATATTGAGCCAGCGGTATAATGTTCCCTGAAAACAGCCAACCAGTGCTTGTGCATTAAGTAAAACAAATCTTGTAGTGTCCATGGCGGCTCTTTGGCAAACATTATTTGAAAGTCATTTCCATAGGCATGTCTAAAATGGTACTCAATCGCGGCAGGCAGGTGCTAGATCACCAGAGTCAAACAAGCCTACGCCATTTTAAGCATAGTATCCTAAGCATCATTCTATTCAACAGCCATCTTTTTCCTTATAGAAAACAATGATAAAGAAGTACAACAGAAACGTACAATAAGAGTTGTGGAGATTAATAAGTGAAGGAAAAGAAAAGACTGAATGAAGACAGACGCGTTTCAAAAAACCTTGTGGCTTCAATTATAAAATGTCTCTAATTTCAAAAACATGTATTTCTCTATTATATCTCATGCAAATCCCTTAACTACACGTATTAATGCAATTATGTATAATTATTTGATTTAAACATCTGGCACTTACATTCTATGTCTTCACGGGCAAGTGTTTTAAATCTGATGTACGTTGAGAATGGTAGCGTGATAATCTACAATGACTTATTTATTAATTTCCACATAATAACAGAGATATGGAGCATACCTATTCAACGATGATAACAATCCCTATAATGAATATTCTTTAGTCCACCTGCTGACCATTTGAGCCAAATATGTAAGCGAAGCTGTCAGACGCATTAGACTCGCCTAAATTTATTACATCCAGTCTCACTAGGCACAGAAAGACATTAAACAGGAGGCTGAAAACACACCAGGCAACATAAGCTGTCATCACACTACTTGCATAAACATTACAGAGCAACTTCACCTATTCATGATTTTCCTGGTATGACCAGACAGCTACTAACGCGATTATGGGAAAGATGGATTCAATCAAACTAACAGGCGACAGACTATCACCAAGATCAAACGCAAAGTAAAAGTTGAGAGCAATTAACGTCTACCCTAATTTTTAATGATACTATTCAATAATGTTATTACTATTAAAAATTATTAAATCTTACCAAGTTAATTGCTACAACCAGCGTAAATGCTATCCTGAATATTACGTGCATTACTTATTATCGCCGAAGAATCAAATGCTATTTTTGTAAACCTTGACTGATTGAAACAATCACCTGATAACAATGAAAGGTTACGTACGTTCATAGAATTAGAGTACTGTACTTTAGCTTCATTTGAAGTATATTTGCCTTTAGCTGAGTAATAAACATAGTTAGTATCTACACATACTTACATCGAATGCAGCGTTAAAATCATTGTGCCATTGGCAAATCAAAAGAGTCGGAGTTCATCCTTCACTTTTCATTGTTCAGATTTTATACATTATGTCACGGCAAATCACTCCTAAAACTATTGTTGAGCCTTAAGGCTTATAGTATGTAAATGAATTTTTAACCAAGACTGAAGAATAGGAATTGATAGATATCTTGTACCAACAAAAGTGGTGCGGACGAGGCATACAGTAAGTAAATTTCAGTTGACGCGTAAATAATCTCATGGTATTAAATTACCAATGCTTTCATTATGTAGTCCAAATGCCGAAATGAAACGTCGCCTGTAATTTTATGGATATGTTTTCTCTTACAGATATAGAATAGTGACCAGTAGGGCGCCAAATGCTCCTTAGCCTTTAAAAGATGCCGTGTCATCAGTGGAACAAGTGGTAGACGATGGCGATCTTATGAAGCGATATCCGTTTAACATGGTTTTAATTAATGAGTATGAACTGGGACAGGGAATAATGGCACACAATGATGCACCGCTCATATTTGGACCTATTATAGCCATTATATCGCTTCTATCGCCTTGCATTATCTCATTCTTTAGAGGAGATGAAAGACGCGACATTGTACTAGGTATGATATGATATGATCGTTAAATTGTATTCTGATCTTCTATTGTCACTAAATTTGATCATTATGTAGAACCACGAAGTTTACTCATAATGCAGGATGAAGCGAGGTATGAATGGACGCATGAGATATCAAAAAATCATATTGATATAGTTCGCCACCCATGCACTTATAAAGACGGCCAACTCCAGTCTCAAATGGAACAGAATGTGTAGCGATCAACCAGAGTATCGATAACACTTCGTCACGTTCTATAAACTCATCTGAATGATGTATTTACATGATCGTTGTATTTTTTTCTAATTGTTAATCCATTTTTCAGTTACTTATGATTTATTTATTGAATTGAACACATTTTAACGATTGTCTGCTTCAATTCTCGTTTTCTCTGATTATCAGATTAACAGTTTGTAAAGCGAAATTTTACAATGTTGAAGAATACAAGTAGATATGCAAGTACTGCTAGGAGCCTTACGCGTTCTTAATTACCTGCTGGCGTCTAGTCCACTTTATTAACAAAAACAGTCGGAATGACTATGCCTGAGTCGACTTTGAAGATGGTGTATCCTCAAGGATTTAATCCGGCTATCAATGCGCTATTGGCGAGATTGAAATTGGTGAAAGTTTTGAGTGTGGATGATATTAGAAATATAGCCGCGTTAGAATAGGCCGAGTCTGTTGAAAAGGGATATGATGTAGTAATGCAGGGTATTAGAGAGCATTTCGCCGCATTATATCCAAATATGCCAGAGTAAGTAGTGGACAAAGGTGCACAAGCGCTGACTTCTGAAGAGATAATGCGCGACGTTGCGAGACGCTGTGGATTTTAACACGTCACAACCACGCAGAATATCAACTCTATTCATCTAATGCCGTCTATGCTGATTCATCGCCTCTCTTAATCATCAGAATCGCATGCCAAGTACTTTATTCAGTAGCATTTTCTGAATAGGCGACTAAACTGGGAATCTGTTGCATGGATGGACAGTCCAGAGGCGACTATTGAGTAAATCAGTCAACAGTTCTATGGCCAGCCTCACAAGACGCGTCTTTTGAATGAAACTGGTCGTCAGTCGCCGATGCCTTTGTTCGTTATTGGAGTTTTCTCTGGAGCGCGTAAGTTGGGTGAAGGCTTTGGTTAATCTCTCTCTATGGCTATACAGAGAGCAAGGAACGATGCTATCTTGAAGCATTATCTTGATCCACAGAAGAAACTTTAGATCTGCTGAATACATATATTAGATATATTTAATCCACGTGTTTTTATTTTCAAAAAAGTTTCCGTCCTTGAATCGTTTTATAAATCAAATGTGTTATCATAAAGCGCGATTCAATTTGTCTACTTCAATTCACATTAACTGTTTTCATATAAGGATTTTTGATAAGTAGTAATAATAATACGATCCATAGTATGAGCTTTATATCAGCAGAAATAATAAAATCATTGGCTGAATTTATAAATATTACTAATCTTCAAGATGAAGTCGCCAGTGCTCTATCTCAGGATGTGGAATTCAGACTGCGAGACATCATCTAGGAAGCTCAGAAGTTTAGACGACATGCTAAGCGAACGATGCTCACCAGCGATGATATAAACAACGCCCTCAAATTGCGCAATTGCCAGGTATGATAATATTTATCTTGAGCGTCAGTGATTCTTTATTACATGACTGGTACTGCCGCTCGAGTGACGATGGTGGTAATGACTAAGTGTAGAGACTTTATGGCTATGTTGATGGAGAGAGTAAGCCATTCAAGTCGGTGGAGACTTCATCGCTAGGAGAGATATACTACGTGGATGATGATGAGATTGATTTGGAAGATGTACTGAACGCTCCTCTGCCTCCTCTCAATCCGGAGACTGTCTTGACTGGGCACTGGCTCATGGTGGAAGGTGTTTAGCCAGCGATTCCATAGAACATTGCTCCTATAGGTACGTACGTTTATAGTTATATCGTCGTGTTTTATAATCTATACTCGTTATTATCCTTGATTACATGTAGAAAATAGCATTGATAATATAAGTAGACAGTTGAAATAGGATGGCAAGTATTTGATGAATGAGAAGAAGGTTGAATTTAAGCCGTTGGTCAGACACGTTCTGTCAAGAGAGTTGTAGATATACTTTGAGAAGTTGGTGGAGGCATTGCAGAGCTCGGATCAAAGACTCAACTCCGCCGCTTTGTAGAGTATCCGTCAAGATAATGGCATATAGTAACTGCTACCGTACTTTGTATAGTATGTCACTGAGTAGATTGCCAAGAATCTTAAGAATCTACCCCGACTGACTCTGATGGGCAATGTCATTGCTGGCATTCTTACCAATTCACACTTCTTTGTTGAGCCGTATCTCCATCAACTTATGCCTCCCATTCTATCGCTGCTAATCTCCAAGAGAATATGTGAAGATCCGCAGGAGAATCATTGGGTATTGAGAGATTACGCCGCCAGTCTAATGGCAATGATCTGCTCCAAGTATTCGAATTCTTATCAGTCACTGTAGCCTCGTGTTACTAGAACTTTATTGCGTGCATTCATTGACCCAATAAAGTCTGCAACTACTCACTATGGTGCTATAATTGGACTTAAGCTGCTCGGCTCGGAGGTTATCAAGACTTTGGTTATGCCCAACGTGGTTGCTTTTATGAGCAGACTTAATCAGCGTATCTCTGAGTAGAGTTCTGACATTGTGGCGTCTGAGGAACTAGAAAGAGTCAAGAATGCTCTACAGGTATCATTATTTTTACTATTAGTCAGAATATAAAGTGAGGTGTATCGATTATATTTTTAATGTTGAGGTGTGTAGTCGGCTGTTTTGAGTTATTTAGTCACTGAAAGTGTCAAAGCTGCTGGTGAATAGCCAGTTTAGACTATTGATCAGGTGGATTTGGACTAGGTTAAGTATGCCACTGAAGCATTTTAACTATTTGGCGATTCATTAAGAGCTTCAGTCTTGGCTGAATTATAAAAATCATGATCTCCCTTGACGTAATGTTACTAAACATGTACCGTATATCCGATATCGCGTTCTGTTGTAGATAGTTAAATTCAATTTCTCCGAGCCCCTCAACGGCAAGTCATTCTTATAACGTCCTTCTAATAAAGTCAGAGAACGACTATTTATTCATTTAACAGAAACCTTAATGGTCATCAATTTATCTTCGGTGAGTTTTGACTTGGGGGTCGCACCTAAGCGATCTTGCATAGAAACTGTTTGTTTGATCAGGCCGATGTTACCTCTTGCTGTTACAGCACAGTGGTGGATGGTTACTGGGCAGTTTTTTATTCTGTGTCTTGATGACTTACATCTGGAAGTTTATTATATTGATTGTAATTATCAAAAAATTATATAATGGTGGACGTTGTACTTATCACTACATCATCTATCTTCGCAGCTCTAGTTGTAATTGGAGCCATCTACTTTTTGGTATACTTTCAGCATCCCGATGATAAGTGGGTAGCATGGTTCCCTAAACTGGTTGTAGTCGTTGGATTGACCTTGTCTTGTTACAATGCTCTTCTTCTGCCATTGGATGTTGCTAATCAGGGCGGATAGTTCGTTGCTGTGGGAGGCATACCCATGGCGCAGATAACATTTGCATTCTTCATCGCTACCATTTGTATGGCACTCGCCGTCGTTCCATTTGTCATGTTCTACTATGAGGGCATGGATGAGGCCGATGAGTTTGATAATGATCCGGCAAAGCAGGTTTTCTATGCTGTACAGTGGACTTTTGTCACGCTGGTGATCTACTTCTTAGCCACCGCTTTGATTTGGTACTACGCTGGCTATGCTGACATTCCAACTGTCACAATGTCTTCGCAATTCCAGCCAAGCACTGATATTAGATACCAGTACTGTGCTGTGAAAGGTCAATGTACTGCTGATTCGTCAACCGTTATCACTGTCAGAGTGTCATTTATCATGTACATGGTGGCCTGTGCTTCCTTTATCGGATGGGTGCTTTTTGCCATCTTTGGAGGAGTTGGGCTATCTGCACTTCCATTCGATCTTCTGATTGACTTTAAGAATCGTCCAAGACGGATCAAGCTGGAAGAGTACTCAGCCAAGAAGAGATTAGTTGGTGAACAGGCTGCATTGCTTCTAGAGGCTAGTGCTGCACTGATTAGCTAGAAGAAGGCTATTGTGAAAGGAACTCGCTGGGCAAACAGGAAATAGAGATCATATGTCAAGACTGAGAATGAGTTCAAGCGTGATGTTCTATTCTTGGAGTCCCAGTGGAAGCGATTGGAAGATGGTTATAAGAACGGTGGTGGTAATCCACTGATGATTTATGGCAAATTGATTGTTGGTATTGTAGGCACCTTTGTGTCTCTATTCTGGTTCTTCCACATTCTGCTCTATGTGTTGCCTATAGCAAGTAACAGTTTGCCAGTCACTCCATTTTTGAATACGTTCTTCCGAAGCACATTCCAAGCTCCAGTGTTTGGAATAGTATTCTATGGCATTTTCGTGTTCTGGCTATTGCTGTGTGTTCTTAAAGGCATCACTAAGATGGGTGTCAGATTCCTGTTCATTGAAGTATATCCCGTGAAGATGGGCGAGACTTTTATGAGCGCCCTCGTGTTTAATGTGGGAGTATTGCTGTTCTGCTCCCTGGCTGTCAGTCAGTTTTGCACCTTCGCGTTCAGTCAGTACGCTCGTTACACCGCGTCTGCCACCATCTTTATGAACTAGTTGTAAACACTGCGAGGCATACATTACATTTACAATGTGCTCATGTACGTATTGCCTATAATGACCTTTGTCACGGTGCTCTATATCTGGGCTAAGCCTTCAGACTAGAGATTAAAGAGAATATTTTGATGATAATGATGTCAATGTTGTTAAAGAATAGATTAAAATTTTGTAATTAATTTTGCAAGAGATTGATTAACACTCTACCTGCAATTATAGAAAACAACAGAAAACCAAAATATTAAAATCTAGCAGAGCATATAGGAAGATTAGTGTATATATATTTACTCAGAAGAGATCAGAAGCGCAATTTCTCAAAGAACCACTTGTTCTTACCAGCATTGTACTTCTCCTCAAACACCTTTCTGACTTCCTTTCTAGCCTCAACGCGCTTAGTCTTATCAGTCAGAGTCTCCTCGCTTACGAGATTCTTCAAGTCAGCGTCCAATGCATAACGGGTAGGCATCATGTGCTAGTAGTTGACAACCTTGAGGAATGGCTTAATACGCGATCTCTTAGCCATACGCTTCTGTCCCATCGATTTAGTGACTCTGAGCGGATACTTTTCAATACCAGCAACAATGGCGTGTGGGTATGGACGCGCCTCGGTACCATCATCGAATTGCTTAACAATCACAGCCTTCTTACCGGCGTACTTTCCAGAGAGCAGAATAACAACTTTGGTTGGCTTCAGAAATTTAACCATTTTATTTGTGTGATTATAGATAGATATTTCCTACTACTACTAGTGAAAATGAAGTGACCTTAAATACACGCAGAAAACTTCACTGGACGCGTCCAAGTCTGAATGATCTTCGATACTGAAAATGCAAAGGCGCGACAACCGAAAATTAACCGAAGTAGAAAAACTCGAAAGAAATTCGCGCTTCACAATTTGGTAAATTGTTTCAAAATGGATCATCATCATCATTAGACAAATTTATGTTGTAGAGGTACATCATAACTTCTTAAAGCATATTATATACATGGCGCTGGTCCACAGTTGAGAGCCATTCGCATCTTATGAGTACCCACCATAATATCGAAGACTGTGAAATTATATCATTTGATACGCGTCAAGAATTTAATTTTATGCAAATCCCTCAACTTGTAGTCGTTGCATCAGATCGGATGGAATTTTACGATTCTTGTAATATTCTATGCATGTTCTAGATATGGACTTTGGATATTTGTGGCGATCAGGAATGGCGGATACCTGTAAATTAGATTTATTCCGCAGAACAAACTATAAACATATATCTTCATTCTGTAGAGGGGAGAGAGAGCACGTCGAGTATACTAGAGTACCGCCGCGTTTGAGTATGTCAAACCCATTTTAAAGGAGACCAAGCTAGACGCGTTGCAACTCAGATAATGCATTGTCATCAACTATAGTATCCTTTATAGTTTCATTCCTCAAACTCTTGATAACATGAGAAAATGATCCATCATGAGTACACGGAACATCAACCAGAACCTTGTCGTACAACTCCTTAGTTGTCATGTTATATTAATTCATCATACGAGAAGAGTAGAAGGGACGATTGAACTTTTAAGTTAACACTTCCGAATGTCCAATTTAATTTAAGGACTCTTAGTTCAGAACTGGTGCGCCAACACTAAATGAAGTGCCGCTGCAATTGTAAAGTCTGAATCGTTTGACGTTATGCTTTTACATTTAAGATTTGCAAGTGAATAATCTGTGCCGGCTAAGATCAACGCCGGTTAAAGTACCTTAAAATTAAGTGGCGCCATTGTTCATCAAATAATCTGCATATATCAGTTTACTACCAGGCGCGCAGGACACATCTAACATATTATCAGTCGACTATGGATCTAGGATATCGACAACAATCATTGAGGTGATGTCTATCCCCAAAACAATTTACTACAGTTATTTACTCAATCGACTCAACTAGACGGATCCATCCATTAAATACGCGTTCTATAGACATTCTACACGCGTCAATCGAGTGCTGAGTTACGTTTGAATAAGGCTAATAGTTTCCTCATTCTCCTACTGACCAACTCTACTCCTGACACAAGCATATCGATGAGGCAAGCCAGTATTTAGATATTTTGGCACATCAGCGTAAGCATCTAAACATATTTCAGCGCGATTACAGAAATCGAGATACTCTTACGGGAGGAGATCTTTCAGTCTTGAAACCATCATGAATGATTGTAGAGAGAAAAGTACTCAAAATTCCCTCCGCTAATGTCCATCAAAGAACGCGCGACCATCTCCTCCTTCACAACAATTCTCTCGCTTTTGCCTTACCAGCGCAGATTTGTGTTTTCTCCATTTTTTCCATCTCGCTGACTTTTAACCCAACCGAAGCAAAGTCTTTTGCGTCTATTCCTGTGTGATCTTCTCGCAAATTATTCCATCGCCTAGGAACTTCAGAAAATTAATTATAATAAATCAATTATTGTATTAAAATGAGTAAAGCTGGAGCAGGTGCAGCAGGTAATAAATTCCGTATGTCGACCGGTCTTCCAGTCGGTGCAGTCATGAACTGTGCAGACAATTCTGGAGCCAAGAATCTGTATGTAATTTCCGTTAAACGCGTCGGTGCGCGTCTGAATCGTCTTCCAGCAGCCGGTGTCGGTGATATGGTCATGGCCTGTGTGAAGAAGGGTAAGCCTGATTTGAGAAAGAAAGTACTCAATGCCGTGGTGGTACGTCAGCGTAAGCCATGGCGTAGACGAGATGGAGTTTTCTTATACTTTGAGGATAATGCTGGCGTGATTGTCAATCCTAAAGGTGAGATGAAGGGTAGTGCCGTCACTGGCCCTGTTGGTAAGGAGTGTGCAGATCTGTGGCCTCGTATCGCTTCATCCAGCGGTACTGTCGTATGAGCGATGAACTCTATTACTATAATATACTTCACTTACATTAAATGTTATTGCGCTGAAGATTTTGTTTCTCTCAATTCACTTAAGCAAATCTATGCTTTGGTGCACCATCACGATAATTTGCATTTCTCTACAATAACGACTTCTTCTCAGCCATAATCTAAACTCAATTTCTGCGACAAAACCTCAGCGAACAAATGAATTAAGGCTCTTTTAATTACTGTCCTATCGATGGACATCTGTATACTCCCATAGAGTCTGTGTGTCCACAGTGTTAGACTTCGCGATACATTAGTGAGTTTACTAAAGTATCGTCTCAACAGCATGGTAAGAAGAAATGGAGAAAGTTGTTGTACATTAAGCAGGACTACCCAGACAATTACGTGGACCATACGTTTCTTGAATAGATGCAGAAAAATGGTAGATTAATATCTGTATAGTCATCTCTAGATGAGCATTTTAATTTAATTTTTGTCTGTACGTACAGTGTGTAGCAAACTTGAAGACTCAAGATTACTGGACTATTGTTTCATAGTCGTGGAGTATAACGTCTCAGCTGTCGAGCATTGTCATCTTTGTGTGCACATTTGTATTTTTATTTGACAATAACATTTCAATAGAGGCATTGATAACTGGCAATCTCATCGGATCTGTAATATGTTACATATTTTGGATTTGGAGTATCAATCGGTATGTGAAAATGGCCAAACCGCATCACTCTGGTACGTTTTGTTATTATGTTCTATTGATTTTGACTGATCTCATGTGACAAGTTTAAGATTCTTAGGTAATGTGTAGTTGGTAAAGTATTGAAAGCTTCAGTGTTATTCTTTATTATACTGATTGCCTTGTCTCCTATACTGAAAACATTGACTCAGGACACGTCAGATGATACCATATATGCCTTGTCAACGATCGTGTTCACCATGAATCTGCTCTTTCATGACTATACGAGTGTGGAGCCGGGTGCTACGCGTTACCCAGGTGCACTGTCTCTGAATGCTGCAATATTTGGAAGTGTTCTATTGGCCTCTCGTTTGAGTTCCAGTTTGAACGTATTTGGCTTAATGTTGTTCGCTGTCACTTGGTTCGGCCTGTTGCCAATATTCCGGAGGTCCATGGTGGTTTATTCAAGAGGATCGCTGATGCTCAACTTGATCCTTCTTGCCTGCGGTAGTTATATGCTCCATCAAGTTTCCACTATCATGGTGCATCTCTATCTCACCATGTACGCGTTTATTACATTTGTATGCCCCTTCTGGTTGATTTGGATCTAGCGATACAAAAAGTAAGTCAAAATGTTAATTCGCTACTAAAACTCATTGTTGATACATATTTAGCCGTAATAAATATATGTAGTGAGATTAAAGGATCTTGGGATGAAATGAAATTGATGATTAGTGAGGAATGACTATAATAATAATGATAATAAGTAATCCTTTTAATTGAACTCAAATCTTTTCAAATTCAACCTTGTCATCGACCCAATTTCCCTTTCCATATTTGGTCAACCACAAGCTGGGAACTTCATTTCTGCCAAATTTATTTCCACCAATCTGCGTTGGATATTTAAATGGTCTGACGTGTGCATTCAGCTCCAGCTCCTTCTCAAAAGATCTTACCAGAGCTTCTATTCTAACAGGATTCTATTCATTTCTGTTCTCTTCAAATCTTGAGCGAATCTTTAAGCAGTGCTGCCTGAATATGTCTCGCTCATATGCATGATGATCAAAAGCGCTCTTCAGTGCTCTCTTGTACAGACGTTATATATAATTTTTATGAGGTATAGCTCTATTTACAGTTGCCATATTTCGATATACTAGGTAATCGCTTACAGTTCTGTATTCTTTAGTCACTAGAATAATAAAGGAAGTTTTGGGAAAGAAGTCGTAATGGAGAAAAACGGTGGCGATTCGTCGAGCATTAAAAGCTTGCTATTAAATAGACATTTCATACAATCAATTATTAGCATCCATCACAGTCAATCATGGCAGAATTCTACAGAAATTTAATGTCATATGGATTAATGTTAGAATGAATAATGCTTACCTCTGTAAATACTTGGATTGATTCAGAAATACAATGCCACCTCTACGCTGCCAGTTGGCCAGACAGCGATCAATTGCGTACTCTGAGATGTTTTACTTTCTCAAAAAGTCACGTACAGAGCCAGTGTTGACAGTCTGGCCGACTGCCACGCGTTTACGGAAGGCATCTTCGGCCGACTGAACCTCCTTCTTGAAGTCTCCCAAGAGCGAGCCTTCACCCACAAGATATCCACTCTGAGTTGCAGCAAACGTGGAAACACGAAACAGTCTCAGAGCCTCATCGACATGCTGTTCCGATGCGACTGGTGCTAAACTCATCTTGGCTAGAGATTCCGTAATACGGATAATAGCTTCCAACTGACGGATAGTGATAGGGACTGAGGATCTTGCATTGGCTTCAGTTTCATACTTCTACACTTGGGAGCGGATTTCCACAAAGTGACTGGACAGTTTCTCGGCAGCCTCTGCACTCAGACGCGGTGCGCACTTTCTACAATAAGAGAGATTAAATAATATAACACGTATTGTTATAGTTATTGGAGGTCTAAAATCTTACTGACGGCAATAGGCAATGTAGCGTTTCATCGTCTTCAAGTCCATTTCTCCCTCAACAGCATCGGTAGGTGCACGATGTTCATGAACGCTCATCACATACTTGGCTAAAGCTTGATCACGCTCCTCCGAGTGTTAATCACGAATAATGTAGATCATATCGAATCTAGACAGAATGGTAGATTGAAAATCGATATTCTCTCCCGGAGTCTTCATGTCATCATAACGTCCGAAAACAGGATTGGCTGCCGCGAGGACAGAAGTTCTAGAGTTCAGGATGGTGGTGATTCCAGCCTTGGCAATTGAAATAGTTTGCTGCTCCATAGCTTCATGGATAGCCACGCGATCTTCCTCTCTCATCTTGTCAAACTCATCAATGCACACAACTCCACCATCAGCAAGTACCATTGCTCCCGCCTCCAAGTAAAAGTCTCTGGTAGTGGAGTCTCTGATGATTGAGGCTGTGAGACCAGCAGCAGAACTACCTTGTCCGGAGGTATAGACACAGATTGGTGCCACTTTTTAGACAAATTTAAGTAGTTGAGACTTTGCAGTACCAGGATCACCGAGCAGTAGAACATTGATGTCACCACGCAGACGAGCCCCATCAGGCAGGATCTTTTTTGATCCGGCCATAAGCAAGCAAGCAATCGACTTCTTGATGTCATCATTTCCATAAATAGATGGAGCAATAGACTTGCTGAATACTTCATAGATGTCTGGGCGACGGGCTAAATTGATAAAATCGTTCTCTTCATCGACAGTAAACTTGAATGAAGACGCACGATTAGCACCATCTGCACACAGCTCCAATCCAACAGCTCTCACATACGGGCATCTTACCGAGTTCCCATCCTTGCCTTTCTACAAATCATGTAAAGATCAATGTATGGATGAGCGATACATTCTAACGAAGAAATCTTACGTTATTGCCACGTTGAAAGACATCATATACACCATTGATGGTGAGATGAGTACCCGGGACAATCTAGTTAGTCAAGTAACGGTCAATAGTGACCAGCATATGACGAGGCAGCTCACCAACCGGAACAGACTCTGGTGTTTCCTATAGTTTCAACACCTGCTAATCTACATACTTGCTCTTCTCATGATTAATGAGATATGGATCCATAGGACACTTCTTGGCGTCTCCTTCTCCAACACTACACAGAGATATAAATATATGGCACTCGTTGTACATTTTAGAAAGTTATTTGGATAAGATAACTTACTTTTCACACTTGCGAGGTACCTAAACACCGGCAAAGCCCTTCTTGACACGAATCGTCTTCTCATGACGGCAACCTCTGCAGTAAAGAGACAACAGAGTAGCTCTAGCAGACGGTGTAGACGCGGAACTAACTATTCCTTCAACCTTGACCAGCTTTGAAATTTGGTTAGACTACACATATAACGGTATTATCAATGATATTAATGGCTTAAAAAACACTGTAGGAGCGTAGAAATACCGTGATGGAGCGCATTGGAGTAACATTGGCTCTAGACTTCAAGAACAATTAAATTTCTGGAATAGAATCCAGAACAACATCTTGATCATGGTGCAACTATTTAGCCAGCTATCTTGCCGCATTTTCGAACCAAGGCATTATCTCGTTTGGACGTTGTTGAACACTCTCACAGAGCTCCGGCTCCACATTCATCAAGTGCGTCAAATCCACAGTCAATGAGTATTCTGGAATCAGCAAATTGCTTCTCAACTAGTTTCTACAAAAATTACTTAGACAATACGAAGCAAATCATAAATTGGTCTGACAATATAAAGAGCAACGTACCTGTAAATGAAAGAGTTATCTTCCATGTACTCACGTAAAAAGTTCAGAAATTTGGCCTCGGTCTACTTTTGAACATCATCTTGAGGTCTTTATGCAGGACCAGCTGTGAATGTAATACTACCAATATCCCAGTCAGCCATAATATGTATGAGGTATGCGGTATGCTTGCTCGTAGTAATTGAGTGAGTTCTCTCTGTTTCAAGTCTAAAGAGATACAACGCGCGACTTCTTTTACAGAAAGTGTGATGTGCTGAAACGCGTCGTTTTTAAACAGTCCGACCATCCCTCCCAATCCGTCGTGGAAATTAGATCAACGGTCTGTAAGAAGTTCATGTCGTTGTAATACCTTGAAATTATTATTTTCTCGTGTTCTGACGATGAAATGTTGTAGTTGAGACGAATCTTTGTCTTCGTAATAGAAATCGTAGGGACAATATTGTGCTTTAGACAGATAAGAGTGATGAAGAATTAATCAGAAGAAATGCAATTCGAATAAAAGAGACTAATAATAACAACAACAAAAGCATGAATTTGTGGATGGTTAAATCTGGCATACTGTACGTGCAGTTTTAAGCACTCACTGAGTCACCCTGGCTGTTTCAGCACGAACAAGAGAAGAACAAGCGAGCGGAATAAAAAGTGGCGATCTAATCTTTCTTCATCGAACAGTCAGCCAGTAGCGCCCGCTTGAGAATGTTTATCGTCGTTTCTCTCTCCTTCTCCATTTCATTCATTTCAAGTTTATCGCGGTGGGAAGCATCGCTCAGCTGTAATTGCAAGTCTTCTTAGTTGTGAGTGAGTGTGTGTGTAAATAGTTGTATATACCATTGTGGTAACATTTTAATAGTTTAAGGCAATTTGTGTAATTTGTTTCATCGTTTCGTATTAATAGATTGTTGTTTTTTTTGCTTTAATAACTGACTGATTGATTAATAACTGGTCATGAAATCTGCCATGGAAAATGCCAAGTCTGCTGCTGTAAGTATTAATATATCCTAACAGTCTATCTGTAATGCATTGTTATTGATCCTATAATTGCTTGTTAAGTAAGTGTAGACTCCGCCGAAAATTCCGACACCAGAATTGAGAAAGGATGTTGATGCATTAGCGCTGAGTGCAACTCAATTGAGAAAGGATGATAGCAATGTAAGATTCCTTGTTAATTTTTGTATTACCATTATAATTTTAATGTATATGGAGTGTAGAATATGAATATTGACTCACCCGCAGTTGCTTCTCCGACTTCTACGTCGTTGCTTCATGGGAAAGAAGTGCCCAAGAGTGGTCCACTGTCAAGATTGAAGAATGCGGCGAAAGATACTATTCCCATTAGTAAGACACCCAGACGTTAGAGATCGTCCAGATTTCATGTCACTGAGAGGGTGGAATTGGAGAAGCTGCCCGGATTCAAGGATGTCTTGGCCACTGAGCGCCAAGATCTGCTCATAAAGAAACTAATCTAGTGTTGTACCATATTCGACTTTACTGATTCCATGTCTGATTTGAAGGGGAAAGAGATTAAGCGATAGACACTTTCAGAAATGGTTGAGTACATTTCGAACAATAGAGGTGTTATTACTGAGCCTATTTATCCTGAAGTGATCAAGATGTTCAGTTAGAATGTATTTCGAACCATTCCGCCTCAGATGAATCCTTCTGGTGATGCATTTGATCCAGAAGAAGATGAGCCTGTATTGGAACTCGGATGGCCTCACCTGTCTATTGTGTATGAATTTTTCTTGCGCTTTATTGAATCTGGTGACTTTAATACCAACATTGCTAAGAAGTACATTGACTAGCGATTTGTATTGGAATTGTTGGAGCTTTTTGACAGTGAAGATCCGAGAGAGCGTGACTTTTTAAAGACTACGCTGCATCGTATCTATGGCAAGTTCTTGAATCTGAGAGCGTTCATCCGTAGATCCATCAATAATGTCTTCTTTCATTTTATATATGAGAATGAGCGTCATAATGGTATTGCAGAGTTGTTGGAGATTCTTGGCAGCATTATCAATGGCTTTGCTCTGCCTCTTAAAGAGGAGCACAAGACTTTTCTGACCAAAGTGCTCATCCCTCTTCATAAAGCTAAGAGTCTTAGTCTGTATCATCCGCAGCTTGCCTACTGCATTGTGTAATTCTTGGAGAAGGACTCTGCTCTGACTAGTGAGGTGGTCCGTGGAATATTGCGTTACTGGCCAAAGGTGAACAGTCCGAAGGAGGTGATGTTTTTGAATGAGATTGAGGAGATTCTTGACATTATTGAGCCGAGCGAGTTTTAGAAAGTTTCTGTGCCGCTGTTCTAGCAACTGTCCAGGTGTGTCTCTAGTCCTCATTTCCAAGTGGCTGAAAGGGCGTTGTACTACTGGAACAATGAGTATATTGTGAATCTTATCGGTGAGAATGCTAATACAATTCTGCCGATAATCTTTGCCTCGCTGTACAGAAATTCGAAATCTCATTGGAATCGCACCATCCATGGTTTGGTGTACAATGCTCTGAAGCTGTTTATGGAGATTTCTCCCAAACTTTTCGATGAGTGCACTAACAAGTACAAGGCTGCCAGGCAGAGCGATCGACAGAAGATCAAGTAGAGAGAAGATACTTGGCAGAAGTTGGAGCAGGCTGCCAGTGAGAATGCTTCCAAATTGAAGACTCATATGCCGCATGTGGTTTAGACGTATAACGTCGCAGAGTAGCCTTTAAGTGCCGTAGACGCTGATGCAATGGATGCTACTGGTGATGAGGTGAAGGATGATCATGAAAGTGAGACGTTGGATGTGCTGCAGAAGGAGATGGAGCAGTTTGATGATCGTCCAACGCCGCAGAGATTCAGAAGAAAATCAGTCCTACCTGTAGATGAGACTGTGCTGACCGAACTCTCTAGACATAGATCTTTGGAAGATGTGTTGACCAATGGCTCTGGTGATACCTCAATGTCAAGTGACGTGAGTAGCCCATTGTCGCCCGATGATTAAATTGTTGCGCAGACTACCGATCAATCTGGTCAGTCATAGTCGAAGGATCAAGAGCAGGAGAAGTAAAAGTTGTAGTTATAATAATGATTGTCGAATGCTAAATTCCATCTCTGATTTTCTTATTTCGCTTATTATTATCATTACGTACTTTGAAAGTTGCCATATATTTTTCTTGGATTGCTGATTACGTTTAGACAAGATATTAAATTATTTGATCAGTCTATTATGGATGTCGGTGATTTACTTCCGCGACCTAAAGCGAACGCTTAGAAGACTGATATAAGAAGTATCATTAATCGAGCATATTCTATGCAGTCCTAGGAGAGATAGTCTCCTCGCAAAGATGATGATGATGATGCCGATCCTCTCTATGATCCAAATTCAGATTTGATGGATGAATTGTGGCTCATACAACAGTCTTAATCTTACCGACATGGCCAGGATGATCATTTTGTGTCAGATGCTGTGCTTCAATGTCCTAATTGTTTAGCCATATTGTGTATAGACTGCTAGCGACACGTCAAGTATGAGGGATAGTACCGTGCAATGTTTGTTAACAATTGTCGCGTCAACTCTGATTAGATTGCCATCTTTGATTAAACTGGGTAGATTGTATCTATTTAGAAGGAGAATATCGTTCGGTCATCCCAGCAAAGGTTGGAATATTAGGAAGTATATCATCCGGTGGAGTGTGCTCAATGTCAGTGCGAAGTTGCCTTTTTAGATTGTGATCAAGTCTTTCACTTTTGCAATGTTATTCCCCTCAACACCCGCTTAGAATGATTTCAAGATACCAAGCTGTCTGGTTCAAAATTGTTAAAAGTAAATTTGATGTATAAATAGTGTATTGTTAATTTAAAGGCTTGAGAGATGATTTACAATTTAATCAAATCAATTCAGATACATTGAGTGGCATCTCATCAATGGTGGTTGCATAATAAGCCTCAATGTCGCGCAACATTTGAACCTCATCAGTTTTCACAAAATTGATAGCCACACCTTTACGCCCAAACCTGCCACTTCTACCAATACGATGAATATAGTTTTCGCGATTACCTGGCAGATCATAGTTGATCACCAGCGATACCTATGACACATCAATACCACGGGCCCAGACATCTGTTGTGATAAGTACGCGACTAGCACCAGATCTAAACTCCTTCATCACAGCATCTCTGTCCTTCTGTGACATGTCGCCATGCATAGAGCTCAACGTGAAATTGCTCTCCTTCATCTTACCGCTGAGCCAGTCCACCTTGCGCCGAGTATTACAGAATATCACCGCCTGTGTGATGGTCAGAGTATCATAGAGATCACAGAGTGTATCAAACTTCCACTCCTCCTTGTCAACGGCAATGAAGAACTGCTTGATACCTTCCAGAGTCAATTCATCTCTCTTCACGAGAACCTGAACCGGATCAGTCATAAATTTCTATGATAGGTCCAGAATCTCTTGAGGCAGAGTTGCAGATACGATAACAACCTAAGTGCTTGGCGGCAGGTGGCGATATATATCATATATCTGCTCCTTCAGACCGAGACTGAGTATTTCATCTGCTTCATCCAAGATCAACATCTTCACATTCTTTGATCTAAAGTGACGTCTCCTGATCATATCCAACACTCTACCAGGTGTTCCGCTGACAATATGCTGACCCAACTCGAGCGACTTCAAATCTTATTACATCGACTGTCCACCAACACAGCAGTGACACTTTACATTCATGAAATCACCCAATGCCGATATCACAGTACTGCTCTGTATTGCCAATTCACGCGTAGGAGATAGTACCAACACTTGGATATCGCGCACCTTTACATCGACACGTCCTAAGGCGCCAATACTAAATGTGGCAGTCTTTCCAGTACCGCTCTACGCCTGGGCCACCACATCCCTACCCATCAGAATTGGTTTAATCGCCCTCTACTAAATCGCTGATGGTCTCTCGAAATTGTACGCATAGATTCCCCTCAGTAGCTCCTAAGGCAGGCCCATACTCTCAAATGTCTTGCACACCTCCAAATCCCCAGAAAATTAAGGCTCCTTATACTTGGACATAATCGCTCTTATTTTACGCTATTATAATTTCACAATTATTATGTTTTCTTACGCGTTGGAAGAGAAAGTGAATGAACTTTTAATCTTCTACTTTTAGCGAGGATCATTGCCAATCTATAATCATTCAACATAGAGGACTCATTTAAATATACAAGTATGGATTAGATTAGAATATTGCATTAGGAGATTGATGTCTTGGAAGAGAAGATTGGCGCTCTGGTAGACTCTAAATGGAAAACGGTAAGTATAACTTATATTGAACGTGTTTTATGGCTGACAGACTATCTTATAATCTTATTTATATATTTGTAGTGGAGAGAACGAATATTGAAAGAGACTGTAATATCAAAGTTCTTGAATAGCATCAAGTAAAAGAGTCTGCGTCTATTAGAATTGTATGAGGATTTATAATAGTAGATGGATGGAAATGGTGAATTGCCCAATTTCGATTAATAACTGGCGCATCTACAATAGATCAAGTATGATTATAATCGGAATGGGGGTATAGTTCAATTGGCTCAAGAATTTCGCGTTCACATTGACTGGTAGAAGGAATTTGAACTATTGGGGCAGCAGTTTGATGAAATGGAGGTTTATGGAAAGTACGTTAATCTGCGGCCAGTATATGATCAGTATGTATCGCTTGACTTTGTATAGCCTGAAGGTGGAGTGTAGTACGTGTAATTTATATCTGACTGTGATTAGATTATTAAAGGTATAAATATTAAAGACTAATAGAAGGTGGATGTAGAGTATAAAAAGTTTATCTAGATGTTCCACGACTATTTGACGGGATTTCTTAATAAGAGTAGACCATTATGGGACATCAATTCTGTTCTAGTTGATCGCGATAATTAGGAATTCCAAGATGGTATATAAAATCAAGTAGATTCTATTAATTTCTCACTAGACTTGTATTGCTTGGCGTGTGCCAAAGACTTTTCAAAGTAATCAGTTTATGATGGTCATTTGAAAGGTAAGAAGCATCAGCGAAATGAGAAGCAACTTCTAATGGATAATACTAAAGAGGATCTGGATATGCTTCGATCTATCGAGTGTAAGAAGCGGTAGGAGGATTTTAGGTTGATACTCATGATGGAGAGTGATGTTCTATAGATGCTCGAATACTTGAAAGATGTACGCGATAAGACCATCACATTCCTGGAGCGCAAGTAGACTTTAACATTTGATGAACTGGCTAATATGATTGAAGAGGAATTGAATGAATAAGTCGACTTATCGTCACCATCTTCTGCGTATTAGTAGCTATATATTGGTTTCGGTAGTGATGATGACCACGATGGTGAGAACAATCAGGATAAGTAAGATTAGGATCATCAACACGACTTTTACAATCCTCTCAAGTTACCACTTGGATGGGATGGCAAGCCAATTCCATTCTGGCTGTGGAAACTGCATGGTCTGAGATAGGAGTTCCCGTGCGAGATTTGCGGTGGATATGTGTATATGGGTAGGAGGGCTTTTGAGCGGCACTTTTAAGACTGGCGACACTCTCATGGTATGCGATGTCTCGGCCTTCCCAATAATGCCCAATTCCATGAGATTACAAAGATTGCGGATGCGTTCGCTTTATGGAATAAGATCAAGTCTTCAGAATAAAGTTCCGATTTTAAAGCTGATGAACTGGAAGAATTTGAAGATCAGTACGGTAATGTGTTCAACAAGAAGGTTTATCAAGATCTCAAGCGGTAAGGACTACTATGATCTTTGAACTGTGATGTAATAGTGGAACCGGAACCGTGATAAAGAGTGATAATTAACATTTCTGTATTCAACAATTATTGTATGTAAAACATCTCTTGCCATACTCGGCGCAATTATAAAATCATTTAGACACGTTATTACCCCATACTCTAATTGTGCAATCATCTGATGCACTGGCAATCATGGAAGAGTTTTGGGGATTCCAACTGACACTGTTTACAGTAGACGTGTGACCGCTTAGAGTCTCCAATAGCAAATTACGTTCCCAATTCCAGATATAAACATTATTATCTTCACTTCCACTGGCAACAAATTTCTGGCCGGCACCACCGAAACAGGACCTGATCACGTACTTGCCCTGTTTATGACCACTCAGCTTTGTCACTGATTACTCTTTCTGTAAATCCCAGATATGTATTTCTGAATTACTCAAATTAACCAGGATATAGCGATCATCATGCGACAGCTGCAGAGAAGTGAGAGCACTATTTTCTTCAATAACACGCTCGCTCTTCTTCTCCATATCGTAGATACGAATCTTGTTTTCATGACACGCAGCCACCATAAACTTACCATCGCGAGTCAGTGCAAGATCTGATACTCTGGCTCCACTCCATCTCTACAGTTATCGTCCGTCAACATCCCACATTATGATGCTCTTATCCAGAGATGATGAGACAAAACGGCTGTTATCGCTGAACCACGCGCAGCTACTAATAGCATCCTGATTATTTTACAAAGTCCGGATACAGGTGCCAGTCTCAGTATTCCACAACTTCAACTTGACATCATTGCCACAGGTGAGCAGCATCTAATCATTAGGGGACCATGAGAGGAAACATATTGCGTCCTCATGTCCAGTCAGAGTGTGAACAGGCTACCACGACTAGGCGGACCATATAATACATGTAGTATCTTTAGATGCACTAGCCAAATATTTACCACCATGACTGAATGCGACATACCAAATTTCATCTGTATGCTCATTCAGAATAACATTGGTAGTCACAGGAAATTCATCTCTGGCACATTCATGATCTATAAAGAGAGACACGCCTTTCTACTGATCAATGCTATTATGATACAGACACTTTGATATTTGGTGCTGATTCGCTTAATCATACAAAATCTCCCATCTGCGTTGTGGTATAATCATCGCTGGATTAATCAAAGCTTATAACTCATCAAACAACTGCTACCTAGAAATTTCACCCTTACCCATCCACCCAGACTTATCCTTCAAATCTTGAACAGATGAACACATGATCAGGGATGATAACTGATGCAGACTGTCTTTACTATTGACTGCACCTGCCGCAGTTGCACCAACAGAATTAGCAACAGAGCTGGTAGATAGAGTGGCTATATCATTGCGGAGAACACCGAGAGCATCCTTCAGATTGCGCTCTTCCAGTAGCTCCAGAAAATGCTGCTTATACATCAGAAACTTGAATTGATCAACATTAGCGGGATCCATCTTCAACTCCTTCATCAGATCATTAGCCTGTAGCCAGTCGCCATTCAGAATCGCCAACCTAAACTTTCCAATAACATCAGTTTCACTCTTATATCCACTCTCCTTTTCCAGGATCTTTACACTCTGCTAGTAGCCAAGATCATTCAGACACTACAAAGCTAATCTGACCACCTGCTCTCTCTGAAACTAATTACTGGAGCCGCATGTACGGTCTCCACCTCCCTCAAAATTACCGCCACCATCTGTGACCATGGCCACATCCTCATTCTAATCTGTTCTCGTCTTGCCCATTTCCATAATCTACTAAAATGATGCTTATGATGATTATGACGACTACCTCTACTCCTAGTGACAGTTCTCAAAAGTCCACTACTCAGACTTGAACTTTTTATGTAACGGCGGAATTTTGAAACCAATGCCGTATAACACTGCTGGATATTATAACAGGTGTTTTATGAACAAAATGACAGGTCACCACAACCACCGCCGGAATTATAAAAAACAGTTCAGACTGACAAAGCGGGAAATGTTAAAGAGCGGCGAGATTTAGCGGATGAAGAATGAAAGAACTAACGAGGCGCGTCTCGCTGAAACTTGTTTCAGTTTCTATATCTGGACATGTTTGAGATCAAAGCAGATACTGGATATAAGACTTGAAACAGAAAATAAAAAATTCTTTTTGAAGATGCTTAATTTTATTTTAGTTATTTGTTCTTGTCGTTGTTGCTTCTTTGCTTAACTTATTATGTTGAAATTCATAAGTCATTACGAAGACACAGTCACTTTTGCACTCTTTATTGATAGCACGCGTGATTCTTACATTGTTTCAATAGTACTGCTATTTTAATCTACATCTTATTTATAAATTAGATTTTTTAAATTTAATAGATTAAGTGCGATCGACTACATGGGTGGAGCATGTCACAGCCTTAAGAGTCTCGCCAAGTAACAAGTCTATTTTTATCCCAATCAATTGGTTGTCACATTGAAACAGTTCAAGTTGACTTTAATTTGATAATTTTTATTAAAAATTTGTAATATATATAATCACTATCTTATCATATCAAAGAAAAGAATATGAATGTTTACTAGTTCAACAATGAATCTGTTCAGTCAATAGCTGGTAGAAGGCTGGATCAGTCTATTCCGTCTCAGACATTCACGGTAATCGCTACTGTACTTGCTTGCATTATAACCTTGCGCCTGATAATCAGTACTTTTAATAAAATCACGTCCTTGGTGCCCCGATCAGCAGTCCTTCTGCATTATCTTATGAGTCTGTGTGTGGCAGCATACTCAGTCTCTCTGTCTATTGAACTGAATCAAGTCGACTAGTCACAGCCACAAAGTGATTTCAAAATTCAACTGATTCGATGGTGTCTGCTTTTAAATAATGTATTTCTATTGCTAGGCCCTTTTCACCTATTAATATTGCAGAAGGGTGCTAAATTCGCAGTGTATCAGTATGTAAAAGTCATCTTGTTTACTGGCCAAGCTCTGTTTTGCGCCTTTAATGGCTACAATTTGTTTATATTGATGGCTGATTTTGATCTCTCCTCCTTCAGTCAGTTACTGTTTAGCTCTTGTGTGACGGCTTGTTATATGGTACCTTGTATTATATCACTGTAATGGATGTGGTGTCATTATTGGCTGCCTGAATTTAATGAACGCCATTTATCCGAGTTGAAAGTCTCTGTCAGAAGTGGAGAGTGTCAGCACGGATACTTTAATTAATGTGAATCGTGCCATGTGCTTTTTATTGGCGTTAATCAGCAAGGTGGCAATCGGCGAAGATTTTATATTCTGGTTACTTCTGTGGTGGTTGTTCTTCTGGGGTAACTCGGATATTTCATGTATTTTGACTACGTGAGCGTTGCGAAAGGCATCTACAGTGTTGCGGCCATGATTACCTTTGTCGTTTGCAATGCGGTGTATTTACTGACGCTGGTAGGATCTGTCGTGTACTTTTATCTTAACATGGCTCGTGGTGTTGCATCAGATGCGTCATAGTATAATCTGAATGATATAGAGACTGATCGAGCTGGAGATTCTGTGAAAGAGTCTCAGATCTTTGTTGAGGTATAGGATGGTAAATCTGGTGCTATAAAAGGCAAAGGTAAAAAGTCAAATATTTTAAAGTCCTCAGAAATTTTGGAATCTTAGTCTCAGGCTTCCATATTTTAATCCAATAATGCCAATGATTAAATTGTCGACATGGCCAAAGCAGATCACGTTGCTTCTACTGGCATGACCAATACTTTGACAACACTAGATGGTATGTATGCTAAAAAGTTAAAGAAGAATATGACTGGTCTATCTACTGCTACTGATGAAATTTTGGCTGTTGAGATTGTGGAGGATAAGGATGCCTAAATCTAGAAGCGTGTCGCGTAATAGAGCAATTAAGTGAGTGGTATGAAGACTGAATTACCTGCAATTTAGTCATTTGGAGCTCTGGATGTCCTTCATGATATCGGCAATACTAATTTGAACGCGTTCAGATAGGACGCTGGTATTAAATCTGCTGAACCAACAACTGGCGCTGCGCAGAGTTCTTTGACACCTTAATAGCCTGAGAAGCCTCGCCAGCCGTCAGAGCCTGTAAGACCGGAAGGTGGCCGTAAAGAATCTGGGTTCTAAAGACCAAAGATTGTGCAGCCTAAGCCTGATGTCAAGCGACTATCTTTAGTGTTGTAATAAACAGGTAAACCGGACTCTTTTTCAGAGCCTAAATTGCCACCGCCTGGGCAATAATAGAAAGATTCGAACAAAAACTAGCTGGAATAGCAGAGCTCATAACTGTCATTCGGTTCTGAAAAGTCTACGGTGAATGCTAAAATTCTGATTCCACCTGCCAATCGTTCTTCTGTATCCTAGGCGTAATCTTCGGTGAGCACTGCAGCACCATCTTCATCGAAAGCAAAAGCTCCCCCTCCTCCGTTACCACCAAAGAAGAAGAACGCAGGAAACACTTCTGTCGCGTCATTAGCTGCTGCTCAATTGCAGGACTCTGCTCCATCGTCAAAGTTGGGACTTCCAGTCTAGAATGTCGGTATGGATTTTGAAAAGAAGTTGAGCCTAAAGCCAGAGTAGCCTTCTACCATGAAGAGGAAACCAAGCAGTCTTTTTGCTGATGATGATGACGACGACAATGATGATCAAAATAACGACAACCAGGAAGCAGATAACGGAAAGTAGCCAAAGTTTAGAGACAGGCGACAGTCATCTGACGGATTGTTCAGTGGTATCAAAAAAGCTTCAAATGAATCGCTTGACCAGAACAGAATGAGCTTTGAAATTGCGATTCCCGTGCCAACTTTGAACAGATCATAGCGGAAAATGATATTCTCACTGGATGATATTCAATCTGTAGTCAGCTGGCTCTAATCTAGGAATGGTATCAACTGCGCATCAGATGTCTTGCCTCATGCAGACAAGTATAAGTCATCTGATGAATACTTTTCAGCCGTGATTGCAATCTTGAGAAAGCTATCTGAGCCTCTGTTTTGTCACTTGGTCTTGTTTCTGATGCTGCGCGTAACTTCAGGTAAACCAATGTCTGCGTACTAGCGAATGGTATTTGCGTAAACTCCAGATAAATTGCAGTAATCAGATGCTGGAAAGTATGGTGATGAAAAGGTTGCAGGTGAATTTAAATAGCTGTTCAAGGCCGCGTACCCGAATGCACCACCCCAATGTACTGAGTGGAACGACAAGTTTATCATGCCGGATGATGCAGAGAAGTTGTTTGTCACGTTGTAGTATCTAAAGAATAATACAATCTGAAGGCGCTGTTCTTAAAAAGCAATATTACGATCCAGCGCGGTGTTTGAAATAAGAAATTGTGTAGTTTATTTATATAATAATAGATTGAATACATACAAACGCACATGAATTTCATTTTACATCTCGATTTAAACGCGAACCAGTTCTCAAAAAATCAGAGAGAAAGAAATGACGATAGAAACAGATGATAAAGCTTAGGGACCATTTTAGAAGGATATGGATGGCATCAATACACCTGCAGATAAACAAGATGATAAAGAGCACTCTTCTTTGGTAATATCTTATTTAGTAATAAAAGTGATAATTACTTTACTCGATATCAAAGTGTAGACAGATTTTGGAAACTTATTCAGAACGTAACCTTGCGCAAGACCCGCATTACTCACTGGAATTGGAACTGGACTTTCTTTGGGAGCTATTAGATATCACATATCACGTAAGACGGTTATATAATAATCCAAATATATGAGCTATGTATACGTAATGTGTAGTAAACGTTTTGAGTGCAACAAATTACGCGTATGGATCCTTCTTAATAACATCATTAATATACTGGTAATCTGGATTTGACATTTTATACATAGCATCCATAATCGTTACATATAATGTATTTAATAGTGATGTAGGCACGTGTGTTAATATCGACGAATAGAGATGGCCAAACGGGGAAATGTTATAAAAGCACCCATCAAGGTGAAATCTATACGAGACTTGGAGGATAGATATCAGGAGTTTATTGAACAAAAAGGACTTGATTAAGAGGAGGTGTTCAATGAAGAACTCAAGGCTGACCCATCACTTAATAGCAAATGATTGAATCAACTTTTCTTGTTATTATGACATTGGAACAGTTTCGTCATTAGCTTACCTACTGTCGTTTTGTATTTATCTCCTGACCGTAGCTTCTTTGTCTCCGCGTCTCTTCTTTACTTCTACGTTCATCGTCGTCTCCGGCTTATCTCGCCACCGTTCCTTCTTTCCCTTCGACTTTTATTTCGTCACTGCATATAAATTCAGTCAGATATCCTCTAACATTTTACTGTGGTCTCTTACTATTTTTTTATTCAAAAGTTAAATAGTTGCAATATAGGCTGAATTGTCAGAATAATAAGAATGCTGAGTTTAAGTACAAAGTTCGCTCGTCAGTCGCTGGCTATGGGTCAGAGTAGGAGCAGTATGATCTTTAATGGTGGAAGATAGTAAATGATTTAGAGCAGATTCACTCAGACAGTTGCCAGGCCTGTTAATCGCCCAGAGAGTCCTCACTTGTAAATTTATGAGTTCTAACTGCCTTGGCTAATGTCTATTGGACATCGTGTCACTGGATGCGCTCTGTCCGGTCTCACCTACTTTGCAGCGATTGGCTATGCTGCAAGTCCTGCCGTGTTCAGTTCCGCCTCCATGGTGGGAGCTGTGCATTTCGTCCCTCTGCTACCACTATTGATGAAAGTTGGTCTGAGTGCGCCATTTGCGTATCACTCATTTAATGGTATCAGACACTTGCTGTGGGATTATAGTTACTGTCTGGGCCTAAAGCAAGTGTATGCCACTGGATATGCTGTCGGAGGTCTTACCGTTCTCAGCACTGCTTATTTGTGCTCATTATGATTACCCGCTTGAATTGGTGAATATAAAAATAATTTTTACGTTATCCATCATTATTTTGCATAGTATTATGTGCTTGAGTAATAATAGTAAATGTAGTGATTCAACGCTATCATGCACATGAAGTTTTATCTCGCTGTGTTAATTTGCCTCAATCTCGGTATTGATATCAGATTCAATAATACGTCTTTACCTCTAGAGTATTTATTATCGCTCAAGAACATTCAACGTGACGAATTATGCCTTTGATGGAACGCGACGATTTCTCTCAAAATTGTTTCTCTCTTTTCTTGTTGAATACTGCCACCACATTGGCTAAAATAACTTTATTCTATCAAATATCTTTTAGTATGACTGTGACAATTGAAGATAAAGGTATTATATAGACAAAGGATGCTGTGGTGGAAAGTGCATAGTATATAGCAGTGTCTTTGGACGGATAGATGAGTGGTGTGACTGAGGATGGTAGAGTGTTGTGGAATAGACGGGTGGCAGATGGTATCATCAGGACTAAATATTAGTAGGTGCCATGGCTCTAATCAGATTCTTAATATCACAGGAACGATCCACCTGCTGCTACTGCTCAGTATTCTCTTATTGTAGAGCCGCATGGTGATGGAGCAATTTACATGGCGGAACCAATGCAGAAATTGAAGCGATTGCCCCTTACGGTAAAGTAGTTGATTAATCACTCACCATTCTCTGTGGATGGTCAAGTATTTGTGGGCTCTAGTAAGTCTCAGGTGGTTTCTATAGATTTGCGCACTGGTTAGAAGGTTACATAGTTTGCAGATTCTGGCGATAAAGATGTTGATGGTGGTAATCAGGATCATTTTACCTAATCTCATGGATATCCTTTTGAAAATGGCAATTAGAAGAATATCATTAGTGTTGGTGTCACAGAGTATAGTGTGCTGCTGTATGATGCTGATGATAGTAGACTCCCTAAATGGAATGTCACTTATACAGTGGTGTCATCTATAGATTTTGCAGACGTTTTACGAGATTAATAATCTGGGAGTCAGATTGATGGCCAGTTTTATCCATCCCTTGATGGTTCTGTGGTTTTTGTCCGTTCAGGCATTTAGAATCCAGGTGGCGGTGGATGGAAAGTGGATCTGGGTGCGCCAGCAGTATCCTTATTTAAAGTCTAGCGTACTCTGGACGAACGTTGTTACTTGTTACAAGTCGCCCTGTCACCGCCACATCTATCTTTGACTTAGGATTATCACGTTCGAGTACATAAAGGCTCTTTGTATCTTTTAGATGGCGCTAAATACTTTGGATAGTATGAGATACAGTCACAAGATCCTGGATTATCTAAAGATCTCGCATAGTCTCCTTATGTCATTGTGGATGGAGACTCTTAATCTTAGCATTATCAACAACAACAGTCATTGATGGTGAGGGATGTATGTCTGGCCAACTGTCGCGTTGGTCAGTCTAATTATCCATACTGTCTTGCCGGGAGGTATGAATATTCAGCCGTGGATTATGGAGATTTGTCTCTTGTTCCATTCCAACCCAAAGATGTTGTTCCTGTAATCAAGTAGCCATCTTCGTCATCAGGTGGACAATTATCTATCGCTCCTTCAACTGGTAGTTGGAATCTTGGCATTGACTTTAGAATCATTCTGTTCACTTTGGCTTTCGCCATCACTATGCCTCTATTATATTTCGCTGCACAAAAGCTTTATCACTAAGTTTCTGTTTAAGGTGACTCTGAATAAAAGTAGACTAAGCGTAGACGTAAGCGGCCGTAGAAAAAGAATAAGGCTATTAATAATGCAGTTGATGATTAGGACCATAGCAATGGCCCAGTAGATACATGGAAGACTGACTAGTCAGTTAATAATGCCAGTAGTTTATCTGTGGAAGAGGATTAGATTGTTGGATACGGTTCGCATGGTACAGTGGTATTTAAAGGCCACTTTCATGGTCGATAGATTGCGGTGAAGAGACTACTGGTCAATTTTTATGACATTGCTACTAAGGAGGTGGATTCATTGCTCAAAGCTGATCATCATCCGAATGTGGTGCGTTATTACTGTCAAGAAACCAGGGACTAATTTCTATATATTGGCTTGGAGTTGTGTCTCGCCTCATTGTATGAAGTAGTGGAATCTGCATCTACGAATAAGTATCAGAGTATCGTTGATAGTCTGGATGAATAAAAGTTGATCAGAGAGATCAGCCTGGGGATTGGGCATTTACATCAGCTTAATATTGTTCATCGAGACATCAAGCCATAGAATATACTGATTGCGCATAACAATGGATAATATCGTGCAGTGATTAGCGATTTTGGACTGTGTAAGAAACTGGCAGATGATCAAGACAGTTTTCATCATACAGCAATGCAGAGCGGTGGTACTAATGGATGGCGTGCACCCGAGACGATATTCGCTACTTCAGGCGCAAATTATATGGAGAATATGATGCGACTGACTCGTGCGGTAGATGTCTTCTCCGCCGGATTGGTGTTCTATTTTATACTCACTCATGGCAGTCATCCGTATGGAGATAGATTTGCCCGGGAATAGAATATAATTAATGATGTCAAAACTATCGACTTGGATGAAGATGCTGCTGAAGCTGCAGACTTGGTATAGAATATGATCAGATTCCATCCGGACGATAGGCCGTCAATGGACACTGTGTTAATGCATCCGTTCTTTTGGCCACTATCTAAACGCTTACAATTTCTCTCCGATCTATCCGACCGTTTGGATGTAGAAGATAAAGCATCATCTACCATGATTGCTGATTTCAATAGCCTTGGCTAAGAGGTGTTCTCACCCTCAGGATGGCATAATAAAGTGGACAGGCGACTGTTTGCCAATTTGGGCAAGTATCGCAAGTATGACAATGACAGTCTCACAGATTTGCTGCGAGCTATGCGTAACAAGCGAAATCATTTTAACGACCTGCCTCAGGAATTATAAGCAGTTATGGGTCCCATTCCTGATGGATACTACACGTATTTTAACACTCGATTCCCATAGCTGTTGATGGTTGCCTATAACTTTGTGCTATCCTAAACATCATCTCTCATGACTGAACCTCTCTTCTAGTAGTATCTCCTTAACAAGCCCCCTCCTCTCTCTGCTACTCATAAGTCTCTCTGATTTAGCATTGGTAGATAATTGTCACAGGAGTAGCTTCATTTAAAGCTCTCGATAAGATGAATATCATAAAGTATAGAATGAATTAAAAGATACACGGCATGTTCATATTTCATAAAGCCTCTGCAGTACCATCACGCGGTCTGTATGCAATTCCACGCTCTTATAGATCTTCAATAATATCTCCTGGAAGACGACCGAATACCTGAACTGCATAAACTCCACGCGTAAATTTATCCAATCGCTACCATCTAGCCACCCAGCTATCATCTGGCTCCATCAATGATACAACTCTACATTATAATTATAGATATTAAATACAAATATTTAATACTAGTTTTCATAACATGAATAAGAGATACAATACCCGCTGAAATTAGGTGATGTGCAATCATACACTCGGTCCATATTGTCTCTCATCTGGAGCACTTGTTCACAATTATCACAACCATCTCGTCGAAATTAATTCTGATTCTACCAATTATTAATATTAGATATAGTTTATAATACAATCAAGTACAATTCTAGATTTTAGTAATATATCTATAATCATACCTTGACGAGGGAACATAGGAGGCATGCTCGCAATTTCTTATTACTCTCTACAGAGCTCATACTATTACGTTACACTTTAGCTCTAGGTAGTATTATATTATATTAAACAATATTGCGAGATGTAATTGCTATATCTTTAGGATATCCTTTAGAATATAACAAGCTCCTTCTATTCACACTACGATAAGATCCTCTTTGTCTGATGAAAGAGAAGTGAAGAAGAGAAAGCCTTCAAAATCTCTCTTCTCTTTAAACAACTCATATGCGGTATATATCTTATTTAAGTTGAAAGTTGGTTTATTTATTAATCGCTAGTAAAGCCTGGGAGTAATAGAGTATATGAGAGCGTTGACATTGGCCACGTGCAGTCTTAATTAGTGGGCACTTGATTTTAGTGGCAACTTGGATAGAATAAAAGAGTCCATTAGGGTGTCCAAGAGTCGAGGTGCCGTGTATAGACTTGGTCCAGAGCTGGAAATTTGCGGATATGGTTGTAACGATCACTTTTATGAGAGTGATACTTTTGATCATTGCTGGGAGGTACTTTGCGAGTTGTTGAATGACAAGTCGCTGCACGGAATTATTATAGATGTTGGTATGCCCGTGTGTCATAAGAGTGTCCGCTATAATTGTCGAGTATTGTGTCATAATGGTTAGATTCTCTTCATCAGACCGAAGCTCTACTTGGCCAATGATGGTAATTACAGGGAGAGTAGATGGTTTACACCGTGGCTGAAGCATAGATCGAGCGAAGACTATCACCTACCTTAGATTGTATCGCAAGTGACCGGGTAGCGTTCTGTAATGATTGGAGATTTGGTGCTCAGGTGTGGTGATGCTGTATTTGGCTCAGAGGTGTGTGAAGAACTATTCACTCCACAATCGCCTCACATCACCCAGTCTTTTGATGGTGTTGAAGTATTTACTAATGGCTCTGCTAGTCATCATGAGTTGAGAAAGTTGACGCGGCGTCTGTCTCTTATTCAGGAAGCTATGCGTAAAGTTGGTGGTGTGTATATGTATGCTAATCAGCAGGGATGTGATGGTGAACGTGTATATTATGACGGGTGCGCATTAATTGCTGTCAATGGTCATATAGTGGCTCAAGGTTCTTAGTTCTCCCTTAATGATGTGGAAGTTGTTACAGCCACGGTAGATTTGGACGAGGTGCTTTCATATAGAGGGTCTCTGATCAGTCGTGGTCTTTAAGCTAGTTCTGTACAGTCTTATCCCTACTATGCATTTGAACAGTACATATGCAGATCATCTGATACAATGGCTGAGATAACATAGGCTATCAAGCCGCGCTGCTATACACCGGAATAAGAAATAAGTCTTGGTCCGGCGTGTTGGCTTTGGGATTACTTGAGACGGTCTGGCATGCGAGGCTTCCTCCTTCCACTATCCGGTGGCATTGATAGTTGCTCTACCGCCACTCTTGTGTACTCAATGTGTCGTCTGGTGTATGATAAGTATACTAACGATCCGTAATGTCAGTACCATGTTCAAGATGTTAAGGGGGTGATTGGAGCTGACGATCTGCCCACCTCACCCCAGGATTTATGTAACCGCATACTCCACACTTGTTATATGGGCTCCTCTAATTCAACGTTGTAGACTAGAGAACGTGCTCGTGCTTTATCATAAAGTATTGGATCATTTCATATGGACGTTAATATTGATGGTATAGTGGAGTCTTTCGTGTCCTTGTTATCTGCAGTTCTTCAGTTTGTGCCCAGATATAAAGTTCATGGTGGCTCTTAGGCCGAGAACTTGGCTTTGCAGAATATACAGGCTAGGACGCGGATGGTGTTGTCTTATGCCATGGCTCAGTTGCTGCCTTTGTATAGAGGCCGTGAAGGAAGTCTGCTCGTCCTGGGCAGTGCTAATGTGGATGAATGTCTGCGTGGTTATTTTACCAAGTATGATTGCTCTAGTGCTGATATTAATCCAATAGGTTCAATATCTAAAGCAGACTTGAAATCATTTATCCAATATGCAAAGTTGGAATTTAATCTTCCCGTCCTAGAAGACTTTATTAATGCTGTTCCTAGTGCAGAGTTGGAGCCTGTAACTGCTGATTATGTACAAAGTGACGAGGCTGATATGGGTGTTACTTACGATGATTTATCATTATTTGGACGATTGCGTAAAATTCATCGCCTGGGACCGGTTGGTATGTTCAAGCATCTGATGTCATAGAATTGGAATGGCGTGAAAAGTGTTGCGGATATTCAGTAGACAGTTTGTAAATTGTTCAGATTCTACTCAATCAACAGGCACAAAATGACAACTGTTACTCCGTCGTACCATGCAGAGTCGTACTCTCCTGATGATAATCGCTTCGATCTGCGGCCATTTCTGTATAATACTCAGTGGACGTGGTAATTTGAGAAGATCAAGTAGCTATCCAAAGATACGTGATGTTTATAATCATTATTCTCTATATAAAAACTATACATAGTTTCCTTTTAATCACAACTCCATATCTTTTGCATAAAGTCCACTGATTTCTGATAAGAACAGCGTCTTATTGTTCACTATAAACTCTAAAAATTGCTATCTATCCTCCAGCAATTGACTAAACTTTTCTCTAATCAACTTCTCCTCAGCTACACAAATTTCGAAAGTTAGTCCAAATAATTCATGGTACAACAGTCAATAGTATACTTACAATATTCGCGAACACGATCCGCGGTCTCTGACTAATTCAATGCTTCGATCTGCTCCACGATTTCCTTGGTGTTGACGGTTTGAAGCACGTCCTTTATTTTGTACAGATGGGTAAGCTTAGTCATCTCGATCTGATATTTCTCTTCATGTTCCATCGACTTGACAATATCGCGCAATTCCACCTCTCTAAAGGTTCGCCAGTCCAACTTTGGTTCGACTTGCGCAGATTAAGAAGCTGAATTGATGGCAGATATCTCGTTACTTTCAATCACTTACTAAATTGCATCAACCCATAACTTGAATTCATTTTCATCAGCCGCCTGAAGGACAATGTTATTCTAAGCGCAGATTTGAAAGCAGTGCGACTTCATATTCTCCTTTGAGACATCCAGAACGGACGTGATTACAGCAGTCAAAATAACTTTGCAATCCTTCTCTGCAACATTCTCTTTATCGGCATAGATTAGCTTGTCTTCATACAATGTGAAGTACTATCTCTTCCAATTCTTAGTAAAGGTGCCCTAATTTTTGCTCTTCTTTGCCAGAAATCCTTTTTTAATCAGCGATTTATCCGTGTTGGTAGAAAAGTAATTCTGAAATCCACTTAGCACTTTTAATATTTTAAGCTTCTTCTTCTACAGGTCTGCAGACACCTTGATATCGCGAATCTTCTGCTCCAATAGTAAGAATGCCAGATTACACACTAGCTACTGTTAAATTGAATTGCATAATGCTACAGCGTGCTTAATTATCTAACCTTGAGATATTTGGATAAATAGCTAACGGTCTCCAGCTTCAGTTTCGTTGTACTTGACTTTGAGATTCATCACTGTGCTGACAAATGCATTTAGATTGCTCAATACATCGTCAAAAGTAACCCGCTCGTCATCATAGCATCTGATACCATTGATCAAATCAGTAATCTTACTCAGTATGATTTTCACCTGAGCATCACACTTGCTCTTAATCCCCATCATCTATTCATCAGGTTTCAGCGTTCCTGATTAGGATGTTTCACTGATTCCAGAGCGAAGATCCGAGACATTGAACATTAAACTTCTAAACAGGCACACATATTGTTAGCACTTCTATTCATTGTAATCGGCCACTAATTTATTCTTAAATACTTCAGTCAAATCAAGCACCGACTTCTTCTTTCTCTGAGTCTTGGTATTTCTCATCGTCAGGACTTGATCAACCACTGACGCTTAGCCTTTGGCTTCATTGACATCTGAAGTAACAAATTGATTTGGCTGTGTCTTGCTCTTTTTAAGATTAAACATGATTTACTTGACTTTTGCTCAGGAATTATTACGTTGAAAGCAAGATACTAAGAAGAAGAATTGGTGGAGCCTTTTAAACAAAAGAAATGATGTTTAAATCAGGGCTGTCGTCAAGATGCCATGAGTGCACAGACGTATTGAGCATATCGCGGTTGCATTGTGTAAAGCAATCCAAATTTAAGCTAATGTTAGATCATCTTATAATCATCTACAAAATAGACAAGAAATATGGTCGCACTCGATATAGTCCGTCAAGGAAGTGTGGCTTATTAATGGGAGAAGGATGAGACAACAGATAATCAGGGGTGTCGGTAAAATGCTTTGATTATGAAAGCATCTCCCCCGCCGAGTCTTCTCATCTTCAGAGCAACTGAACAACATGTCGGATAATAAACTAAAAGCTAGTAGAATGATCGTATATAAGCCATCTATATTTGGCGCAGTTGGAATTTCGCTGCTGCTTGCTGCCACGACATTCTATCTAATGTATACAACGAGTTTTGGTAGTCGTGCTTTTGAGGCTGGTGTAGCTCGCGAGCGTGGTAATGATTACAGTAGCAGGTATGGTGTCAAGATGGCGGTTCCAGATGTCTCCATTTTTGACTTCAAAGCTCGTGTGGCAGCGCGTCACGGCTGGTATCCTGTAGTTCGTGGTTTCCGCACTCCATACTCTTACTTGAATTTGACTCTGGTCTAAACTGATGCCGAAGAGATTCAGGTGAAGATCGTGACGGATGCCAATAACAAGCATGATGAGTACACTGTCTTTAGCGGATATCTGACTCCAAATTATCGTGTCATTTCTATCCCGCGTTTCTCCCTTACTGATATGGACGACTCGTACAGTGTGTACATTAAAGTTGACCATGAAGATACTCGTAATGTTTTGCTCCAGGTAATTAGTATGCCAACAGCAGTTGGTAGGTACGCGAAAATAAGCCACACAACTAGCATAACTCCAACCAAAAGCCTGGATATTAGTATTTTGCATTCTGAATCCGGTCTTACCTATGAGTATTATCCAACGGTGCAAAATCTTACTTATGATCAACAGAAATTTGGACCAATGGTTCTAGGCGTCGATTTTGTGTTGAAATAAGGTAATGGCAACAACATCACGCTGAGCAGTCACGAGTGGAAGGTTGGTGGGAAAGAGTTCTGGTCTCTGTCAGCTAGGCCACTTATTGTAGATTTCAACCAGATCGGCTTGTACAGTGACTGGGATCGCCAGGACACTAAAACGTACTTGAAGTATTATGTTAAGGATGGTGACAAGGATGTGTTAATAAATGGGACTTTCGGATACATTGCCATCTCTCTATCCAAGGTCTTACCGGAGTACTGAAGTAAATACCATCCGTATGAGCTATGATCAATACGAGTTGAATCAAAAAGAAATTTTAATGAATTAATTGAGTTTTTATGCAAAATGTTGCACCATCATACAGCCGCATGATTGTAATTATTACAAGTTCAGTAGTGAGAGATTCAATGCCGCGTCAGTTGACTGTTTTACTGAAACAACATCTGATTGTTTCAAGTGCGCGAAACATCGCAGGCCGGCCGGTCGTTCTTCTTCGTGCACAAAGTATCAGGCAGGTAGGTTGTTTGTTCCTCTATATTGTCTTTGCACTACTTACTGTATACTCTCCATACTGTACATCATTGCATTGTAATATATTGGTGGCTTTTTGGCTCTGTTGCGCTTTGAAGGATATTGCGTTACTAATTATATTGATTCATCTTTCAGGACTGCTTGTTTGAACAATAATTGGAGATACAACTTTGAACACTTTGTCGTCGAATAGGAAAATGCTTGTTGGTGATGATAGTGAAGATCGCCTTCTGCCTATAAAGAGAGTTAGAAAAGCTGGTGTTGACGATGAATCTGATTTTGAGATTAATTTGAATAACCTGGTGAACCAGGACGATATATGGCTGCAGCAGTAGAAGGGTCATTTTGTTGTTTTGTATTCCTCACTTAACTGTGACAGCGAGAGTCAGAGATTAAGCACTCAGTTGGCCCACACCTATCTGAGATTGTAGCTCAACTCTGGTCAGTCCTTTAACGTTTAACAAGTCAAGAACATGTGTGCGGCATGTATTTGGATTGTTGATATTGTACATGCACGTTATACAGGGTTGTCCATCAATTAAATTTTGAAAGCATCTTCTACAAGGTATTTAATTGTTAGTTAGATTGACGAATAGTATATTTAAATCTTTTCGCTCTGTTATGTAGTTTTGAGCAATTTGGATAGGATGTTGGAGATATTGCTCGGTCTGATGCAATAATATCAGAAGAGGAAAAGGGTAAGATAAGTGCAAGTCTGGAGCGGATAAAGGTGGACTATAATGCCTGTCAGTTTGCACTGAACGTCCTCAAGTAATGGTTCCACATATTTCTTAATTTCAATGTTAATTCATCCTAGCCAGAGAAGGTGCCTTTATTCGCTCGAAATGTATTTTAGTTTACTTGGACTTTGATATTGTACACTAAGCTGTCCCTGGTAAAAGATCAGGTGAACTCTGAGAATATTGCCTACTTGATACTCTGCTGCTTCAGGTTCGTCTGTAATAGCATCCCACTTGATTTTATATCTACTTTGGAAAGAGGTAAGAATTATAGATTATGTACATAGGATTTGTATATTATCCGTAAAAATTTGATATGTAGTTTAACAGTATGATAATCAATTCAGTGATTTTGACTCATAGTGCAGGTGGACGTAATTTGAGCCTTAAGTGTTGGCGATATTGGCAAAGAAATTGAATGTTAGTTACAGCGATGTCAAGTAGTAAGAGGCAGCCTTCATTCAGTTGCTCCATAATGATTTTGTTAGCAGTAAAGTTTGGTAATATGAGACTATTGTTACTCATTAAGACACTAGAGGAAAGTATTTGTTCAAACTCATCTCATTTATTGAATAGAATAAGTTTTTACTTAATTTGGACGCTTTATCTAGATAATACGAGATGTTGTTCCGTTCAACTAGTGGATAGTTTGATGGACTATTGTGGTTGCAGTCTAGTGGCGCTGATGGGCAAAAGCTATAGATCAATGCTCCGCAGAAACTTGCCACACCTGCAGTAATATCTAAGAGGGAAGCTCCAAGGTGTCTAAAATCTAAACTTGCTCATGCCAGCGCGTTGGAGATGTCTATGCTCTCCACTCCTCTGACCGCGAGACATATGAAAGTGAAGACTGGCGATACCATTGAGAATTCTTGTATTCTGTAAAGATTCTCATAGATGCAAGTAATCTATGCTAAAAGCAATGAACATGGAATGCCTTTAGACTTTTATCGTTCATTACCATAAGAGTACTCCCATCGAGTATCTGCATTGTACAATGACGTTATATAGTAGATCACTTTGGCTGATGTGTAAAATGAGCCTCAGTGGAAATTGGCAGTTACGATCAGTTTTTACGTTCTGGATTCTATTATGCTTGCCGAACGGGCCAAGAGTGGCAAGATTGTGAATTTTTAGAGCTTGTTGCACAATTCAGACTGGCTCAAATCCATTCTAGCATGTTCCTTGGAGACTGTGAGATTTATAAAGAGTATTTCATCACTATCGCTGCAGCATATTATGAAGTCTTTGAAACTCCAACCGTACAGTCTTTGCATAGGTATTGAATATTTCATACGATACAGTACTAAAATGCTCAATTGGAACGTGATTAAGCATTTCAAGACACTGGAAGAACGAATTCTGGAGCAAGAGTTGTGGTAGCATGAGCAGCCGTTATATACTGAATTGCAAGCTGAGCTGAGGCATACAACTTCTGCCGTGTCACCACTTACATCTCCGCGAAAGGCTCTTAAGTTTATTGTGGAGAAGCCTAAGGATCATCATGATCAGAGCGAATCATGCTAGTCAAATCATTCGGTGTCGCCGTTGGAACTCATTCATCGCAAATTGTTCCGACTCATAGATACTAGACTTTATGCTCTATGTGCAGAGTTGAAGATTACGGATAATCTGATCAAGAAAATGTGGTCTGTCTGCGCTGAAGTCGTTCTGCGAGAATACGAGTGGCGGCTTTTGTTTAAACGCCACGTAGACTTGATTGTCATGTGCTGTATCTTTGGGGTGCTGAGAGCAACGAAATCTTCTACTCATATGCAAGAAGTATCATTTAGCAAGATTATTGAAGTGTACACGAAGCAGCCGCAATTTTCGACTCGTGCATACTGTGAAGTGTATCTCAATGGCAAGACTACGAATATAGTAGAATTCTACAATCTAATGTTCAGAGAGACACTTAAAGAGATTATGGGCAAGTTTATGGTGGATGATTCGGCTCATCATCATCCTCAACCTTTAATGTCTCCGCGGAGAAGTCAATGTTCGTTACCGAGATCGTTTACTGCGTAGTAATCACCGCTAGACCTTCTTAGTCCGCGGTCTAAACGTTTATCGTGTGATCCGAGAGAAGCTTTGGTAAGATTACGTATGAGATGATGATGACATGTATCATTTATTTATTTATTTGAATTGTGGTGTAGGCATTCAAGTAAGCTGGTGTATCGGACAATGCAATCTGCTCCTCTGAAGTGAAGAAGCCGCGGAAGCTTCATTTCTCGAAATCTGGTCTCTCTAAATCTGCAAACACCTTTATCCATCAGAAGGAGTAACCTCAGCGAAAAATATGATGTTTTTAGCGTTTATTAAAATAAAAGTATAATGCTGATTGCACTATGTCAATGTTGTAAGCTTAGTGATGGCTGCCACCACATGTGACGGTAATATTGTTAAAATTATCAATCTATCTACAGCAAAGAGCTGTGTCTGCTTCAATTACGGACTTTGAATCAGTCAGTTTAACGTATTTAGGCACTTTTCAAATTCGAATGGAATAACGTCCAGTAGTTTCATGATTGACCTTTTATAGTTTATTCGCTCAATGCTTGCAAGTAAAAATATCCCACGTCACACCAATATTGTGATTTAAACTTTGTTGCACCAACTTTGTGACCGCGTACCACTGAAGAGCTTTGATTAGACAGTCGATGTTTCAGCTGCCATATGATTAGACAATGCTGGTCACAATCGTGATTGACCCATGCTACATCATTGTTTTGTCGTTTGAAATTTGGTATAAAGTTGTACAGGTATCCCCTTCTGCCTTTTTCACCCTTTTCTGGTAATCTATAACTATTAAAAATCCTAATTTATCCACAATAAAATGAAACTCTAATATCTACCAATTATATCATGTCTGTCTCTGGTGTTATCAGTGCCTTTTCCTGGTCAGGTTGACCTGGTAAAGCGCCAATCTGGCCCGATTTCAAAAATTACCCCAGAATATGTGGATCATAACGGCCTGTTATTGCCTTATGAATAGCTCGCAAGAAAAGGTGTGACGCGTACTGAAGCTGATACACTGCAATACGAAGAGTGGGCGAATCAGGCAACGTTTGACGGTGAATCGTTTATCCGGCCAGACGGTACGTATATGGATGAAGCGGCAATAAGACGCGTGGTGGCATTGGCAGGCAAAACTCCGGAGGAAGCGGATAGAATTGTCAAGGAAATTGCAGCTGGTACTTATGACCCAATGAGAGTTGAAAGCAACCCAGATTATTATTCTCCTCCTCGCTAATGGGATTAAGCTGAAACTGCTCCGCCAAGCGATGCGCAATAATTAGCTCCTCCACCCAATGACGCGCTAACATAAGCTCCATCACCCAATACCTAGGAAGCCTAAGCTCCTTCAACTGCTGCCGGTACTGGATCTCTGATTAGCCAAGTCCAAGAGAACGGTGACTCTTCTGGTGACTTAACGATATAGTAATAGCCTGAAGACGCGTTGCCTGGTAATGGAAATCCTAAGGCTGACTAAGCTGGGGTCCTTGGAAATGCTGCAGGTAATTAGAATGTACAACCACAGATTTAGCCTGCAGTGTCTGATGGACCAACTCTGCCAGATACGCGTAAAAACTAGTAAGAAGCTGGCACTAGTTAGTTACCACAAGTTGCTTCTGCTGTTCCAAGTCCTGCCTAGCCCACAGCTCCAAAGCCTGTTGTAGCTTCTTAACCAGTGGCGCCTGCCGCTCCGAATCCTGCTGTTCCTATTAAACAACCTGCCGTACCTCCTGCTGCAAAGCCTGCTGCACCTGCTGTTCCAAAGCCCGCGATTTCAAAGCCCACTATTTCAATGCCCGCTGTTCCAAAACCTGCTCCAAAGCCATCTACACCCGCTCCAAAACCAAAACCTTCCGTTTCAAAACCAACTTCGTCTGGTAAAAAATGATTTCGCCTATGAATGGGCACCATTGCATCTTTAAATATACCTCCGTGAATAAATATGATGATTATTTATATGTGAATTACGATTTAACATTCAGGACATTTCTAATTAATAAATTGCCATAATTGTTCATCTTTACAACCTTGTTACATTCTGCATCTGCACTTGGTGTGAAAGAGTACGTGATAAGGGACTCGGCGTTTATATTGGACTTCGAATCCAAATCATCCAAGGCAAAACATAGCCATCGTCGCCTAATATGGCCCTCATTTGTCACATAGTTGATTGATATACGTGTTTTATATGAAAAGTGCGGTGCTGTTATGCTTGGCGTGATCATCATTAAGATCAATCAGCATTGCTCGTCCTTTCGTAAGACGCTTCTCTAATCACAGTAGATTGTTGTACTACACATCAGACTGCACGGTGTAAAAACCTTAAATTTCATCAACAATAACATTTTAGACCATTAAATTAAGAAATGATAATAAAGTGCGCTACTGACATGTTACTGATCATGCTACTTAACTTAATAGCGCTTCGCTGCTAACGTTACACCGACTCTGAGGCTTTTGACGTTAGCAAAAAATTCATTAAGACTCTGAACCACCAGAAGTGACTGTAAAGCTGGTATCTTACAATCCTGTGGTAAGGGCGTGATATTGAAACATTCACATTGAAGATCAACTACTGCGATTAGAAGCCGATCACAGTCTTGTTCAACACAAGCAGAGAAAGTCGCGGTTGAATAGTCGTCGTATCTCGCGCTAATGACATTAAATGATTGCACTCATAGTATCTAACATCAATTTTGAAGCTGGGTATCAACGAGCTATTCGTCAAGTCTTTTCTTTTGATAAATTTAACACGCGGTACTCATATGTGGTGATTATCCATTGCCACTCGGTCTCCCCAAGCCTTTATCCGTGATGATTCGTAATGGTTTCAAGTGCCCTTAACACAATAGCCCAATTCTTGCTAATACACTCCTTTTTAAATAACTCGATAATGCGGCTCTGTTGCAGATTTCTATGCTCATGCGCAGGATAGTATTATACGAGGCATTCTGTTAATAGATTGACATAAGTCTGCAAATTTAAAATGGTTTTTGACAGCCATATCTCTAAATCCCAAGCGATAATACGGTGAGATATTCTCGGTTGCTTATTGTTTTGTAGGTTGGATACTATCAAGAAGGATCAAATACCATCACACGCACCGAGTACAGTATGTATTGAATAATTGCGTATAAAGTTTAGTGCAATTGCACTCCACAGGTGGACATCATTGCAAGATCAAAAGTTACTCCGTGGGTAGTTGCAAAATTACTGCAATTTGCAATGATAAAAGTGGCCGATTGTGAATTCAGAATTTGCAATGGAATTTTGTACTTAATATACACTAACATGCTGCTCTTTATTAAACACCTGCTTCAACTACTGCTGCCGGGACGCGGTGGTCTAAATGCAGCATCGCTTCGATCATGTATTGTATCAATTGAGTGTTATATCTGATCACTAGTGTCTGCCATTTCTGAAGCTCCGCACCTCGTTCAGCGTTATTGTCATGCGTTGTTTAGTTGATTGAGTCGAAAGATTGGCGTTAAACTTTTGTCATACCTTGTGTTCTGATATGATCGATCGGTTTGGTGTCACCAAGATTCAAGCACGAGAACACACCGTCTTACGAACAAAGTCTTGGAAGAATCAAATCCTAAGCATAGTCCTTTTGTCACACCCTGTGTTATGTTCTGACCAGTTTGTGTCATCAAGTTGTCCAAAAGCACCTATCAGATCCTGCGCTTTCGGAATGGTATTACCTAGGCGATGAATTACAAGAACATCAGGATACACAACAGCACAAAAGGATAAAATGATAGAGATCCTGCCATCTACTTTCTTTCTAACTTAATATTCAACCTTCTATTGTAATCTGTAATATTTCTGTAATAAATAAAGGTCTAAGTCTAATCCTGAACTGAGTATCAATAACAATGAAAATTCAATATCTATTAATCGCAACCTGTCTATCTATGGCGTTATCGATGCCTTTCCCTGAAGGACCGAGTCTGGTAAAGCGTCAAGGCCTAATTCCGTCAACTGAGAGCAAACCTGAATATTTCGATGGTGATGGAGTGCTATTGCCTGGTCGTGATTTGGCGTAAAAGGGTCTAAGGGTGGACGAGATTCGAAATCTGCAATAAAGTGAGAAATTGCGGAGGGAAGATCCTACGGCTGATCCGTTTGCTAAACCAGACGGTTCAAAAATGAGTGAACAGGGAGTAAAGCGTGTGATGACGGACGTTCTTGGCAGATCGCCAGAGGAAGCTGATAACGTCGTAAAAGACTAGGCAGCGGGTACTTTTGACGTGAACAAACTTCGCGATGTTGTTGGCAGCACCAATAAGTATGAATCTTCTTCTGGCAATTAGTAGGCTGCTCCAGCTCCTGCTCCTGAGGCAGCTCCTGCTCCTTAACCTGAGGCTGCACCTGCACCTTAACCTGAGGCAGCTCCTGCTCCTTAACCTGAGGCTGCACCTGCACCTGCACCTTAACCTGAGGCAGCTCCTGCTCCTTAACCTGAGGCTGCACCTGCACCTGCACCTTAACCTGAGGCTGCACCTGCACCTTAAACTGAGGCAGCTCCTGCTCCTTAACCTGAGGCTGCACCTGCACCTTAACCTGAGGCTGCACCTGCACCTTAACCTGAGGCAGCTCCTGCTCCTTAACCTGAGGCTGCACCTGCACCTTAAACTGAGGCAGCTCCTGCTCCTTAACCTGAGGCTGCACCTGCACCTTAACCTGAGGCTGCACCTCCTGCTCCATAGGCGGCTCCTGCTCCTGCTCCAGAAGCTGCACCTGCTCCACCAACTGTTGGCAACTAGCCAGCTCCTGCTCCAGAGGCAGCTCCTGCTCCACCAACTGCTGGTTAATAACCAACCGCGCAAACTGGCCAATCCGCAGAATAATAACAAGTTGCTCAATCTGCTGGATAGTAGTAAGCTGGTCAATCTACATAATAACAATAAGCTGCTCAAGTTGGCCAATCTGCTGGCTAATAATAAGTTGCTCCAAGTACTGGATAGCAATAAGCTGGTCAAACTGCTCAATCGCAATAAGCTGCTCCAAGTGCTGGATAGTAATAAGCTGGTTTAGCTTCTGGACAATAGGCAGGTGGTCAAGCTGCTTAATAACAATAAGCTGCTCCAGGTGCTAATGCGAATTCTCAGCCAGCATAAATTCCAGAAAGAGGAAGGTAAATCGTAAGTGGCAGGCAGGGTATGGAATCTAATCCTGGTGCACCAAGAGGAGGGGCTCCAATAGTGAGTGGCAGACAAGGTATGGAATCTACTCCTGGTGCACCAAGAGGAGGGGCTCCGATCGTAAGTGGCAATCAGGGTATGTAAGGTTAAAAACCTGCATCGCCAAGTGCGGGAGGACGAGATCCTGATGCTTAAAGACGCCCAATGACAGGCTAGGAAGCAGCTAGGCCGTAAGTGAGTAATAACAAGGCCGGCTCAACTGGAACTGGTCCTGATAAGGCTGGTAGTGCTGCTGCACAACCTAAATAAGCTGCTGCTGCACAGCCTAAACAAGCTGCTACTAAGCCTGCTACTGGTGGTGGTAGTGGTGGTGGCGGTGGTGGTGCCGCAGCTGCAAAGCCCCCAAAGCCTGCAGCCGCTGCAGCCAAACCTTCTGGAAGTGCTGGTGGTGGTGGCGGCGGCGCAAAGGGAGCCAGTAAAAGGTGATCTCTCTCCTAAATGGGCGTTGTAAAGTCTGCAATTTATCTTTGTGAAGTTACCGTGAACAATAATGATGGGAAATACAATGAATTTAATTGATAATTTTGTCTTACTTTATGCATTCGCTATAACGTTGAACATGTTCGACCGTGTAAAAGCGGCCCAACGCACAACAACAACTTGAAATAAATTGTCAACGATAGTAAAACCAAATCAAATATATAATTCAAACCAGAGATAATTCTCACTCATCACCATCTTACATAGTTGGCAATTACCGCATCATGGCAATACTATCGCCTTTAAGCATAATTCGACCAAGAGGATTACGCGTTTTCAACTTCTCATGCACCTCCACGGCATCGTCCAGAACCAAATTCATAAACTCATCAAATCCCTACATTACGTATCAAAGAGACATGTATGAATATAACGATGTGCGGGATAAATCAAGTAGAATAACGCGTAAAACTTACTATGATGATGCCCTCGATGGTCAAATTATACTGATCCATGAGCCAGATGGAAACTGGCGCCCTCGATGTGAGATAGGAGAATATACGATTAATAGGCTAAATCATTGGCTTAGACTTTGGCGGTGCAGCCAGCGACTATTACGGCTATTACAGCTTGTCTTATTATTACAATGTCATTTCACAATCTTTAATTTTACGACGATGAGTCTCTTTGTACAGGTAGATAAATCAAGAATGATGAAAGAAAGAAAGTGATAAAGTTAGAGCTCGATAAGCGCCGACTTTTTAAAAGCAGCACTACACTACACTGTACAATGTACATTCATTCTGAAGTGAATTCAAGTATCATAATTCAATCTTGAACACTTCTTTCAAAATGTCTTCCATGCTCTGTTCTGAGCCAGAGTCCTAACCATCTCCAGAATCTTAAGGAGAAGATGGTGTTTAATGAGACCCATCTTACTATAATTCTCCCGATACAGAATCTTCTTCACCATCACCATCACCATTGAATAATGACTGAAAATCGGCCGAGTCAAATTGCTTCATCAAAAACTTAATCTAGCCATCCTGGCCTTGATTCTATCCACCTACATTCTTCTTAAATTCTTCTGGCAACATTTTCTGCAATAACTCTTGCAAAGACAGCTGGGCCATGTTCTATTTACCTTTAATAGCCTACTTATTGCCTTTAGAAGATGCCTTCTTTTGATTCTGCTCATTCACTCGTTACTATTGCTACTGTTACTTTTAAGATTCCTCCTCCACTGTTTTCAATTTCTAGTCATACTCATCGTCTGATAGAACCAACTGACAATTAATCTAATTTACAACATTCTCGTCCTGAGGTACAAACTCTGTCAACTAGCACAGCTCAGGTACGTAGATATTTAATGAATACACGCAGGTGGACAGCTCTTTCACCGAACTAAAGCGTCGCACACCGGTCGTGGAGCAGTAGAAGAACACGTCCACCTTCCTCTACTTTCCAATCACTTCACACATGGACCCACCACTAATCTTAAATAATACACCTCTAGCATTAGTCCGGGGATGCCTCACCAATTAAACGTTATTAGTATTGATGCTACGGTCTGGATTAGCAGCAGCATATCGCCCGAGGTAATAATCATACACTACCTATGGAGTTGCAAACACTGTTTGCAATTAAACACCTCCTCCTTGTTATTACTACTATTAATGTTATTGTATTGGCTAACCATTAGCATCCAATTGAGGAACCAATTTCTAATGATACTAGCGGAGATAATTTAAATGACAATACTCATACGTCCACCAGCCGTCCACTGATATGAGACAACTCTTTTTCAAAGGCTCTATAGCACTGACTGCCTTATTCAAGAGACTACCTTCATCCAGCTGTTAATTCTGTTTATCATCATTATCAACGTCAGACTAATCGCGATCGTTAATCAACAGCGGGAATACACATCGATACTTTAAACCATCTGGAGACTGAAGAACAATCTTCTCTGAAGTACTCACTTATTATAACTACTACGGCATTTCTCCCAGTTAATCCTATTGACGCAACTACTACTCTTGCTGCTAAATTGCTTGTTACTCTATATCAGCCGTAAGAATAGACTCTGATATAATCTCATCCATTTTCATCTCATACTTGGGCATAGAGTGAACGTCTTCATACACATCCAACCTCCGAAATACATCACTCTTTCCATAGATTACGCTCACTAACACAGCAATGATAAATATGATATTTAAAGTTCCACTCATACTTGTTCAATCTGCAAAGTGACAGCAGCAATATGCTTTGAATATTTAATATCAGGCCAGTAAGAATGAGAAGAAGGAAGAATCATCAGCTGAAGGGAACGAAAGTCGGGCGAGTGTTTTGCCGCGCGTAAAGATCTGTCGGCCGTCTTTTCTTCTTCTTTCATTCTATAAAATCGTTAATATTGTACATTCTTGGTCAACTTTACTAATTATATTAACTGCATTATTATTATGAGTGACGCACAGGACAAAGACGAATAATAGAATATAGTGGCGCAAGATTAGGCGGACTTAGAGAGAAATCGTCTGGAGGAAGAGCTATTCGGTGGGACTGATACGGATTCTGATTTATCCGAGTTGGATGAAGATTTGGGTAGTTTTGAAGTGGAAGAGCCAGTAGAGGAGGAGAAGAATGTCGCAGATGATGATCAATATTAGACTGAATAAGACTAGAAGTACTAAGATGATGACTTTTAGGATTAAGCTGAAGAGGAGGAGGATGAAGAGTACCAAGTGAGATAGAGCGCATCCAGTCTTGCCAAGGTCAGGAAGAAGATTGTGCAGGATGGTCCTCTGCTGGATGCCAAGAGGAAAAAGGCTCGTCGAGGATCATCTACTCAAGGTTAGTCTCAGAAGGCTGCTAGATCCAAAGGCCGTATTGAGGGAGGGGATGGCGATGACGAGGATGTGAATGGTTCTGTATCCCGTCAGATCAATAATGAGTACATTGAAGAATTTGATCAGGTGGTAAATTCATTTAAGAGCACTAATAGGCGGAGAATTGCACAGGATGACATTGGCGAGGACACTGATGCAGATGAATTGATATCACAAGTATGCCAGGCTATGCGAGACGCTGCAGAGCAAGATATAGAGAGTAATTAGAACAAGTAGCCCGCTGTTGAGAAATTAAAGTTGCTGCCTATTGTTCAAGATTTGCTGAGTAAGACGTTCCTTTATGAGCAGATTCTGGATCATGAAATGTTGGAATGTCTCAGAATTTGGTTGGAGCCATTGCCAGACGGATCGCTGCCTAATTACAAGATTAAGAAGAGCATTTTTGATATTTTGGTCAAGTTGCCGGTTAGTACAGATTAGGTGCGAGATAGTAGAATTGGAAGAATAGTGGCATTTTATGCTAAGAACGACAAGGAGCTGGTGGATATTAAAAAGTGCGCTATGGATTTGATTTTTACTTGGAGTCGCCCATTGGTTATGAAGAATGGAAATCATGGTGCTACTGGTTCACAATCATAATAATCATTATAGTAAAGAAGATCATCCGGTGGTGGCGGAGGTGCTAATGGCTAGGACGGGAGATTGATGGCGGATGATTTGGTGACTAGACGAGTTTTTGCTCAGATTCCAGTGGCGAATAGATCAGCGTACACTGTCGTACCCCAATCCACAGTGGATGATGGAATGGTTCTAACAGGTCCTGGGTCCCGTCAAGGTGATGGTGTTAATGGCGGCAAAGTGGGAACATCAACACTGGCCAAGAGATTGTTGAAATAATCAGGCGGTGGAAGCAGGCGCTGATATAATATAATCGGACATTGTATAGCATTTCAACATAGTAGTAGTAGTATATAAATAAAAATGAATAAAATTAGTTTAAATTTAACATCCGCAATTGCTATCATTATTATTATTGTAGTTGTAATCGTTCCTTCCATCCAAATGTCCAGGAGAGTCGCGTATAAGTAAAGATGGCGCGTTACTACCACTTCTACCAGCAGATTGAGGTGAGAACAGGTATGATCTAGACAACGACTGAGCGGGAGATACAGCAGACTGAGAATCGCGCAACTCCAGTGGAAGATTACGAGCAATGTCAGTGAACATTTCCACAATATTACTCCCCGTCTTGGCACTAGTCTCAAAGTACAGAATCCCCTACTCCTGGCTATAAGCCTCCGCTTCGTCTCTCAACTTGTTCAGCTGATCAATCTTTGCAGGATCAGTAATGCCGGACACAAGATCGCTTTTATTACCAGCCAGTACCAACACCAAGTCTGGCTTCTTTAGCTATTTCAATTCCTAAATCCAGTACTTGGCCTTTTCCAAAGTTTGCGGCTTGGTCACATCATACACCGCGATGGCAGCCTGGGCATTGCGATAATACATCGGCGCCAGACTGTTGAATCGCTCCTACCCAGCCGTATCCCACACCTCAAATTTAATAACACGATCTGGATCTTCCGGGATTCGGCAGCGCTAGGTAAGGAATGCAGCACCAATCGTAGACTCTTTCACATCCTGGAATTCACCCTTCACAAATCTGGACACTATACTGGATTTACCGACAGCTGCCTCTCCTAGTAATACGAGCTTAACTTGAGACTTTTTCGCAGTCATTTCGATAGCTTCCCAAAATTAAAGATTTTAGAGAATATTTTATATAAGCACGGCTATAAAATGGAAAGATTAGCAGTTCCAGTACTCAGATGAAGTCGACGGCAGAAATAATGGTCAAAGAATAAGTCAGAGAGGAAAGACGATGACGACTCGCGTGATCACTAAAACTTGTCCTCTTTGCGCTTTCACTCTTACTCTGCCATATGAAAATACATACTGGTGGGAAAAGTCAGCACAATCGCTTCTAAACTTTTCTTATCTTTCCTCACAAGGTAATCTACTGAATGAGATATGATGTTTGATCATTTATACCGTAAAGGCTTTTCACATTGTATACTCTCTGTTGTCAAAAAGTCCATTTCACTAACGCTCAAACTTCATGTGAGAAGATCGGCCGCGTTTCTTTTCCCGTTTCAGCCAGTCTTTGTTTGTTCTTTGCCAATCTTCGTTTATCATTCTTCTTATCATTCATTCTTATACTGGAGATAGATAGTTTATTCAACTACATTTGGCAGTGGTTATTAATACTTTACATTTTGTTATGGAGTCTTAGTTTAATAATGCTTTGAGAAAGATTTTCACTGTTGCTGGAAAATAGGCGTATTAGAAAGTTGTGCAGAATAGTACAAGACCGAATAAGGAGGAGGTTGAAACATTGTAGAGTTGTCTCAAAACTATACATCCGTTCTCATAGTGTCCTCAGTCTGTGATTTCAACTGTATCATACTTTTTTAGGATTTCAGAATATAGTCAGGATGAGGCGGTCAGCCTGAATGCATTTGGTATTATACTGCAGGGAGAGGTGGGAGTTTTTCTCAGTGGTGACAAGTGTGTATCCATCTTGAAACCATTGAACTTTATCGGTTTATCTGAACTCATGCTGCTACCCCATTAGACAAACAGTCAAGTCAGTCTACAAGAATCTTCTTATAATCATCGTGCAGTTACTGAAGTTTGCCGTGTTGCATATTTGAAGAGTGAGGAGTTACAAGCTGCTTGCTCTAAAGTTATGCTGAAGTTTTTGGTGAATGCATACTCATAGTACGCGCCTGATTTATAAAGATCTGTTCAAGTGTGCCATGAGATTGAGATTTTGAATTAGAAGGGAAAGTTAAAGGATTTCGATATACCGCCGGAAGATCTGCGTGGCTGCTGTACTGTGATAAGCTTGAAAGCTGGTGATGTTATTCCCATATCTAATAAGAAGGACAACTTTTGTCTTTTAAATGGCACTGCTGACGTTCTGATAAAGAGAAATACTGGTGATATATTTAGCGTATAATTGTAGATAGCCCCCTCTAAACTAACGAACATATTGTCTCCATTATCAGATAAAAAGGCTGATTATTAGATCAAAGTGGTCGCGCAATCGAATTGTAGAATCATGCGATGGGATGAGAGGAAACTTGACACTCTGATATAGGAAAATTTATTTAATACCAAGCTGAAGTAAGATCTGATTGTATAGTTTACACTTTAGATTATTCAAGAGTAATTGTGTCAAGATGTTCGTGAATCTCAATCTGCAGTCTTAATTGGTTCGGTATTGCCCCAAATAGATTATCCTTATCGAGATTGTGGATATGAGCGAGTTCTGCTAAAGAATGAATTGTTAGATTTACCCATTGGATCATGTTTAGTTCAGAGTGGTCGACTTCAAGATACTAAGAGTAATGTCATTCATGAGACCAAGGCTGTTTTGCAATCCCCTATGACTGTCTTATGTATTGACCCTAAAAGCTTAATAGTAGTGATTCCTTTTATACCTACTCAGCTTGCTGCCAAGGATAAGTAATGTGAGAATCTTGATCAGATGTCGTCGTTATTATAGTAAGTCAGGCCTGATAAAAAGGCTGAATATTAGGATATCAAGAATCTTTTCTTGAGTTGGAGTCTCATGAAAGGATGTTCTCCCAATATTTATGGTTAGATTGTGAATTAAGTGTATGATATTCGATTAAATCCTGAATAATTCTATTAGTTTAATCAAGAAGAGTAGGTGGTGATTTATGTATAGCATGGTTAGTTTGCATTGTCAGATGTTTAGAAGGATTTCAATTTCAAATTATTGTAATCAGGAGATGTTATCGGCAATATTGGTAATGGCAGTATAAATCAGCTGGCTCTTAGAGCTCTCTCTTAATCATAAGCGTATATATTGACTTTAGATGCCCTGTAGATGCTGCCGAATGAAGTGTAGTCGCGCCTGAGACTTTTAGTAGATTCTTCAACTTCTATATTCAAGAATGAGAGGATACTGGCTGTGGCTAGTAATGCTTTCCATCGAGGAATTTATTCAAGCAGGCATCTACAATCATTGTAATAGTTGAGGAATTAGAAATGCTCCATCAGTCACCTACCAGGCCACGTCATGAGAGATGTTTTCAAGTATTTGAAGAAGTAATCCCTTCTGTAATGTCGGCAAGTGTGCAAAGACTGGAGAGATTTACTACGCACTGATGGATGCGACATTTAGCGGTTAAAGTTTAACAAGAAGAGTAATTTCACTCTTTCTAGATACATATCGATGCTGTAGATTGCCAGCAAGAGTCTGAGGGATGTAAGCTTTACCTCATGTGCAGTGAATTACAGCCATATCAAGTTATTGCATGCTATTTGTCCCAATGTTATCCACCTCAGCATAAAAGGGTGCGGATTTGCTGCCAGACATGATTCAAAGTTCATCAATTATATCACACAGTGCATGACATAGTTGGAGACTCTGCATCTATCAAAGATTAGAAAGATCAACTATGATCAAATGCTACTCAAGAACTTACAGTCTTTCAAACTTAGCAATGCCACTGGAATCATTTAGAAGGATTTGAAAGATCTGTCGACTAATGCCCCTTTATTGACAGAGTTGGCCCTCTGCAAAGGCTAATCTATAGATGATGAATGTGTGAAAATCATATCACAAAACATGCGCTTACTCGCAACACTAGACTTGAGTTGGTGCTAGTTGCTTTCAGACGTATCGTGCTAATACATTTCATCATTGGTCAATCTCAAACAGCTAAATCTTGCGCATTGTGAACTACTCACCGATTGTGGATTGGCGGAATGGTCTAAATCTTGTCTTAAACTCCGCAGCCTCGACCTGTCTGTGAATAGTTAAATTAGTGATCTGTCCATTGTGATGATAATTGATAATATCTCGGAAATTGAGTACCTTCGATTGCGAACTTGTCCCCGTCTCACTATTGGTTGGGTAAAGCTGGTCTTTGATAATTGTTAGTATATTAAGCAGCTTGTATTTACTGGATGTAAACTTATAAATCCGCAGAACGTTCGGAATATGTTCAAGGATAGGAATGTTGATATTGTCTGTCATTTGAGAAGCTCTGCCAGTAAAAAGGATCAGAGTGGCGGGAGGAGACTGAACAGAGCTCAATTCACTCGAGTGCACGACAGATATCAGATGAGTCCTCGACTAGTTGAGAACTTGGAAAGAGATAGAACCATTCGCTTCCCTTCAAGCGACAAGGATAGTGATAAAGATTCTCTAATATGAAGACTTGAATGTGAATATATTTAAAGTATTTTCAAGTATACACGTTATTATGAATGGTATTCATGTACTTCACCAAGATTTAATGACTCTTTTGCTATATCATGATATAGTAATAAAGACCCAAGTGAGAAGACATTTTCACTCACTCGCCACATTAGACTTTCCACGGCCACCGCGAGAGTAGCCGCCACGACCGCCGCGACTCTTGTTGTACCTTCCGCGACCACCACGACCACGAAAGTTACGCGAATGTCCATCTGGATCATAGGCAATACCGAAAGTCTCCATGTTGAGCTAATTCTCCAATTGCCGCTACTCTCTACGTTTCTAGTAACGCTCTTCTCTGCTCATAGCGCCATTATTGCCATGTTCAATGTCACCATTTCCATCTTGATTAGCAGCCTCTTTAGCCTTCTATCTCTCTTCCAATGTCTTGAATCTCTCCTGAGCATCAGAGGATATCTCATCAAAAAATGAAGACTTCTTGTCATACTTGGGCGGCTAACGCTATTCACCAGAAGCTCTTTATTCAATCTAAAATGATTACACATCCTGGCCACCATCAGCCAGTTCTTGCGCAATCTTCAACTTATCCACAATGGCCTTGGTAAAATCAAAGTCCTCATTGGGAATCTCAACTTTCTGCGGTAATTGCTACTAGTTGTTACGGTAAGACTAACCAGGAGTAGAACGGGACTTTTAATCTCTAGCTTTAGCAGCGTAATCACCATTCTACTTCCTGGATGTTGATGATGATTAATTTCTGTCTCCACTACCTGACGACTTGTTGGAATTGTACCTCTAGCGAGATTACTACTATTACTATTGACTCTACTTGGTGGTAGAATGAGTAGCAGCGGGTTTATAGACATTATTACCATCAGTTTTGCTCCCAAAACGATCTCCTCCATTCTACTGATGACTTAAAGACTTGGACCCTTGTCCCGCTTGAACAACCGCAGGATCTTAATAAATCTCCTCCTTATCCTCCAGCTATTAGTTCTATACACCGCTACTCTTGGTAACTTACAAATCCTTGATGTCCTGACCACGGAACACGATGAATTCAAACACTTTATCACTAGGTGGAATCTCTTTACTACCCAGCCCGAACTACTACCTTCTTCCCTCACTGCCAAATGACCTGACGTTCTGCAGAGTGACTGTAGATTCAGTCTAATTAATCTCAATCAAAACTCCCACGTACTTGATCTCACTCTTGCTAATCAAAGTAATTTCAGAACCAATAAACGGAACGCTCATATTTATATTTCTTGATTAAATATATTATGTAATTTAAAGCGGTATAGTCTATAGCTTAAAAAATAACTATAAAAATCTAAATAGAGAATTCTTCACTACTGTGTAATGTTAATGTTGATGAAGAAGAAAAGAGACAAGAAAAGAGAAAGCTCATTCGAAAAAGACGCGACGCCGACAAGAACGAACTGCAAATTTGATGATGATGATCCAGTAAGGGCAGTCACGAAACAGTAATATTTAATCTGAAATTTTTGCGTACTGTCTGTGCTACTCTGATAGTACGGAATTATAGTATTATGGTTCTTATACACTCTGTCCATCGTAGCGGTGGTTTTTCATCTCTATTTTAATAGTATCTGTATTGACAATCTACCGCGTTACATTAGTCCTCCATTTGAAAATTTCTGTGAGCTCGACATTGTATTGAAACAACAATCATACGTCATTCTCTTCATTAATCAATCTGAAAGGCACCAGTATCATTAATGCTCAAAGTGAGAGACGATCCTCATTTGACCGGCCGACGAATAGTGGTGGCAGACGTAGAAATTGATTTTCGCTCATAATCGGTTCGGCGCAAGATCCGTCTCTCTCTTCAGCCGATTTGCTTTTTATCTAGAAACTAAACATCGCCATACGTTGGTAGAAAAGTGATTTTACACTCACCATTTAAAGAGAACTGCGATAAAGAAAATGTTCTTTGACGAAGTGTTAAATTAACACCATGCAACTATAGGTGTAGCTCTTGGAGCGATTGTCTTTACAATCTATCTTTGGGGAACTCGGTACTAATCTTAGGCTATTAGTAAGTCACTTTCAATACGTGCAATATAATAGAGTTAATTACGTTCAATTGTAAGTGTAGAGCCGCTGTTGCACAAGACTGAATTTCGCAAGTTCAAGTTGATCAAGAAGGAGATTTTGACGCACAATACTGCCATCTACAGGTTTGAACTGCCTGCTGGTACAGGACTGAATCTGCCTATTGGTTAACACGTGTCAGTGAAGGCAGCGGTCACCGAAGATGGTAAGGAGGTGATGCGCAGCTACACACCCATCAGTCTGAATGATGATAAGGGACATTTTGATTTGCTGATCAAGACGTATCCTACTGGCGTTCTCTCAAAGCACTTTGCATCTCTACAGCTGGGAGATGAGTTGGAAGTTCGTGGTCCGAAGGGTAATTTCCTGTACACACCAAACATGTGCAGAGAAATTGGCATGCTGGCTGGTGGCACTGGTATAACACCAATGTTTTAGATCATTCAGGCTGTTTTGAAGAATCCTGCTGACAAGACTCGTATCAGCCTCGTATTTGGTAATGTCACTGAGGAAGATATTCTGTTGCGTCAGCGTCTTACTCAGTTGGAGAAGGATCATCCAGAGTAGCTGAAGGTTTACCATGTATTGAACAATCCACCAGCCGGTTGGACTCAGGGCAGCGGCTTTATTAATGCGGACGTCATCAAGTAATACTGTCCGGCACCTGCGAAAGATGTCAAGATTTTGATATGCGGTCCACCTCCGATGGTTAAGGCAATGCAGACAACTTGCGAACAGCTTGGTTATGAACCTGCTCGCCCTGTCTCCAAATTGGAAGATTAAGTCTTCAAGTTTTGATATTACTCTCTTAATGATTAGGACTTGACATAAATAAATCATCATTATATTGTGTAAAATTTATATATATGTATGTTTATTAATTTTGTTATATGTTACCATATCATTTCATGGTGCAAGTGTGAGTGTTGCATTGAGATTTGTGTTGTGGCCAATCTGACTTTATGCAATCAGAAGAGCAATACCAAGCGCTCTTACAGCGCGAGCATATCTTCAATGTGGACTACGGGAATTCCTTCTTACAGCTCTAACAGGTTGATTGCAATTAAGCACAACACAATGAACAAGTGCATAAGAATTGTCGCTACTTGATTAACTCATTTCTCCTATATTGAGCTCGTTAGAACGGCGTTGATTCGACATCAGCAGTTGAATATACAAGTCGCTTCGGATTGATGTAAGATATGGTGAGTTCTTCTCCTTGAACAATATCTTACACAGCATAGCATATCATTATGGACTTGCTCTGGGATGAAGAAGACCAACTTAGATTGGGTGAGCATGAATGATTAAGCAGAGCTGTGACTGGATACAATGCGCGTCCAATATCGTTTCCATATTTATCAGCGACGCAGTGTTAATTACTGATTATAATTTTGCAAACTCTGCTAATATAGTCCAACTACAACTGGCCTTATTTCCCATCATAAATCGACCGCGATATGTTTCCCAAATCATCATTCATACTCTGCACCACAACGCTCTCCTCTTCGAAAGTGAGCAGATTTACCAACCCTGGATCTGCCACAATAATGTCACTATCACACGCAGCTTCTCTTCCTTTTTAGTAGTCGCCAAAATATCGCATAAACATTGCATACAATCCAGTCTCCGATTCTCTGTCATCTTGCAATTAATTAGACGTAGACTTGATTTGCAGCGAATGGAAACGCTGATGCTCCTTCAGAATATAGCTATTCCATACACAATCTTGGCATAGTGGAGGCATATCTATGTCAGTAAGGCGGAGAGCAGTCATTCTCTCGGTCCATGCCGACGCGTCATCATCATTCATCTCTGAAGAGCATCCGCTACAGTATGCATGCAAGTATTACTATTCTATAGCCATTGTTACGGGAGATTCCATTATCACTGGCTCTCCGCGTTTGATATCACGCGTCGCCTTCAGACAGAGACCTTTCGCAGGTGAATAATCTAGCTTCAGAGGATATTATTCAAAAAATTACTCCACTTCACCAATGAGTTGTTCCGAGTCTTCATCTCTGCTTAATAACGCTTTAATAATCTCTTATCTCATTTTATCAAGTACAAGCAATGTCAGTTGATGAGAAAATTGGTTCCCTTTGGCTGATTTTCAATTTACTGTTTTTATGAAAAACGTTCACCAGTACACTTTTACGAGAAGATCAAATCGTCTAAAAGATTGTAGTAATCAAGATGGATAGTTTCGAAGTGAGGATGTAATTTGCTGATCTTGTTGAACGATTAAATTCCACTCAGTTCTAAATCTAGAGGACTGTACAGTTTATGCGAAAGTACGAGAATTAAAGTGAGGAAGCTGGAATGTTATTCGATGTCATTTTGCAAGAGTTTTCAAAGAAGGATCGAAATGGTGCATACATCAATAGACGCGCCTATCTATTTGGACTACTGCAGGCTTATGTGGACTCTACATCTACCTAATAATAATAACAACAGTCGGGCGATGTTGAAGATTAGCCGTATATGTAACTACTGCGCGACAATTTGGTGGATCTGTGCGAACTCGCCATTCCGAAAGATCATCCTATTGGCGTTTCACTCAATGCGCCAGTTCTGACTTCAATTCTCATCGAATGGAAAGGTCGGCAATGTTTCAGAAACAACACGCAACTTATCGACGCGTGTCTCTCACTGATTAACGATACGCGTAGTCATATCTAACCTCAGTTGGACGACTTTGCTAATCTGGAAAAGAAAATGTCAAAGGCTGAATCTCTGAAACGGATAGAGCAAGACAGAGAACGCCATAAACGCCGCAAAGAAGATGCATGGATGGAACACACGCTGAACAGTGACGCCATTAATCCGCTCGAGTACGAGTTTGACATGATTTGGAATGGCGTTGATCCATACAATCTGCGTCTTGATGGTTAAACATTTTAAAAAGAACTTGCTCTCTCCAAATTGCGATGATTTGTCGGGTATGAGTGCTTATGAGAATAATTTGTTGATAACTGTACCCCTATATAATTTTTAATAATATTGTATCGGTATGTTTAGCCTTCACTTTGAATCCAGTGATTGATTGACTGTTTAATGTTAGTGAAATGAAAATCATTCAAAGTCTTTCGCTCATAGATAGAAACAAAGCTCTACGATTACCAAAATACATCGAATATGCATCCAAAGCACGAATCTTTTCTCGATACGCTCTCCTCTATTATAGATCAGAGTAGCAATAAGGTAAGTGATGGTGATAACGTGATACTGTCCAAAAAGAAGGAGTTGGCTCATGCTATCGACGACAGCAAGTTGGAGCAGAAGGCTAAGGCGATGATGCGTCGCGATAAATTGTCAAAGAGAGATCGCGATCATGTCCTGCCTAATCTGGAATATGACAGTGAACAGAAGGATAAACTGGGATGGAGGGCTGAGTACGAGAAGGTGCTGAGGAAGACGTCGACGCGTGGTGTCATTAAACTATTTAATGCAATCAAAACTCAGCGAGATGCTCAGAAGCAAGTGGTAAAGCAGATATCACGATCTAAAAGTGGTGGCGGTAAAGTATAGTCACCATCTAAAATTGTGAAGAACGCCGATAAAGCCAAGCTTGCATCTGCATCTAAAGAAGCCTTCTTGCAGTATTTAAAGAAGGACTCTGCCGCTGTAAAATCTGCTTCATCTCCATAGTCATAATCAAAATCAAATCATAGCGAGACACCAAAGTGGAGTGCCTTAAATGACAATTACATGACTGATGCCAAGATTCAAGATTGGGATGATATTTGACGCATAATATTTCTTTAATTAAAAATGACATACAGTACATGAAATAGAAAGTTTCTTTTAATACAAGTCTTATAATTATTATAATCATCCAATATTTCGTAGTCTTACGTCTTTCAACATCTTACTGTTCATCCGTGGATCTTCTCCTTCAATGCCAAGAACTGGCTCAGGAACTTTGGCTTCCAGAACGTAATGGTTGTCGCAATGGGGACAGTACTCATCAGAATCATCTTGCTCTTCCAATTCCACCACGTCTTTCCTGAACACCTTCTTACACTTCTTACATGCAAGTACAATTTCAGAGCTTTTGATCAATGGATGACTCTCCCGCTCCATATGACATTCCGGGCAATCATACCATTTCTTACAACATGGCGTTCTAATGGCAACTTGCGCATTCAATATATGTTTACACATTATACAAAGTTGCTATACTATTTAAACAGTCGCGTTTATAAACGATCTTTCACCAATGGAAAAGTCGCTAAGGAGTTGATTTTCCTGTTTCTTTTTTCAGAACGGGAGAGAAAATCAACTCGGATTATAATAGAGTAGATGGATAGTGATATAGAATAGCAAGAGGTACCACTCTAGGAACAGTAATAAAAGAGTATCGCTTAGTAGAGAAAAGAACTGCGGGCTTAGATATAAGCTATTAAAAAGAGTACTGCCAATATGAACAAGAAGGATAAGAAGGCAGCGATGGAGCAGGTGCACGACTTGGAGAAGAAGATTGAGCAGTTGGAGAACTAGAACGACAGTGATTAACAGTAGACAGTGTCATCATAGCAGAGTAACTCCGCAGTACTACCTGAAAGTCTATACAAGAATAGCGATAAAGCTGGTAATAACTTGGAAGGGGGAGAGTAGAAGAAGCTTAGTAAATAGCAACTCAGAAAGTTAAAGAAGCAGGCTGAAATTGAGCGGATTAGACAGGATGCTCTTAATGAACCGACTGTTGATCTAGCTCAGATTGAACGCCAGAAGATTGACAAACTCATCTAGTCTGATGGTCTATCTATTCTCGAGGTGGCTCCGGATGGTAATTGCTTGTTCCGATCTATCCAAGATCAGATTAACAACTAATACAATCATGAAGAATTACGAAGGATGGCGGTGGAGTATATTCGAGAGCACAGAGATGATTTCGCTCCGTTCCTACAAGATGATAATGGAGATTTGGCTGATTTTGAACAATATTGCTGTGATATGGCGGATGTTAATCGCGCCAAATGGGGAGGTGAAGTTGAGATTCGTGCACTGGCTCATGCTCTTAAACGCGACTTTGTGATATATCAGGCAGAGTTTGGAATTCTTCGCGTCAGACATAATGAGAACGACACTGGTTATGGTGGATCTGATCCAACTAATGCTGATCATGATGACGATAACTCGATTAAAATTTCATATCATAAGCACGAATATGGACTCGGCGAGCATTACAATTCTCTGAGACGCGTAAATACTAATTGAAAATGTTCAGCAACTAATATACAATTGATAATATACAGTACAATAACATCTGTTCACTTTGGTTTCTACTTGCTGAGATCTAAATCTTCTTCATCTTCATTTAAATCGCCATTGTAACCCATCTACCTGAGCATTCGCAGACCGAAATCATCAATATCAATCAATTCCTACTCTTTTGCTTACTGATCTTATACATGATCTACCTCTTCATCATCAACTATAACCGGTTTTTACCGCAATATCATTGTTCCCTTTATCTAATTCTTTTTGGTGTCATGTTCATCATCAATTTTTTAAATCCTTTCAGAAGACTTCATAATCTATAGGCCATGCTTCTAATCATCATATCTACTGACTTGAGACTATTATTCTATTTACGCCTGATCGCTAGCGGTAGAACCATTCTATCCATTAGTGTTAGCAGTCTTCGATCGGGTCTAATCTGTCTTTGTAATCTTGATCACCGACACGGCTTCCTTTATCGGTTAAGATGAAGATTATGCCTCACTTCTACTACTAGATTCTTCCTCATCTCTCAACAAGGACTGCAACTTTCGTTTACTCTTATTAGACTTGGGAATGGTGAAACTGGCACCAGACATGTACGGATTAATGATATAGTTCTTCTAGTAAATCAAAGCAAAATTCTAAAATCGAGATATGCGCGCAAGATACTGACCAGCTCAAGACTTTACACGACGGACAGAGTTTAAAACCAGCAGAGAACTCCAAAAGGGAATCTGTTGAGAAATTCCAAGCGGAAGCACCACACTTGTATTTGGATTGAACAGAGAAGGATAAGAGAGACAGAACGGGACGCGTCGCTCATTCAGATCAGAAATTGTTTCGCGTTTCGCTTTACTTCACACTAAGCGTATTGCTTATTTCTCCACGTTACTTACTTTCAGTTTAACGCTGATAGTGTTATAAATACTTGGTCAATTGAATATTTATCTTATAACACTCGCTTATTTAGTAAGATATCATGACTTTAACGCGTCGACCTGTGGTGGGAGTTTAAAGCTATAACATTGATGGGTTCATGCCTTCTAAACGAGATTATGGTCGGCAGTATGCATCCCTTTACTGGAGTCGCTTGGAGATATTCCGACCATTACTGCTTGAGAATATATAATCTGACTCTAAGCTGTCACGCATCTCTTTGAAGCAGAAAATCTCTGATGTTATATAGAATGAGAAATGTATTATCGTGGGCACTTGCTACCTGGATATGCCTTTGAAGCCGAATGTTCTCACTGAGCTGGCTGAAGAGAATCAAATTGGTATTCCCAGTTTGGCACAGGTGAGTTATTCTAGTGATAGAGATGTGGCTACTCTGGAAGATTTGTCTGGCAGAATAGTGCTACAAGGTGATGAAGTGAAGAAGTAGCTATTTGTCACCGGTCTTGTATGTGCACTGGTTGGCAGTGAGCGGGAGAGTGGAGTGTTCACTGTGGACAGTGTAATATTCCCTTCGCTGAGAGATGTACCACCACTACCTGCTGTTATCAAAGAGAAACCAGTATATATTGCTCTTGCGTCTGGTCTATCTATGGCTGGAGCTAGTGATTATGAACGCTTCCTCTTACGCGATTATATCTGCGGCAATTTGCTCTGTAATGACTCTGACGTTCAAGATGTGTCCAGTATATCTAGACTGATTATTGCAGGTAATTCTTTTGCACAGAACAGACAATAGTTGAGAGATGGCGATAATATGAGTTTTGCCTTGTCCAAGTTCCAGCAGTTCTTGCGTGAGTTGAACCAAGTTGTTTAGGTTGATGTCATGCCTGGTGCATGTGATCCGACGACTTATCTCTTACCGCAGAAGCCCATTCACAAAGGAATGCTCTTGGACCAGGATTTGAAGAGGAAAGGATAAATGCTTGAGAATGTGGACTGTAGAACTAACCCAAGTGCATTTAATGTTGAGGGAGTCAAGTTTTTAGGTACGTCTGGCTAGAATTTGGACGATCTGTGCCATTATGTGCCTCTGAAGGAAGATGGCGTCTCCACGACAGTTGATAGATTGAATATTGCCAGTAGAATGCTTGACTGGAGGCACATTGCGCCTTCAAGCCCTGACACTTTATGCTGTTATCCATATGTCGACTCTGACCCTTTTGCCTTAATTGGTGGTAATCAGGATGGCACTCTTGGAGTACCAAACGTGTTCTTTATTGGAAATCAACCTCAATTTGGTACCAAACTCGTTGAAGCTTAAGATGGCTCTGGGAAATGTCGTGTCATTCTAGTGCCTGACTTCGCCTCAACTCATCAAATCGTCTTGCTGAATCTGCAAGACTTGAGCGTCAAGACTGTTGAATTTTGACAAATTGTAAATAATAATGTTGCCTGCCCACTATGGATGTATGTATAGTCATGAAGCTTCTATAAGAAATTTTTTGAAATACATAGGGTTCGGATAATATCAGAGTACGCGTATTATTCATTCAATATTCATTTACACCAGTTTGCTGTAGGAGGCACACAGTCTAGCCAGACACACCATGAACATTTAAACGATGGATCGGTGTAGAACTGATAGAACCCCAAGAATAAGAGCATTGCTAGGATAGGGAATGACACTAGAGTAAGTAGTAATTTCCGCCTACGATCCCACGTGCCAAATGTAATCTTGGGCATAAAGATGAGACCAGCCAACGTGCCGCTAAGAAATCCACCTATATGAGCATAGTTATCAATGAAAGGTAAGAGGCCTATAGTAAGAGCAATCACTACTGTGACGCTCAATATCAACAAATTCTTGTACGGATTCACAAGAATAGGCCAATTTTGTACCAAATCTAAATATAAAAGAGCGAATATTCCATACATTGCACCATTTGCACCAACAGTTACGCTATTGGGATTTAAAATGGCGGCCACAAGATTACCACCAACACCAGAAATAACGTAAATAAGTGCCATTCTGAACGAGCCCAATTGCTTCTCCATTTCAAACCCCGTCCTAGTTTAGATGATCAAGTTAAAAGCCAAATGCAAGAGACCCGTATGTAAGAACATAGGAGTAAAGAATCTGAATGCCTGATCAGGCTGCTATTTATTAGCAAATCCCCCCAATCCGCAAATATAATTCAGATTATCAAAGTATAGACAAGAACCATTCTGCGCACGAGGACTGGTTGATGGATAGCCTCTAGCACAGCTAGTATAGAAGTCATTAGTGGAGCCAATTTAATTTCTCATGCACGGTCCGTACTTACCTCCCATTTAGATTAGACTTAATGATGATGGACCCAGGAACGGATTATCTGTAACAGGTGCAAAACCGCTGTTAAAGTAAATCTCATACGCCATAACAAGTACCTGGATGATAGTAACCAACTGGAGAAAGTACGGTCGATAAGTCTTGATGCCGGCCAATTGCTTTCTTACCTTTGGATCACGCAAAGCCGTTGTTGCATTACCAGCAGCACCCTTCATATTCTTTTATTGGGCATACGGTTACGGCATGTAAGGATTTACCGCAGATTTTTAAGCTATAGCATAGTTTGGGCGAAACCCGGCACCATCTCTGTGTCTTATACCAGGCTATCCAACATACCCAATTTATCCCTGATTTTGTACGCGCTAGTACTTGCTTCTACCGCGACCTTTGATAGCGCCATAATTCTCCTTCTCGCGCCTTTGACGTTCACGTTCAACTTTAGCGGCGCGTTCTTGTTCGGAAACACTTCCTCTCTGGGACATTGAAACTACTGTACTATCGATTGGAGCCGACTTTTAAACAACAATCTTGTCCTCCTCATATGCATTTTTGGACGGAAGGGATGATGAATTCTTTTACTAAGGTGGATGTGATTGCTGAGACAAGCGGAGCTCTTTATCACTTTTGTCATCATCATCATCACTATTCTCCTCTACAATGGATGATTGCTAGATTTACACGCCAGCATTTGGCTATACTGATGGGCGACGCAGCTAAGATCCTGATTAAACAGATTTTCTGCGCTAATCATTAGACTTTGCATTCGCAGAGTCAATCAGAGTCTCTTACTCTCCCTCAGAATAGCTATAATACTCATAATCAGAATCCTCATCTATAGAGTCACTGGAGCCATCCATCTCTACCACGACTTCTGCTACATAAGACTTTCTTCTGTTTGCCGGATCAGCAATCGATTTACCTGACTTGGCTGCAGCTGCAGCATTCTACTTCATCATAGACTACTATCTATGCAGTGGAATCTTTGACTGATCATTCTTAAAAAAGGCTGACTCTGCCTGAGGCTCTGGTGCCAGCCAATTAACCACTCTGTTGGTGATATTGGCTGCAGAGAAGAAAAGACTATTAAAATTACCACTATCCTGAATGTCAGCCTGCTTCTTCACCTTGCGATTTAACAAAAATTTACACAACTACAACACTTCAGTCTTGTTAATCAAATCTTTGTCCATTTTCAGTTGTTTCAGAGCAGCCACGAGCAGGTCGGGATCATTGACCAGCTTGACGTCGTCCAGCAAAATGTACAACTCATCCCTGGAGATGAACCCATCACTGTTAGTATCAACCTTTTTAAATTCGTGCAGATATAGTCTGATTTAATCATCAGTCAGCTAATTATTCTGAGCCATTTGTCACTTATCTTACACCACGGTTGATTATGAATTTGAATATGGAGTAGAAAATATACACAGGTGAAATGTATGCTCATTATTAGAATCTCTTCATGAAACGGCTCGTTGCCATGACAGAGATTCAAGATGGCAACAGCTTCTATAACGAGAGTCTATCAAAATGCAGCTCTTACGTAGTATATGAAGAGCCATATAAGAAAAATAAATTCCGTACAAACATTTTGACTTGATAACTTCAAGAATATAATTTTCAATAATTTTTCCGTGTTTAAATCCATCCGAAAGATTTACGCCACGAAGATCTTGTTGATCTTGAAACTCTTCATTGTTTCACTTCTCTTCGCCCGCAATTGTTTCAGCAGCATTCCTTCTTTGTTGACAGTTTGATTGTTGTTGCTCTGAAAGATCGGACTCTTACTATCCATCCATCCATCCATTCACCATTTAATAAGTATGCCTGTGGAACACACATATAAAGAACTTGTAAAGTCTGCCAACAGGCTTGATAAGGTAAATATTTCTCTCATTGTTAGTATTACATCTAATTTTAACCTACAACTTTTGGGTTGTACAGTAGGGGCTCCCTGTTATTCGTTTTGAAGAGGACTATAAAAAGTATGGCCGTGAATTTGATAAGGATCCGCTGATAAAATTCAATGAAGACATTTTGGTGGAGACTACACCTGCGCCAAGAAATTTGCTGCCTAAACATGTTTCTGCTAGTCAGAAGTCTGATTTACCTCAACCTGCCAAGGACGTTTACTCGTATCTGATCAGTGAGAGAGTTTCTATTAAAAGGCGTAATGAAAAGTTTGGAAAGTATCCGCTGGCTGCGAATGCCAACTCATTGAAGTTCCCAGAAGATGCATAGTATGAGGTGGATCTACAGCCTGATGATGCTTCGTCCAACTCTACTGAAAGTAAGAATGTTAAACCATCTCTGCAGGATATGTTTGCTAAACCAACTAGCCTGGTTGTTGACGACAGTAAGTAATAAAAGCGAGCATCTTCATTCATTGACGAGAATGCTTTGGAGAAGGTGACATTGGATCCTCATGAAAGATTTGAGAATGAGATTATTGATAAAGAGTTGAAGTTTGACTATACCAAGTTACCAAGAATGAAGCTAATTGATCTTTATGGTAGCAATACGGAGGATTACTTCGATTCAAGATCAGGAGATGCTGCGGATAAATCTGATGCTTCTGCTAAGAAGGCTAGAAATTTTACTATTAGTATACAAGACTACAAGTGGCAAGGCTATGGGCCAGGTTGTCAAGTGACTGGTGAGTTGTATTTTTTGAACACCAACACTATGCAGAGGGTGTCTGAAGCTTTCAAGTTTGAACTTAATTCTCAGCCACCGCAATGTGTCGCATCTCTTAGTGTGACCAATGCTGAGACGATCATGATTGTTCGCTTGTACAAGCCTTTTGAAGGTGAGTTGTCATCTTGGGTAGACACTTATTCCAAAGGTAAGTAACAGAAGGGAGAAGCAGTGAGAAATTATATGCAGCCATTTGGATGGTGCCCTGTCTATATGTTTGAAGAAGTTTTACCAGAGGATAAGCCGCTGATATTGGCGACTGATTAGCTATTTCGTTCAGATGAAAAGAATTCAGATGAAGACCTCACCTCTATGGCCTTTCAAGTGCGCTCTAAAAATTCCAAGTTAAAGTTGAAGACTATCCCATTAGCTCTGACTATCTCTGTGCAGGAAATTGATCCATCATAAGTGAAGAAGGATCAGAGTGTATTTTAATTGGAGGAAATTTCAAATAATCCTTTTAATGTGTCATTGCAAGTTAAACATCATATGTACTGCTGGCTAAAGTCGTTGAATATCTCCAAGGCGAACTCTAGTTGGAAGAATGTCGCTGTCAAAGTAGAATTGAAATCAAATGATTTGACTTAATCTCAAGTGGTCGAGACATTTATCATGGAAAAGGACAATGTGTCTCACTAGTATACTAGCGTGATCAATTATCATGATAGACAACCAGCTTTTGCGGATGAGATTAAAGTTGCCCTCCCGTTACATCTGCATAAAGATGTCCATTTGTTGTTCACGTTCTATCATATCTCCTATACGCATAAGAAGGATGATGCCGCTTTTGCGTATGCTGTTCTACCTGTTTTTGTCAATGATCTCTTTATTGGTGATGGGCGCCACGAGATGCCATTATATCTGTCTCTACCTGACAAGTATCTATAAGGCGCAGAGATTAAATTGCTGGATAATGGAAAGCCTTGTTTTTCTGTCGATATCAAATTGAATTCATACTTTTTCCCTTAAGAACCTAGACTTGTTCAGTTATTCAAGGCTTTGAATTAAAAGATTGACGTCTCGGAAACTGATCTGACTAATGGAATAAGAGATTTGAGCAATGTGAGCCCCATGTCAATCGCCTACTTTTGGCCAGTGATCACTGAGAGTCTTTTGGGATTGATGTGCAATAGTTCTAATGCAGTATTGTTAAAGCAGGCTTTTAGGGGTTTGATTGCATCCACCTCGTCTATTCATGGAGACTCTTTAAAGAGGCATCCGATTGTTGTTGCGTACTTGAAGTGTCACGCTAAAATTAAGAAGGATTGGTCAATTAATCTTGCCCATGAGGTGTTGGTGTCTTAATGGACTGCCATCAATTCCGATGATGATTAAATTGGTAGAATTGGTACTAAATATGCGTGGTTCTTATTGGAATTACTGCATAAGCTGGCCTTTTTGCATGTGAATGGATCCAATAAGGGAGCTGTTGGATTTACTGACCGCTAAAAGTTATACAGCAAGGAGTTTGTATCACAGCTTGACATTCTCATTGGCGATATTTCTTAAGATATTTATAAGCTTGCCAAGTCTGGATTGAATATTGCGAAAGATATGAATGAAAGTCTTGCGTCGTTTTGTAATAAGATGTTATCATGCTATCCTGTGGACCAAGTTTTTGGATGGATATCGCGTCATGTTTAAGGATTCCCTGTAGATGCGCCTGTTATGGTCAACCTAAAGTTTGACTATCTATCCATCATATTTGCCTTTGAATTTGCATGGTTCCTGAATCTGCCTGAGCCTTTGGATGTTGGATATCAGGGGTGCAGTCATTTCTATTCGTAGCTTCTTCTGCATGAAGTTGCTGTAGCTTTGAAAACGTCTAGCACTGAAATACGCCAACGCTCCATCGAGTGCATGTTGAAAGTCTTTTACAAGCTGGAGACTGATCAGCGTTATTCGGCCGTTACTGATGCTCTATGCAGGAACTTCTCGCTGTTTCTCCCATACGTAGGCATTTTGTGTGATAATGCACACAAGTTGTCAGGTGATAACACTACGGCTAAGTATCAAGTTGGGGAGACCAAGTTGATGATGCTGGCCTTGACCTTTGTGATCAAGTATGCCGATCGAAAGTTGTTGTTGAGAGTTACGGAGAAGGATGATTTGTAACGAGATTCATTTTTCAAAGTTGTATCTGCTGCTGTGGAGTCTTTAAAGTATCAAGGGAAGGCTTCCTATGTTGAAGATATGACAAAGTCTTTGCAAAGCCCAACCAAAGTTTCTAAAGACAATGCATTGAAGTACATTGAAAATGCCTATAAAGCATCCGGTGCTGGTAATCTGAGAGAAATGCGCGGAACTTTGCGCTAGTAATTGGCGAATAAGAATACTTATAAGGCGAACACTCAGCGAATGAATAGTGTCAATGATACCGAGCAGGTGACTGCTGTGTCAATCAGTCCATAAGAGTTGAAATTGTGTGCCCAACAGGCTCATGAATCTTCTCTTGTAATCCTACACTTCCTAAGTGATTATCACGATCATTTACGCCAGTTGGATGCTAGAAAGTAAATCAAGGTGGACCAAGTGCTTCTTCTTACCAAAACTGCTGTGGCTCTGTCTCTGGCAACCCAAAGCACTCTGAATGCGTCAAGAATTTTGAAGCTGATTGGAAGAATTTCTTAAAACTTTTCCAAGTAGATTCTCAGCGACAATCAGTGTATGGGGTCTCTGTGTGAGTCGCTTATATTCTATCTGGCCTACAAGGACGTCAAGATTCGCAATTTGGCCGCAGAGTTGATCTACGCCGTGATGAAATTTAATCTGTATGAGACCAAGACCAATCTGAACAAGAGCAGAGTCCATTTGACTGTTGCTCTCTCCAAGTTCACGCCTCAGAATCCGTAAAATTTGAAGATTGGTCTACTGGCCATCAATGCTTATGCTTAGAAAGACTCTCAGGCGCCAAAGACTTTGAGCAAGATGATAAGTGATTGTGTGATTACATATGTGAATATCTTGAAAGATAATGTCAGACTTTAGATGCACAGGGATGACCCTGAGATGCAGGAGGATATGTACTACAAGTTGGCATAGAGTTACGTTGGCATTCCGGATATTAGACTCACTGTACTGGAATCTCTTGCCGTGAGCCATGCAACTAGAAGTTAGTTTACTGAAGCTGGTCTGTGCAAGATTTTCTGCGCTGCTATCGTTGGTGAGTTTTTGAAGAGAAAAGGTATTGTTGCCGGTACTCCATAAGCTCTCAAGTTGTACAAGAGCTGTTACTCGAGTTTTAATGATTCTGAGCCGCTTCTGCCAGAAGGTAATCTTGAGGAGGAAGGTCTATGTTAGAGTAGCGACTTTTCTGTTGCAGGATTTATTAGATTGATGTAGAGTGCTATTGGCTACTTGAGAAAAGGAAATTCACATGAAATTGCTGTGGAAGTCCACAAGATTTTGGTGATAATATACGAGAAAGCGCGCAATTATGAGAAGTTGTCAGAGTGCTATGCGTAGATTAAAGACTGCTATGATTCTCTGGTGGCAACTTTGGGAAAGAGAGTGCTGGCTACATTTTTCAAAGTTTCCTTCTACGGGTAGTAGTTTGGCAATATGAATGGATAGAGTTACATTTACAAGGAGAGATCTGTCACGCAGTTAAGTGAAATCGTAAACAGACTAAGTGAGCTGTACAAGAAGAAGTTTGGCGACGATTTTGAGTTGATCAATGACTCTGCTAAGCTGGATTTAAAGAAGCTAAATCCCAAGAAGGCGTACCTGGCAGTCGTGTTTGTAGAGCCATACTTTACATCCGCCGAGTTGAAGGAGCGAATCTCGTACTTTGACCGTATGACCAACGTGAATCAATTCTATTTTGACATGCCTTATACTGTGGGTGGTAGTTCAAGAGGAGAGGTGGATGTCTAGTGCAAGAAGAAGACTGTGCTGATTACCGAAAAGACTTTCCCGTACTTGAAGAAGAGAATTTTAATTTCAGCAACTAAAGATGTCGATTTGAATCCATTGGAGGTGTCTACTGAGGCTATCGCTGAGAAATGCGAGAAATTGTAGTCGGCTGTTGATGCGAGACCATTAAATTTGAAGAATTTGTAGTTGCTATTGCAGGGAATACTTCGTCCACAGGTGAATAAAGGGCCCCTCGAGATTGCTCAGGTGTTTATTGAAAACGTACAGAATGCCAAAAAGTATCCGAAAGAGCAGATTGAGAATTTAAAGCAGTTGTTTCGCGACATGTTCAGTCTATGCTACAGAGGTGTCAAATTGAGTCAGCAGAACTCTGGAGCCGATCAAGAAGAATACAATGCCGATTTGGAAGAGGGATACAACGCGATGAAGTTGAAGTTGGACACTATTCTTGGTGATACTCCTTCTGGAGGTTCATTGGACTCTAGTGTTCCAGTATAGCCGACGTTAAAGCGTTAACAGGAAATAAATGAAAGCGCTTAGAAGAGTATAAAGTGAATGAAATGATGAAAATTGTAGTGTTGAATTGAGATGTGATTAAAATTTTCGGCACGGCATTGCTTAAAATACTTCTTCTAACAGTTTCATAGCTTAAATTTTGATTAAACACGACCAGCTGGAAATTACTCAAATATAACATCAAGCAGAGTAATACTGCAAATTTTGATACCGACTATAGTCTAAGACTTTGAGCCGGTTGTGCGAGATCAAGGTCGTGAGGACAAACAACGAAAACAAACAAAACGGTAGTCGGGTCAATTGTTGCATTAAAATCTTGCACTAAAATTTAAAGACAAAAGCGTCATAAAAAAACTTTAGAAGACATAGCTAGTGTTGCACTATGTCTTTATCTAAAAATATTTTGATAAAATAAATGGATAATTTCAACTGAGAGATTTTGAAAAGCGCTGTTAATAGTATTAAGATTTACATACTCCAGCAGATTGCTACTGTGGGTAGTCAGTAGAGTATTTTTACAAGGAGGTGAAGCATTTGAAAGTTGAGGTATCTGGCCTCAAAATGTCTTAATTGGAAACGATGATACTGGATTCTTGGTCTGCCAGAAATCCAGGCTTATAGTAGGAGCAACTTTACGTGAAGGTGAATGGAATCAAATGTTTCCTAATGCGTATAAAGGTTGAGAGGAAGGACCGCTTCTTTTGCACTGTCAATGGAGTCAAAGTTTTTGGGCTAGAAGAAAAGTACTTTGGTGAATTGGAGTTCTTTGGCGTTGGACGCGTTAGTCCTAGCTCAGTGACAGACAAGGATGTTGCTAAGTAACGCCATTGGGCAGTTTTGGAGAAGTTGTTATAGAGGTGCCTTAACCGCTCGGTGGATATCAGCAATTATTTGTTCCTGTACAAGGTAAAGCTATCCAAAGACTTGACGCGACTGGTGGAATTTGAGAATTTCGTTGACGATGTTTAGAAGAAGTGCCCCTCTACGAAGAAGGCAACGCTACTCTGGAATAACGCCGCTGGCTTCACTGAGTCTTTGATGACTTTATAAAGTTTGACGGATACTTTCAAGTATCTTGCGTACTTTGATTGGGAATTGAATACGTGCACAATTCGTTAAAGACTACACTTTATCGATTGTGACACGTTGAAGTACTTCCTCGACACGTTGATTTTAACGTGTGATCATCATAAGCTGGAGGGTCTCAACTATTTCCTGAGTCTGGAGAATTTGACTGGTATTTGCAAGACTCTGATTTTAAAAGATCGTCCAAGTAGTCAAAATGTGATGAGCTTTTTGGGGTAGATTATAGTATAGAATGTGAATATCAGACGTCGGAATCGGATTAGGAGCAGACAGGTCTGGAGAGCACTAATTACCCATTCACTAGATGAAACTGGTGATTCCACAAATATCGAATGAATTTTATATGCGAATAAAAGATACTTGATCCATAGTTCACTTTGAATTTATAATTTGAGTATTTTGCACTTCATCCAATTGTGGCCGTTTCACAAGCTTTGAAGATGTAAATCAGCCTGAAACAGCAGAACCTATTGTAATTCAACTTAGAAAACCGTTATTGGCAATGATGAAGGTGTATTGCCAATATCCGTTAAGAAAATTATATTAGCACGATTAGATTCAAAAATTTTCAGAATAGACTCGTAGCCTAAACTGAGTCTGAAACAAAGGACTGATTGGGAGGGAACGCGTAAGGTTAAGGTTAGATCATTATGCAGATTTTCCTTCAAATTTTGACCAATAGGAAGCGTCCAAACTTTACTTTAGAAAAATCATTAGTGGAAATAAGTAAAATTTTAATACGCTCGAGAATAGTCACACTTTACAGACTTCAGCAATAATTGAGCAATTTAATAAGATGACCAACGCACTAAACTATACTGAGGAAGATATTCAATTGCTGTTGGCAGCACAGTGTCATCTGGGAACCAAGAATGTGGATTCCAAGATGGAGAATTACGTGTGGAAGCGCCGTGCTGATGGCATTCACCTTATCAACTTGAGAAAAACCTGGGAGAAGATGGTGCTGGCTGCGCGTATCATTGCTGCTGTGGAGAATCCTGCTGACATTTGTGTGATTAGTGCTCGTCCTTATGGTCAACGTGCTGCTTTGAAGTTTGCCAACAACATTGGCGCTCAGGCAATTGCTGGAAGATTCACTCCTGGTACCTTCACCAACTACATCACTCGTGCATTCAAGGAGCCGCGTCTGATTATTGTCACTGATCCTAGAACTGACCACCAGGCAATCAAAGAGGCTAGCTACGTCAACATTCCAGTCATTGCTCTCTGCGACACTGACAGTCCTTTGAAATTCGTCGATGTGGCTATCCCGACTAACAACAAGGCAAAGTACTCTATCGGTTTGATGTACTGGCTGTTGGCTAGAGAGGTGTTGCGTCTGCGTGGTACCATCAGTCGTGATGAGCCTTGGAATGTCATGGTTGATCTGTTCTTCTACCGTGATCCGGAGGAAGTTGAAGAGGATCAGGCTAATGCTGCTGCAGCTGCTAGAGAACTTGCTGGCGGTGTCGATGGTGAGGATGCCGGTGCTGCAGGTGAGCAATGGGGTGAGGATACCACTCAAGGTTTGAACTGGGATGCTCCTGTTGACGCTGCTCCACAAGAATCATCTTGGGATGCACAGCCTGCTGCTGCCAGTGCTTGGTGATTTATATCAGATTTGAGATTGAACAAGTGGTAATGAAGACGGTGATTAATAATAAATTGGAATAATTAGGATAAATTGGAATTATTCATATTTGTTGTAATTTTATTTTGATATCACTATTTCACATCTTATTTTTTAGTCTTGACCAAATGTTGCGGCAATGTTGACACTTATATTGCATAAAGATATCATTAAACAGTGACAATGATGGACGACTTGCAATTGGGGCATGATGAGAACATGCGGTGTAAAGTGATTCTAGTAGAAGCCAGTGCTTGACACCATTCGACTATACACTCGCGATGGAACACCTTCTGACAAGGGTCATTAATATATTTTATAAGTTGATACACGATTTAATTCAATTGTTATAGCTTTAACATTATGCATAATACGCCAACACACAAGAGCTTTATGTTCGTTAGAATTTTGGTGTTACGCGTATAGTCTGTGTACTGAGGCCACAGCTCTTGTTAATACGCGTTGCATGTAGTGAGACTATATTCATCTACTGTCTTAGTGAATAGATCTAGTTAGAAAATTAATGAAGCGTTTAATTATCCATATCAACACTTCAATTTGAACAATCAGGATGTTTTTAGAGTCTTCATCACAACACTTTCACTTTACAACTGCATAAAATAGTCACCTGCAGATCTCAACTCATCAGTTATCCCTTGTTATCTTCTTCTTTGTTTATAACCAATTCTCGTGTCATACTGATCTATGTTTTTCATAATGTAAAAGACTGTGCAAAATTCTGAATTGTAATTGATCAAATCCGTTTTGGTAGTATTCGTGTTAATATCTGTAATAATCTGCGCCTTCAGAAGTGACATTATATAGCTTGACACGAGTCGGAGTATTATGTTATCTCGTGATCACAATCAATACCATGTCAAGGCTGTTTTGCCCGATCTTCATATTGCTGACTTGAAATTTAACGCTGCTTCTGAACAAGACTGGCATGTTTTGATTAAAGATTTCCGCTCTGCAAAGTTTCGTCTAGATTTGTCGTTACATCCTGAGTATAATGAAACTGTGCACATCAGAATAATGTTGAAATTCCAAGACAGCAAAGATGATGAGGTGTTTGAAGGTTCGTTGTCTCCTGACAATCGTGAGATAGTGCTACACCGACCGAGTGCAACATATACCATTTTGGCTAAAGCTGATGTCCGCATTGTTGACAATGGTAATGACGTTGGCGATTAGTGGGTCCGCGTTTCAATGATTAATGTGCCTGCTTATGATCGGAATTGTGCTCGCTAGCACATGTCTACCACATATCTGTCTGCAGATCACGAATTTGTTGTGGAACATGATTTTGTACCTCAGTAAACGTGTGATTTTAGAGTTGCCATGTCAAGTATCGAGTACGATTTTACTAAATATGGCGCGATTGTCATTGGAATTGACTATATGCTATATACTTCCACTAAAGAGTACAGGGTGTTGCGTTCGTTTCAACGTACAATTGATGGCCGTAAATTTGATTTCACCACAATTCCGCCAGTGACCATTGATTATACGTAGTTCTCTGGGGTTGAATCTGAGCGCACGGTGGGATTGTTCAGATTTTACATTAAGAAAGGCAATAATGGCGCTATCATTCACGGTGAGTTTGGCTATCAAAAGGTTTGTAAGGCTGTCATTATCACGAATTAATGAAGAGTTGACATCTGGCTTTATAGTTTATTTCATCTGTGTTATCGGGGCAGTAATGATATTTACTGCAGAGTTTCGCTATTATTTTTCCGGTACAGTGCATAACCAAACTTCTACAGTCTATATGCAGCTTTCATTGTACCTGTATGCAGCACTCTACAACGCAAGCGCAACTCGCTTGATGACTTCGCAACTTTCAAACTCGTCGCGTTCTAATTATAAGTTGAACCTTTATGGTAATTGTTTAGTGCTCCAACTCTCGGGCTGGAGAATTTTTTTGCCATGTCAATTAACGATTCAAACCTTAGACTCAAAGTCGACTTGCAAGTCAATGTGCGCACACAATATAACCTTAATCAGCCTTTGTGCGCTAGCAATACATTCTTCTCCTTTTCACCATCTTTGATCTTTAGCGCAAATCACGATAATTATGAGCTTTGTCTGCGTTGAGAGAGTTTATGGGTAATGACAAGTAAAATTTTCTGGGTGATGTCGGTTAATCGCCATCATTTGCATTGCTTGTGTGCGATATTTAATACGATTGAAGTACGATATACTGCGACACCAAGATAAATAGCCACAGATGAATATATTGCTTAATTCCTTGGTTTGGCTCAAAAGTATAAAAATTATACGGACGATATCAATGAGATTACAGAGCATATGCTGTCGCTTAATGAAATGATCTTCACGTCTCATGAAAATGTCAGGAGTGCTTAAGCTGACACAATGTGAACATTGAATGCTAAGATATTGAGAGTTCTCTAAATCAATTATCATTCAAGATTATCAAGATTGGGCGAAGTTAAGCACTAGATCCAGCAAGCTGGTGGTGAGCTAAATGACGATCGTTTATGCATTAAATACTTTCTCAAATTACCAGATGGAGACTATGATGACTTTAAGCGCAATGTCCTGATAAACTACAGTACAGGTGAGCCCTAAAGTGCACAAGCCTCCCAATATTAATTAATCTCCGGATCTTATCAAGGCTCTTCCTCAGTATTAACATGCAATAATCTTCTATAGCTATTGACAAGAGAGAAAGGAGCATAATTATCTCTGGCAGTATATGACTAATAGATATGGCCCAAGTAAACACAACGGGTCATGGAATGCTATAGAGTAATAGCTCTTCAAGTCTGGTGTATACTGTTGCCTAACAAATGGAAGCTTACGTATCTTATTAGCCTAATTTAATTGAAACTTAGCAAGATATACTGCAATTTTGGGAGGGTGCTGGTTCAGTCTAGTTTCTTGTGCTAGCTAAGATTGTCGTAAAAATCCTTTGTATGCCAGCAACTAGTGTTCCTTCGGAAGAGGCGTTTAGCAGAGCTGACTTTATGATATCCTATAGAAGTAACCGTCTAAGTTATAAAATGTTCAAGATTTGTATGCTTTTAAAGAGTAAGTATTAAATGTTAATCCTGCTACTGCTCGTAATCTGTAGGCGAACTTCATTGAAATGGAGAAACTCTGCTAGGGCGATTATGCAGTAGATTAACCACTAGCAGTCATATTGTCAAAGATTTTGATTTGTCGATTAGTATAAGTGTAATCATTAGCAGCACTCAGTTAATCTCCGGTCAGTTATTTACAAATGCAGTTATTAATTGACACGCCAACAGGTCCATAGTCTCAACTTAATTAGTTATAAGCAGCATTGAGGAACAGGATAATGGGATAACGTTTTACTTTATACACGGTAAAGCCGGATGCGGGAAGACATACCTTTATAATGTGCAATTTACTAGCATTTAAGGCCATTGCTAAAGCTGTAATTAATCTTGCTACAACAGGATTAGCATCATTAAACTTACTACCAAATCGGTGGTTAGACTGTTCATAGCTTTTTCGTATGCCACTGCTGCTTGATAATTAGTCTACATAGGAGCAAACCTCGCCCTGAAGTTTCAGTATAATGTGCAAAATTGCATGCTGCTCACAAGTAACTGCTACTCAGTTTCGCAGTTAATAATGGGCACGTAGAATCGATCGAACTAAATTACTCAAGAAACTGATGGTCACAACTCGCGGTCTTCTGCTCCCATTCCGGACACAGTTGTGTAACCTTCTTCTGTGGTGGTCAAAGAAACGTCTGCTCAGGCTATTAAGAACGATCTAAAAAAGGTGCTGAATAGGACAATCTTAACACCCCTTATGTTTTGATAGATGAGGCAGCTGGGCTGAGTAAGTATGCATTATAAGCAATTGACAGATATTCAAGGCAACTAACGTAGGAATAGACTACCAAATAACCAGTCAACTTCCATCGTTTAGAGGAGAATTGACATTCTAGGTGGAGATGCACATCAAACGTTGGCCATTGTAACGCTTGGAAACAAGGGTGATATTATTCCAACTGCGTATCAGATAAGTTCGTTAAAGCATACCAAGAGGCGAGTTTGCTGCTGCTCAAGGTGAATTGGCCGTATCAGAATGGATGGATTAAAAATTACGCGTACAGCTGGTAGCTTACCTTCACATAATCTATAACTTTGCTTACGGCGCGCATTTCACTGGCATAATCGCTTAAACGCGCTTAGAGATGTTAGAATTTTGGAGGTGATTGATATGCTGGCACTGAAGTTTCATTTTATGGGCATCTATAGGGCTTATAGCTTTATGACACTGTATTTCATCTGTAAAGATGCCAATTTATGTCGCAAAAGCAGTCATACTCATGATATGAAGAGAAAGTGGAGCGCTTAAATGTTAAAGTACTGAGATGGGAGTCTTATTTGTCTCATTTGGCTGATCAAGTATCATACATTCCATATAAGGTCAGTGCTACACAAAGTGAATTTGCAGTCTAATAAAATACATTGGTTTATCAAGTTCCTAAAGACTTACATTTTTGCAGGTATTCATCATATACTCACATCTCAATCTAAACGTTCATCTGTAAGAAATGGATATGCTGTCTTCGGTTCTAATAAGTAGAGAAATACCATCATTGGATCATAAGTCCATATCTAACACTGACTTGCGAACTTCGTCAGAAGGTCATAGCTTATTAATATTCGAAGAATGCTCGAGAATAGTCACACTTTATAGACTTCTGCAATAATTGAGCAATCCAAGAAGATGACCAACGCACCAAACTATACTGAGGAAGATATTCAATTGCTGTTGGCAGCACAGGGTCATCTGGGAACAAAGAATGTGGATTCCAAGATACAGAATTACGTGTGGAAGCGCTGTGCTGATGGCATCCATTTGATCAACTTGAGAAAGACCTGGGAGAAGATGGTGCTGGCTGCGCGTATCATTGCTGCTGTGGAGAATCCTGCTGACATCTGTGTGATTAGTGCTCGTCCTTATGGTCAACGTGCAGCTTTGAAGTTTGCTAACAACATTGGCGCTCAGGCAATTGCTGGAAGATTCACTCCTGGTACCTTCACCAACTACATCACTCGTGCATTCAAGGAGCCGCGTCTGATTATTGTCACTGATCCTAGAACTGATCATTAGGCAATCAAAGAGGCTAGCTATGTCAATATTCCTGTCATTGCTCTCTGCGACACTGACAGTCCTTTGAAATTTGTCGATGTGGCTATCCCGACTAACAACAAGGCAAAGTACTCTATCGGATTGATGTATTGGCTGTTGGCTAGAGAGGTGTTGCGTCTGCGTGGTACCATCAGTCGTGACGAGCCTTGGAATGTCATGGTGGATCTGTTCTTCTACCGTGATCCGGAGGAAGTTGAAGAGGATCAGGCTAATGCTGCCGCAGCTGCTAGAGAACTTGCCGGCGGTGTTGATGGTGAAGATGCCGGTGCTGCAGGTGAGCAATGGGGTGAGGATACCACTCAAGGTTTGAACTGGGATGCTCCTGTTGACGCTGCTCCACAAGAATCATCTTGGGATGCACAGCCTGCTGCTGCCAGTGCTTGGTGATTTAAATTGGATTTGAGATTGAGCAAGTGGTAATGAAGACGGGGATTAATAATAAATTGGAATAATTCATTATAGTTGTAATTTCATCTTGATTTCACTATTTCACATCTTATTTATTAGTTTTGGCCAAATGTCGCGCAATTTTAACACTAATGATGCATAACGAGATCATTAAACAGTGACAATGATGGAAGATTTGCAATTGGGGCATGATGAGAACATGCGGTGTAAAGTGATTCTAGTAGAGGCCAGTGCTTGACACCATTCAACTATACACTCGCGATGGAACACCTTCTGACAAGAGTCACAGCTAAACTGCTACATAACCGATGCTTCTTCCACATTTGTATAACAGATACTACATTCTAACTAGGATTGACTCTACTGAGACTATGTATATCCAACTGATTAGATTCCAGATGCAGAAAGTTATGGGAATATTGAGATGAGATTTTTCTTGAATGACTGTGATTGATCCCATTGATGACACTTTTCGGCCCATTAATTTGTCAATTGTTAAGACTTCTTCTCTGGCCCAAGTACAGAAACTTTATTTGGCGCCATTCCCGGAGTCTATACTGATATTTGTAACTGCAGCTAACAACCATCAGGTCCAATAGGAAGGCTAATCAAACCATAGCGATCGTAGAGAGAAGTTTAACGCGCGTTGAAACAATCGCACAATTCCGCTTTCACAGCCAAGTATTACGCGTAATCACCAAGTTGCTATTCCAAATCAGAGATGATATTCTGCAAGGTATTTTCTGACGGTTCGTATTAGTACGTTCTACCAGATTGAGAATATTCTAAAAAGTCTCCACACACAACAACCTTGTTATTAAGAAGCGAATATTTGACAATAAAGTCAATTCCATTCAGTCTCAGTGAAACAAGTCTACTTTTCAGATCCACATCAACAACGTATTTATACTAGACACGCTCCAACTCATCAACCACCACCAATTGCAGTCTAAGATCTTCTAAATTCGGTTGTGGTTGTCTTACATACAGTTTATTCTACATAAGATGAATATATCCTTGATTAATATCTAGAAAAAATTCATCTTCAATACTTACCGTAATATGAGCCAAGTCCAACAGAAAATTATATGCAGATACAGACTTTTTCAGTAGCTACAGAGAATTCATTAATTATTGTAAGAATAGAGTACACAGATAAACGTTACTTTTCGAACTTATGCTTAATGATCTTGTAGAACGTCAAATAATTTACTATCCAAATGTAATTGAGCATACTGCAAATCGGACGAACCGCGTTTTAGAGTGTCTATAACCGCAGCTTGAAATTATTAATCCTACAGCAAATGAGATAAAATGTAGTGAGTTAGAAGCTATAGATACAGAATTCCTTTACATCAATCTCGAATACTATGCGGTATACTTTGCCACCCGCCTCTGAACTGATAAACGTTTTCATTTAACGAATCTGTACAATTGAAGTGTTATCGTGTATGATGTTTCAACGTTGAAAAATATGAAGAAATGAATTAGACAATCGTCAAGAGTCGACATACTGTAACTACTGATTTTGGATTATTCAAAGATGTCTCATGATAAAGTCTTGAACACTAAAGACAATACCACTACTGAAAACGACGCGACTGAGACGAGGAGTTGTGCCTTTCCAGAAGGTGAACACGCCCTCTTTTAGTAAAATCTACTTGCCGCAGTCCAGCATCGACTTGTACTGTTTGGACTAAATACCTTGCATACGCGTCTTTATGACATCTATCGGCATTGTGAGTATGGTAGATGTTGTACCTGCAACAGCACCACTAGCGAAAGCTTTAGCAGATGATACTTTACCACCATTGGCACCATTAGGCAACTAGCTCTTCCAAAAGTTTTGCATCCATTAGAACGCGGTGAATCGAATGGCAGAGTTGCATGCCTATCTCATCACAGTTGGCATAACGCCTTGGTATATGCCAATAAATCCTTCCTCCCTAACAATAGTCTTGACCCCATGTATTAGGCCTCGATACTTTGGCTAAGCAGTGTTCCGGTCATTTATCAATTTAGTTTTGATAGTCTCAGTGGGAATGACAGCAAGCAGAGACTCTGTCACACCAGCCAAGAGTCCCGAACCAATGCTGTTAACAGTACTAGACTGCACACCCATCTTCTGTATCATGGACGAGTAGTGATTGAAAGCGGCGAACCGTATAGCTGCCTTGGCAAAAGTACCTATAATAAGCGTGCTTACACCTTAATATAGTCCCAGGAAGCCACGTTCCTTCACTATAACTTTGACACAATCCACTGGGCCTTTATAGATCACTCCACTGACAGTTTTCTAGTTCTATTGTAGCTGCAGCTGCGTCTTGACAAACTCTGTCGGATACATGATTGTTGCCTACAAATGGATTGAACTTATGAAAGATGGAATATGGGAAACATATATATATATATATTTAAAGGATACTCTCACCTCAACCGCTCCAGCTATACCACCGGCAATAAAGTTTTTATATGGGTTTCTGCTCTTGCCATGGCTACTATTATCCTACTTGCCAGTTGACATTTTGATGTAATTATATTCAACACGCGCGAAATTGAAGATTGACGATGTTTCAGATTTAAACGTACAAGTGAAAGATACACACCGGGAAGTGAAACTATCAATTAAGTAGATAGATAGATGGATGGATAGATCGATACATTCAAAATAATCCATTTTTAATCTTTGTAGTCATTTTATTATACCACTCCTGAAATGCACGTAATGGTATGGTTGCATTAGATTGAGTGCCGATATCCGAGACAAAGGACGTGATGAATTCGTACAGTTGACGCAGTATAGATTCCGCAATTTACTGTTTATCCCCAGACGCGATGGAAACTTGTTGTTGTTACTATTACTATTGAGATTGACGAGCACGTTACATCTCAGCCATCTAGTTCTAAACTTGATCAATTGGTTCCAATGAAATTCCCAACTACCCATACAAAATCTTCAGTTAATAAAACAACTTCAGGTCAACGCATATATTCTTACCTGTGCATTTATACGCTAGCCTTGGGTTGTCGCAATGCTCATGGAACTTTAGCTACCACCAAGATTCTGTATTTAATCAAATCCCTTCAACTTGAAGATTGCACTAGGCTTTTCATTAGTTAAAACTCCTACACACATTAAACATGTAAACTTTAAAAATTTAATATCTCAATAACACAAATTTACCTAAGAGCTTCCATCCAGAATTTACAAATTAAAAATGCACAGATGCTCCCACGTTGGCTGGCAGCGTTTGAGTAAGAAACACGCAGATATGATTGACACTAACAGCATCAATTATATCACAAACGACGTGTGTTGCATCAACTTGTTGAAAATCCGAGCTCACCTACAACAATAACAGTATGTTCCACCATTTATTTTAGTAATTATATACTTACCGGACGCGACGCTATGACATGCGCAAACATGCTCAGGGATTTATAATTATCAATCTCTAACAGATAAGACTATGAATACAAAAAAGAGACCTTTTATTAGAGAAAATAAAAAATGGCCAATATAAATCTATATATAATCATCAGAAAGCAATTATGAGCACAAAATGTGAATGGTCAAAGTATACGACATATACAATAGAGTACATGTATATGTATAAATATCAAAACCATGAACTGAACCACGTCGATGTTCGATCCAATTTCGAGGTGGCACCCTCCACAAGCACAATAATAGACTCTAAATAATCGCGTATATGATCACCAAAATCGCCATCCATATCGTCGAATACGCCCTTCTTCAGAATGATCAGCATGATTCTAGTTGATCGTAGACTAAACTTTAACCGTCCAATGACATCGAATAGTGACAATTCTTTCACAGACTTCATCGCGGATAACTCCTTTAACTCTGGCTATATGAGCTCCCATTTTATTTTCCCCATTGCAACGAGATCGCGAGTGGCACCAAGCAGTTTATGAACAGAGTCTTTATCGATAGACAGTCCGGGATTCTATCTATGCAAAACATCCAGTACAGCCATCACAGGCTCATAATTCTAATTCATAAACTCGTGAAATACTTCACTGATACAAGCCTTCCAAGTGTCATCAATTCCACCGAAACCGGACTGATTCGATGACGACGATTCCTATTAACCATACAAGTCATAATGCCGCCTAGATCGGGGATTTTTCAGTATATCATACGCCTTATTCAATTTAAGAAAAGCATCCTTGGCACCAGAATTCTAATTCTTATCCGGATGTATCCATCGAGACTTTTTCAAATACGCCTTCCTGATCTCGTCATTAGTGGCCCCCTTATCTAGTCCCAGAATATCGTAATAATCACTGCTGGACAGTACAGATTAAACCTCGGTCAATTTCCTATCCATCTCTTGCAAAATGAATTTATATAACACACTTTAAATTGATGAGATAAATATTAATATTGACTCTCGTAATAAAATTATAATTTTCAAATTGAATCGAAACTATTGAGGAGAAGGGAAGAGATTCGGCGTGTTGTGTTGTCAGGCGCCCGAGAATTTTCACGGCGAGGTTGGCAAGATCACTATGATAAAACTGCGAACTCTACTTACATGTAATTTTTTTTTGCTTAAATGTTTTGTTGTAATATTCACATTAGGACTGTTGTTTTCTATCAACTTAATTTATTCAGAATCTAAGCAAGCACTTGAAAGTCGCATCAACTCTCACAGCTTTCACTCATTCGCAATCTCATGTTCTCTCTCTTTCTTTCTCATGTCTGTCTTTGTCTTTGTCTTTTGTTCTCTCTGTCGTTTCTCCGTTCGCCATCTCTCTCCGGTTCTTCATTCTCCATTCTTCTTTCCTTTCAATCAATCAATCCTAGAGAATATCCTCTTGACTTTATACTTATCTCTAATCCTGCAAGTAAAGCATAGTAATATTTTAGAGTTTGAATATGGCGTCTATGGATGATTTAATTAAAAAGGTGAACAAGTTGCAGGATGCATTCTCTGCCACTGGAAGTTCTAATCCTATTGATCTGCCGCAGATTGTGGTTATTGGTAGTCAGAGTAGTGGTAAGAGTTCTGTGCTGGAGAATATTGTGGGCAGAGATTTCTTACCTAGAGGTACTGGTATTGTCACTAGGAGGCCTTTGATTTTGCAGTTGATTAATGTTCCCGGAAATTAGAAGGATGGCGGCGATGGTAAAGACGGGGATAGTGCTTAAGAAGGCGAGGAGTGGGGAGAGTTTCTGCATCAGCCTGGCAAAAAGTTCTTCAACTTTAGTGAGATTAGAGATGAGATTGTTCGTGATACTGAACTGAAGACTGGTAAGAATGCTGGTATATCTCCTCTGCCAATCAATTTGAGAGTTTACTCCCCAAAGGTGCTCACTTTGACTCTTGTCGATTTACCGGGTTTGACCAAAGTTCCCGTCGGAGATTAACCAAAGGATATTGAGAATTAGATTAGAGATATGATTATGAAATTTATTGGCAAGTCTAATGCTATCATTCTGGCTGTGACTGCGGCCAATACCGATCTTGCTAATTCGGATGGATTAAAGCTTGCTCGTGAGGTGGATCCTGAAGGTGTGCGTACTGTCGGTGTTCTGACCAAGGTTGATTTGATGGATAGCGGCACTGATGTCGTTGATATCCTGACTGGTAAGATTATTCCCTTGCGCTTGGGTTACGTTCCTGTTGTCAATCGAGGTTAGCGTGATATTGAGAACAAGAAGACTATCAATGCTGCTTTAGATGCAGAGAAGAAGTTTTTTGAATCTCATCAAGCGTATTCTAGTAAAGCGCAGTATTGTGGTACTCCCTTCTTGGCTAGGAAGCTGAATCTCATCCTTATGGTGCACATTCGTAATTGTCTACCTGAGATTAAGGCCAAGATATCGTCAGGCCTAGTCAAGTATTAGACTGAGTTGGCTCAGCTCGGCGATCCTTTGGAGGAAGGTAACAGCTCTGGTCAGATTTTGAATATCATTACTGAGTTTTGCAACGAGTTTCGCACTCTTTTGGATGGTAATGCTAATGAATTGAGTGCTAATGAGTTGAGCGGTGGTGCGCGTATCTCCTTTGTCTTGCATGAGATATTCGCTAATGCCATCAAGAGCTTCGATCCATTCGAGAATGTGAAGGATATGGATATCAGGACAATTATGTACAACTCTTCTGGCAGTGCACCGGCTCTGTTTGTCGGCACTACTGCATTTGAGGTTATTGTGAAGCAGTAGATCAAGCGTCTGGAAGATCCAAGTCTGAAATGTGTCAATATGGTTTATGATGAGCTGGTGCGTATTTTAGGCCAGCTGTTGTAGAAGCCAGTGTTTAGAAGATTTCCGAACCTTCGCGATAGATTCAACTAGATTGTGATCACCTATTTCAAAAAGTGTATTAATCCTACGAATAAGTTGGTTTCCGATATGATCATGGCCGAGTCTTGTTACATTAACACTGCTCATCCGGACTTTATTAGTGGTCACAAGGCTATGGCTCTGGTCAATGAGCGTATGAATCCGAAACCAGCTACTCCTAATGAATAGTCACCAGCTGGAAAAGGAGGTAAAGGCGGGTACGGTGGTAGCTCTGGGTCTTCTAATCCAAAGCATGATAGTAATAACGACCTGTTTGCATAGACTCAGTAGAAGGATGATGGTTTCTTCTCTAGCTTTTTCGCTAATAAGTCATCAAAGTCCAAGAAATCTGGCCAGTTGGAGCCACCACCTTCTGTGCTGAAAGCATCTGGTAACTCTTCTGATCGCGAGATTATGGAGACTGAAGTCATCAAGTTATTGATCGCCTCCTACTACAACGTGGTGAAGAGAACCGTGTCTGACATTGTACCAAAGGCGATCATGTTGAATCTGGTGATGAAGTCCAAGGAGGATTTGCAGCGTGAGCTCTTGACTGAGATTTACTCGAAGCGTGAGCTGGTGGAAGAATCCATGAAGGAGAGTGAGTTTGTGTAGCAGCGTCGGTAGGAAGTGAAGAAGATGATAGCTGCTCTTGAAAAGGCTAACGAGATTGTGTCCACAGTTTGAGAATAATGGTGCGAGTTGGAATATCAATTATATCTAATACTTAATTTGCTTTTATCCTCAGTCATACAAGCTCTATTACACATGAATTCTTGTATTAATTTCCCAAGTTAAATTTATCGACAATGATATGCGAGATTCAGCATCGCCAGGTATACAGTAGCTGCCATCAAAGCGCGTGCGTAAGATGATCTCATGACATGATCACAAACCATCGCAAATCATTTTGTCCAAATTGTTGCTGCATTCAGAAAACATATGAATTGAGGAAAGAAAAATATGATAAAACCTACCGTACAGCGACAGTGTAGGCATGAGACATTATGAAGGGATGAAGTTGAAACATTTAGAGTTGCCTAACAACGGAAGCAAAGGCGCCCATGTTTTTGCTCGCAGGCAACACCGTTCGCTCTTTGAATCGTTATTTTGACTGGAAAGGAACTCTGAAGCAGATTGAAAGCTAAGCTGAAGAATTGTTTCCTCTTATCGCCATTGATTTATTGTGGATTGCTCTCTTGTTACGTACTGTGGACATAGTTTGGCTTGTTTGATATTAATTACTGCTTCTATTTCTAATTGATTCAGTAGGATATAGATCTAGTTGTCATCTGCATCAAGCGGGATATAGTTGTATCATTTTGAGTATCTGATCAAATAGTATTAGAGATTAGCGTAATCTAAAGTATATTTATAAAGAGACTATGAGCTCAGCAACTGCACTAAATTATAAAAGCAAGACATCGTCATTTGCCACCATACAAGGCAGTAGGCCGAGTAGTATGATTGACAATAGTAGCCATCTTGGAAATGTCAAGTCTATATTCTCTAGTCAGGAAGGCGTTAATACTGTTGTGGATAGAACTCAAGATATTAAAGTTAAGGTGGCCTAAGCTTTGCTGAATAGTAATCTGAATTTGCTTGCCGCACTGTGTTTATGCACATTTGTGGGAGATGCTGCGGTGGCTTTGTCTAATTCTGTTATATCTCTTCTAAAGTAGATTGATGAGGACACTTCTGATAGATTTGTGCGGAGAGTGTTGCGAACAAAGACTTACATTTATGTTAGCAAAGGACGGAGGATGGCTGACTTGCTCAGGGATAATTACATGTCAACAATGATTCTCACATCGTATACTAAATCTTTCGGACACTAGTATTTGAAGAATGTACTCCAGAGTCCCATGGACCAGGTGGGCGAGCTGATTTGTGAGCCTGTAGAGAGCCAGGATGAGGATGGAAATGTCGTCTAGCTCCGAATGTGTTCTGAAGAGAATATTATTAAATGCTGTGAGCTATTTCTCTAAGCCATTCTCAAGAGTAAAGATAAGATGCCTAAAGAGTTTAGAAAGTTGTGTAATTATCTCAGAAATGAGATTGAATATTTTGAGACTCATCCTCCTCCAAAGCCGCTGGAATCTCTTAAAGAGGCTGCCGAAGATGAGGATGGTGTCAGTAATCTCAAAGTGTAGAAAGAACTCTATAGTACTAATAACAGTGGAAGTAAAGCATCCATAGCCGTCTCGACTCTTAATGTAGGTAATGGCGGAACTGTAAAGTCCAAGATTAACACCTTTGGAAAGAAGTTGTCTAGTATGCTCATGGGCAAAGCTTAGTCTGGTGGTAGTAGGCAAAATTCATCTAATTTGCAGAATATGTTTACCAAGTCGTCGAGGATGAGTTTAAGTTAGGATTAATCTTCTACTGGTGGCGATTCTCCCGCTTCTAGTCGGACTTCGACTAAGCTGAAGTCTAGGAAACATTAGAGTGCTCTGCCCAGTACTAGTGGTAGTGGTAGTGGTCCCTTTAGTGACGATAAGAGTGATAGTCAGCCAGGAAGTAATCGTGTAAGCACTGTCGTAAAAACTGAAGAAGTAAATTAGAATTCTCGTCCAAACAGCAAATTAGTTGATGTTACAGACAAGATATTACCTCCAATTACGAAGCAGCTACCAGATGTTCCTCCTCCTGCTGCAGAGAATAGTGTCCCAGAAGTTCAGTCCGTGAAAGCTGTACATCCTATTAGATCTACAGATCTTCATTAGAATATTAGTGTAGACTCTGTTAATCACGACACGACTGTGGTAGTTGGTGACTAGACTGGCAAATTGAATAAACATGCAGATGCTGTAACTTCTGAGTTGAGTCTTTTTAGAAGTGTCAGTCCTTCATAGGTGAACAATTAAAGTGTTACTAATCTAGACTCTGGATCATCTCAAGATCTATCGCAATCGAAGGACAATCTGAATTTATAACAGACTGTGACTACTTAAACTAATTTAGGCCGCAGGTTGTCTAGATAGAATGCAGTGGTGGTTCGTAAAAAGACTCGCAACATCAGTGCCCAGTCTGATGATAGTATCGGGTAACTCAATGGGCCGGCGGCTGGAAGTAACTCTGCACCTAATATGGCAACTTTGAAATACAAGATGTCTTAGAGGAAGTTGAAGTCTTAGAATGGCAGTAATGGAGATTTACATTAGAAACTTTAAGAGTCTAATGCTGCCATGCCCGCTTTAACAGAGTCGTCTATCAGTCATCATGAGCCTGGTATTTTGGCATCAATTGGAGAGGTCACTACTACTGCTACTGCTACCTCTTAACCAACATTAAGTGAGTAACAATTACCACAGACTATCTATCACACTGCCGTATAAGAAACTTAACCAGTTGTGTCAGAGACTGTAGCTCAACTTCCGACTATATCAATTGATAACACTCAGGTGTCTCCTCAGTAGGAAATAAGTTAGAATGCTCCATAGGCTGATGATTTTTATCTGTCCGGATCTGAAAGAGTAATAGGTACCTTGATATTTTTAAGATTTTTTGTACCAGCCATAACTGCTCCTGATACGTACAATATACTGAATTGGAAGATGACACCTGTTGCCAGAAAGGGCCTCATCCAAGTGGGAAAGATCCTGAATGGTTTCTGTAGTGATGCTGACTTTAAATTGAAAGAGCCTAATATGTAATCTATCACAACTTTCTTAGAGTCGCATAAAGGTGAAGTCAAGCAGTTCATACAGTCTCTCACTGTGGAAATGCCTAGGTAAAGATCCAATACGGTGAACTAGAGACCTACTGGTCTATTTCTCCCGGATGGATCGCAGAAGAGAGTGGAGGCTGATGATCATATGCTGCTGTACTTGTCGCGTTCCATTGGACGAATTGACTCGGATCTGGACTCTATAGTTCCATCCCTGCCTCAAGAGAATATCACCGGCGTGTATGAGAATTTCACAAAGTTAAAGGCGGCCCTGTAGCCTCTTGTCGAGGAGGAGGAAGCGAACAATATTGGTGGCTCTGGCAAGATAGGGAAGGATGATAACCTGATATCGAGGCTAGGCAAGAGGATTAGTAATATCAGATTTTCATCCATTAACTCTGCATCGAATAAAAGTAGAGAGAATTTATCCACTGGCAATACTCTTGAGTAATAATGATGTATAATGAAGCTTTTGTATTAGACTTTTGATTGATTTGATTTTACTCTTCTTTTAATACTGCGTTCTCCCTTTCAAAATTATACGCACAATTCGATTAAATGGCTGGCAAGTAGAAGATTTATTATCTTGTAGCTTCTTATGATGATCTATCAGAAGATACATTGTTGAAACTTTGTAATCTCATTTGTCACTGCGTGTAATAGTATCAATAGAAGATTTATGTCTACCTGAACATCACGTTAATGGAGGAGATGGCTTAGCATCCGGCGGTCAACTTTGACCGTGTTTAGTAATTCATTGGGCGAGTATACTTTAATTGCTGTAAATGGATATATCACAATTTTGGATTAAATCATAATATATAAATCTGCCTCTTACTTCCTAATAAGCGTTGCTCCATGGAGTAATATTTGCAAAGGTTGTAACAGAGATTCCAAGTATAATCAGTGCTGACTAATGGCCAAGAATACGTTCCATTGGACTTTGATGTGGTTCGAGTATAAGATGATAAATGCGAATTTATTCCCAATATACCACCTAATGATATGAATGGACTTAGTTAAACATCGGATCATAAAAATTTGCGTATTCGACATGTTGCATTGGGTGGTACGTTTGACCATTTACATGCTGGACATTACATTCTGCTGAGTATGGCTTGCTGGCTTAGTGATCAACAAGTAACTGTCGGGATCTCAGATGAGTCTATGGTAGCTAACAAAAAGTTCAAATAAGTTCTTTAATCGCTCGAGTAGCGAATCTAATCTGTAAAAGATTACTTGGTTATTATTGCTCCACCTCATTTATCTGTACGAGTCCTGCCAATCCATGATCCTTACGGTCCAACTGTAAACGCTCCTTCAATTGACGCGCTTGTTGTCTCTACTGAGACTCTTGCTGGTGGCTTTAAAGGTATTTGTGAAGTTTTACAATGATGAACAATCTTATGCCTTTATTCATGTAGTGAATGAAAAGAGAGTTGAAGCTGGATATGAGTCATTGAATATTTTCGCTGTAAGTAGGCTAGAAGACTCTAGTACGGATGGTGATAATTAAAGATTTGAGATCAGTTCCACTTTTATCAGGAGATAAATTGCTAATAATTGAACGGAGAACGTGGTATTTGACGACTCGATCTACCGTATGATAATGCTTTTTTACAAATCTTGGTTCAATGAATTCGATGGTACACTCTTATGATGAAATCATTAATTTTGTCATTTTGATATGATCCACCTCTACTCATAGTTGTTGACGCGTCTTCATGGTCGAGTTCTGTGTACACATTGAAACCCCGTACCATTTTTGACTTACTCTTATGTTCGCCAGATTCAGCCTTTGAAAAAATGCGAGTCTTTGTTTCAACAATTTCATCCTGGTCTAGTGCTGTAACAAAGAGAACTTCTTAAGTAGGCACACTGCGAGTTATATCATGTTTCAAGACTCTCCCTTGGAGGAGATATCTGTTATAAGCGGGTATGAGGAGTCGCAGTCTGACCGCCTTATATACGATGCGGACTTTGAGTTTGATGCACCTTAATACTTCAACTTCAATGAATTGCGACTATTGATTGAAAACGATGGATACGATGCAATGGCACAATATCTTTCACAGTAAATTTGAATTAAGTTATCTCGATCTAAGACTCACAGTACTTTTAAGGTAGATAAAACAAGGAAGATGAAGACTGGTTTTAGCGCGAGCATCCAGAGCATGAAAGGGAGTTCTAGCCGGAGCCAGTGAATCTTCTCCGGTCCGACTCTGATAATGAAGATAATGAAAATGAGGATTCTGAAAATCAATATCTATCTCAATTCGCTGCCTCATTTGCTGAAGAATTAACATTGAATGATAAAGACGGCGATCATGCAGTCGATTGTACGGTAGCTGAAGTGCACTCAACCTTGTAATAATCCTCTGTTTCATCATCCAAATAGACAATGACAGCCGCGTCTACTGCTCTCATAACGCGACCTGGTCTGCAAGAGAAGAATAAATTACTGGCAGTACCTAAACTGTCAATGAAAACTAAGAATGCGAGTCCATTAGATGACTAACGCGAGATATTATAAATTTCAAACTCTATAACTGTTAGAAATAGAAATCAGGGGAAAATTGCGAACACTACTCACAAGGAGATAAAGAAAATGTTCAGCTGTAAGATGCCATAAAAGGCACCAACTGAGCAGTAGATTATGTAACTCATAGAGAAGCACAACAAGTAAGCGCGAAAAGCTCGCGTGTAGTAAGTTTTAACTGCTGGGAAGTAAGCTCTAGCAAGGTCATAACGAGTATTGGCTAATAAATCATCAGACAATAATTCTCATGCCAAAACATCAGTCAAACATCAGTCGATTCAAGTCAATAAATCACAGATAAATCACAAATAGGTGGTGAAAGTTTGTGATACACAATATACTTGACATTTTATCGATCTCAGTTTTTTTATCATTAGCGAAGAACAAAATGATCAGATCATTACGCGTTCTATTTACATCGAAATTCTAGCTCTATAACGTATCTACGTTAAGGTGCTATGCAAAGAAGCAGAAAAATGCGCCCAAGACGTAAGATGCCACTACTGCCGGACGTTAATATGATCAAAGTGTTTATGATATCAAGGTCAACAATGCGATATCAAAACTTCGTGACGATTTGATGAGGATAAGAGTCGGTCGTGCCAATCCAAGTAAGTATTTACTATGTGAAAGAAACATAGAAAGCAAATTCAATAATTTGTAGATATCATTGACAAGATTAAAGTCCCGGTTGATGGAAGATTGTAGAACCTTGTTAGTATCGCGTAAATTGCAGTGAAAGATCCACAAACATTGAACGTGATTGCTCCAACTAAACAGTACTCCATTGCAATTGATAAAGCTATCCGGGAAGCCAATTTAAACTTGAATCCTCAAGTTCTAAGCGATACCGTCGTCAAGGTACCAATTCCAAAGTAAGCTTGTAGTTATATATGTATTACATCTTATATCTAATGCCCAATACGTGTTATTACAATGTAGAATGAGCGGCGAGTAGAGGAAAACTCTGATCAAATCTCTCAATCAGACGGCTGAACAGTATCGAAACATTTTGAGATCCATCCGGTAAGACGCGCGTAAAGCTATGAAGAGAGATGCCAGCTTGACTACAAATGATCTTAAGCGTGTGGAAAATGCGTTTTAGAAAGTTATAGATTCCAACAACTAGACCATTGACAAATTGATAGAGGCAAAGTCGAAAGAGTTGTCCTAGTGAAATATTTTTGTCCTCCTTTGTGCTCTCTTTCTTACTTGACATTCTTTTTTCTCTATTGTCTGTCGTCGTACTACTCAAATTTAGTTCACTCTTTGCCAAAAACCACCCAAGATTAATATTTGTGCAAGTATAATGGATATTAGATAGGCAACGGTAATATCATCATATTGTGGAATCCCTGGACTTATTAAATATTTTGTAGATTAATGATCTCATGGCAATTTAAAATTGCAATTTGAGCAATCTCCCAGAGAACTACTAGATGAAGTATTATTTTTACCACGCATTATCCTGGCCTCAGCTTTCATACGTGGCTGTTGATGATAAAGATAGAGTTGT